>JAUCMO010000484.1:2240000-2700000 GCA_032399605.1 Melipona beecheii | reverse complement strand
GAAAATTCCAGAAGCTTCGTTTTCGGCGATTACGAGATCAAATGACGGAACAGCGAGTCTAAAAAGTCGAAGGACCAACGATGACGAAGTGATATATTCTCAGACTAGATGTTTTCATCTCTCTATTTTCCACCGTGAACATCCCCGAACGTCGTGCCTTCCCAAACGTCCCAAACGTCCCAAACGTCCCGAAATAAATAAATAACGGGGCGCGAAGTTTCGCCCGGGTCTCTGCTGGCACACATACTACACCATAAGCGGCTGATTCCACTGGCTTCTCCCCTGTGCCACGCTCTGCGCGTAACCTTGAGAGTCGTTCAGCCCGACGGCCATCTTGCTGCGATGCACTTTTGTTTTTTGCCTGTCCAAGACTCACCAGTCTCTCCCTCTCCCCCTTCCCGTCGTCTCGTCTCATCCTACTTCAGGCAAAAGAAACCACGGTGTTCCATCTCTCTGTCCGGCTGCATCAGCCGCTGGCTCGCCATTCTTTCTGCATCACGCTTCTCTGCATCACCACTCTCTTGGCCTCTCCTTTTCCAGCAGCAGCGTGCTCGAAGCATCGGCGCTGGTGTTCTCCATCCGTTCGTCCTACATGCCTCCTACCACAGATTACCAGCCCAGAGAGAGAGAGAGAGAGAGAGAGAGAGAGAGAGAGAGAGAGAGAAAGAGAGAGAGAGAGAATGCAGGCAACCTTCCACGCAGCTTCTCTCCTCTCTTCCACTCGTTTGTGTCTCCTCCGCTCTCGACAGAGCACGAAAACTGGCCACCTCGAAATTTCACCTCGACTACTTACTTACTTACTTACTTACTTACTTACTTACTTACTTGCGTCCACGTACTTGGTGTTTCGCGCGGTTCGTTTTATGAGGATTGTTATTTAGATGGCTGGGCAAACGAAAGAGAGAGAGAGAGAGAGAGAGAGAGGAGGGGAATGGTTTTTATTCAGTCAGAGAGGCCAACTGCTCCAGTGGCCCAATTTATACCAAGGGAGTGCGAAGGATGCTGGGATAGTGGATCAGTGGGTGCCACCTGGAGCAGCCACTCGAATATTTGCCTCTGCCATGTAGATTTCTTCGGGGAGGAGAGGTTGTTTTGGTGAAAGGAGCCTGTTTCGCTGGGGTTCGAGGACCGATGAGATAATACGCGCGAGGGATTTTGGTCAGGCTTTGAACTCTTCAGTTTTAGAAATCTGGCCTGTTGGCTCGGTCTGTTGACATTTGAAGATTCCCGGAGGTGTTTTACGATTCTGGAAGTATTCTGGACTATACTGGGTCACTTCGAGAGTGATAATTTAGGATTATGGAATGCAGTCCTAACAGTCCCATGTTTCCCTACTATTCTTCTTTTATCTCAAAACTCTCATTATTATTATATGATTAATTGAAATTTTGCAATTGGAATTACAGAAAAATATCCTCCCGTTACTCACGAAAAGCTATTACTAATAGCCTAAGAAGATATCACGAGCTATAAACTACCTGCTGTAATTTATAAACTGAAGCATGCGTTTCATTAGTAATTCAATAGCACCCTGAAGGGCTTGCATTGGGGGTTTTCGTGGAACAAGTGGGACTTATCTGAATGGCAGGTGTGGAAAGAAGGATCCGTTTGGCTTTAGAAAACGCGCTGCAGCGATATTCAGTAGCCTCGCTCGAGCCATTGAGTCACTCGCTATAAATTAATAAAGGCTCCGGTTGTTTTGACGGTGAAACGCAATGGCTATTGACCAGCAAAGCAATGAACTCGGCCGCCGACGGTGTGTCGCACAATTTCTGAAACCTTATCGTCGCTTCTTCTTCGCCAGTGTTTTTTCCATCGTGCCTATAGACATCGTCGACACTTTTCAAGCCAACTAAGCATCGAACTCGATACAAAATACGCCACGGCTCCACCACGAGCGACGGACTCTTTGTGCTCCGCGTGTGAATAGTCAGAGGCACATTGTTTCCTGAAAAATTTGTTTCAAAGCTGTCACAGGTCGTATTTATATTGTTTTCTTTCTTTCTTTTTTTACTTTTCCAAGATATAATCGATATTGATACCTTCTGTCGGCAAGCTATTGATCGATGAAGATGCGGAGGCAACATTTCGCAATGTATGCAAAATTATTTTACAGTTGGTTTGGAAAAAGATTTTTTTCTTAGTTAGAATCAAGTTAGGTTACAATTTTCTTTTCAGCTGTGCATTCAAAGTGGCAAGTTTTCAAATTAAAAAATTTTTGGATAATAGGATTTGTAAATTTTATCTATTTCCTACTTACAATTTCCAAATTAAAAATTCTCGGGAAATTTGACTCGCAGGTGTACGTGTCTCGTACGTGCAACTAACGAGTTTTTCGCCCATTTTTATCCCATTTTTGTCCACTGCGCGTCGTTGCGTATCTCGAGCCACCGAATTTTTGCGCGCGCGACACCACGGCTGATAGGGCAGTGGCTCGGCAGTGGCGCCACTGTCGAGGACGGCGGCCGAGCTACGAAGCAGTCGGCCGGCGCATAAACGGCGTCGGGCGCCGCAGTCGCGCGCTTGCATTCTCAGCGGTGAGCGGAGTTTGTAACGTGCGTTTAATAGCTGGGAAACGTATTCTGGTCTGTTTTGTTTGGCCGTGTTTCGCGTACATACGGTCGCCCGGTGTATATAATATTAATCTCCTCCCGCGTGAACCTCGTGTCAGTTTTTGTGTCTCGGAGCAACTTGGCGGAAGCGAACCAGGACAAAACGAAAGAAGAAGCTTTTACGTACAGGCGATATAATATCATCCAGCTAGAGAGAAGTGTGGCACACGGCGAGACACGAACCAACGTCGCGCTCCCCTTTCACCGATACATCGAAAACCCAACAACCACGCTCACGCACAAACACACGAAAGTGAAACGACGACGAGAGCAATCGTAGAAAAGGGCAAAAAGAGAAACGAAAGAAAAAAAAAAAAAAAAAAAAAAAGAAAAAGGAGGAAGAAAGTCAGACGAGGTGGTGCTTCGAAGGGGAACACTCCCTTAATAGGCAGACGAAAACGACGCGCGCCGGACGTGCGGTGCGGTGTTTTTGGTTTTTCACGGGGCGAGGCACCCACAGTCATCCCGGTGCTCACCTCGTCTATTTTTTTTCTTTTTTCTTCTTATCGTCCTCTAGGATCTCGCGCGTTTCGTTGTTTTCGTTTCCCGAATCTCGTGGTGTATTTTGACAGACCGGATCCGGCGGATCAGTGACGTGTGATACACGTGTATTTTGTAATAACACAGTGCAAGTGTTTCTCGATTTGGCGCCCGTGCTCCAGGGGATCGTGTCGCTCGCTGGCCACCGTCGGTTCATCGTGCACACCTCGTTATGTGAGTAATTATCATTTTATCGAACGATGTTATTTTTATCGGTGGTTTACGTCGCGATGTTACGGAGTTAGAAGGCAGAGGATGGAGTTTGACGTTGGAGTTTTCTTCGGAATAGTTTCAATCCGTTGTGGATACGAGTTCACGCCTATTGCTGGAGTTTTATGTGTATTTGTCATTTGTTAAATGTTGTGGTTGGGTGGAATTTGACGGTGGTCAAGATTTTGGAGTATCTTTCGATTTCTAAATATATATTTAATCGACGAAGAACGATATTACGAGTGAAATACTTACCGAATTAAGAACATTGTTGTTATTTTTCCTTGAAATTGCAACACGCTCCAAATTTTTAGGCGGCAGTGTACATGGACAAAGAGAAAGTATCTCGTTTGCGCATTTTCGTTGCTTTCTTTTTCGGAGTATCTTATTACTTGAAGCTCGATGTGTGAGTTAATACTCTTATCGCGTATACATCACGCTTTATGAGTAATCGTCATGTACACAGAAACGCGGTTTTATTTATGTATGTTTCTCTTTTACTTTGCATTACTTTATTGCCAAAGTTCGATGTACGAGTAGATTCAGCGTGTTACCAGCCAGACTCGATTCATCGTGTACGTCCCGCTACGGTTATAGGAATAATTATTGCACACGTACAAAGACGACTTTGTTCGAGTAACTTATAGCGGATTATTATTTTATTACCTTATCCCTCCGATACTACGAAAATGAAATGTAGAACGACGGTGGAAGAACGTTTCGCTGGGAAAGGAGGGTACGTGCTGTGGTTTTAAGCCTTCGTAGCTCGGTCGAGCAAATTTTTATTCGAACGCCTGACTTGAAAGTTCAATACGTTCTCACATTTTCTTTTTAAAAGCCTAAACGTACGTGCTTGACTTAACAGCGTACAGAGTCGTATAATCGCTCATTTTCTTCTTCTTTTTGGGGGTTATTTCGCCGCTATCGGGACAAAATATGCGCGAGACGGCTTAAATAATGACGCCGTGTATAGATGGCTGTTTATGGGGCGCTGTACGGTTTTGTTTACGTCTGTCGCGGGGCAAAGTGAGGTAGGTTCGTGAACGAATGTGAGCGCGAGGTCAGATCGGGGACCGGCAGTGGGTCGGCAGTGTGTTGGTGCGCGCGCGCGCGCTTTCTCTCTCTCTCTCTCTCTCTCTCTCCCTCCCTCGTCACGTTCAATTTATGCGCCGGGATAAACTTTTCTTTACTACGTTCCAGCCCAGGGGTACCGTTCTTTCATTAATAATTCCATCTGATATTTATCATTTGTAGCCTGACGTACGGATGAATTGAAAATTAATCGATCCTCCCGACTTTATTCTCTGATCCGGCGTCTTCTGCTGGCGTATTTTTGAGACACAGAATTCGATTGGTAGGAATGTCCTTTCTGTACATTTACACTTTTTTCCGTTTTTTCAGTCTTTGCTGTTAGTTTTCAACAATAAAGATTAGCGGTTTGCCTAACAGCAAAGAATCTTATTAATGTCAGTTTAGGTCTCGTTGTAATTTTCTTTCGTTTTGACTTTTAATTAATAATTAAATTTTAAATTAAGTTTTTGTAGAAACTTTTCGCGCTTCTACGCGGTTGGACAGGTTTTTATTAGCAGTCTGTTGATTTTTATGCATCTGAGACTGCAAAAAATTCGCAGATCAGACGACTAAAATTACATGACGTCACGATAGCGTCATCGAGAATCGCACGACTCTACAGTAAAGTCACCGACCGTTGTAATAACCGATAAATAGAATAAAAGTGGCATGATATTTATAATAAGTTATACATATGCTATCGTATACGTTCTTATTCTTTTTTAGCAAGAAACGAGATCAATAATGAGACAAGATCGTTTTTAAATATTTGATTTGTACATTATGCGAAATAATACGTGAAAATCGTCATTGGAAATACGTGGCCGGTGAATGAAAGGAAGGTGGACGATCGGCCGGAATCGAGTCGGATCCCGATTCACTTTCGATTCCTCCCGTAAATAGCGAGAGAAAGACGCGTATACCGACGACAAATATCGGCCGAGCGTATCGCGAGCCCATCTCACGCGAAAATAGAATAGCTTCTAAAAATATCGCAACCCTATCTGTGCGACGAATAGTGCACAAGTGCGAGTCTCCGCGATGTAAACTATGAGTACACATGTACGTCCACGGATGGAAAGCGGATTCTTTTCGCGCGCGTTCGTCACCCCGCGCGCCCGACGGTCACGCGTTTTATTATTTTCGTGTTATCACGCCACGATTTTTTGCCAGTGGTCAGTGGCCAGTCGATCCCGTGTAAACAAACGCATTAGGTCCTCTACGCTCTCGATCGTTCGTCGTTCTGCGGAACAAAGACCGCTTTCAACGAGCTTACTTGGAATTTTTGCCTATAGGAATTTCGAATCTTGAGAAGTTTCTAATCTGCAGAGGTGTCGAACTTGTCGAATTTTAAGATTTTCTTGGATACTGAATCTTTGAAGAATCTTTTTTTGAATCTTCGAAGTTTGGAGAGTTGATTTCTACGTGAAAAATTCTCGAGTTTTCAAAATTTCATGTCGGATTTTCAGAATTTTAGAATTTCTAAATTTCAAAAAAAAAAAAAAAAAAAAAAAAACATCCACGTAACTTAATCGTACGATTAATTCTGTCTTTACTAATCTTTCCCCTCTATCGTAAATTTTTGAGAGAGGGGCGGAGGGAGAAACAGAAACACAACACGAGTTTTCTACGCAGAAATGTCCATGCAGCGAGTTGTCCGTTCCTATTACAAATTCAAATTTAACGACTGGCCGCCGTCGCTTGGAAATTTAAATCTACAGATATCGTCACTGATTGAAGCGAATCCGAGAGTAAGCTCTCGGGATTGGGAACGCTGATCCGATGATCCTTGTCGAACGAATTTTAAAATAAAATATTCACCGATAAATATATTTGAAACAATGTTTCCTCTTTTTCATTATTGATCTTTCATTTCCCAATTTATCGATCTGTGCAACTTCAAAAAAGCCAGTCGTTCCGTTCGAATTGATCGAAAGTTTGTCTCTTTTCCACTGAATTATTTATCGAACGACAAATAATTTCGATATCCTCTCGTTATTCTATTAGAGAAAATATCTAGATACTCGAGAACAACGGACGACGAGTCCAGTCGACAGAGTCGCGCGTGGGTTCGCATTTGAATTTCAAAGTCGGCCACAAACGATTCGATATGGGGTCTCGTGAACATTTCTGACTGTGAGACACGCTCCGTCGTCGTTCGACGATGTTCTACTTTTTTCTGAAAACGTTCATATCCCATGAGCGTTGATAGCTCGCTCGAAAAGGAAGTCCTCGGCGTACGATTCTCTCGAATCGAAATGGTAAATTTTCAGCGAAACTCGCCGTTCCATTTTCGATTGCGACATTTTGTCGACGAATCTTCCCTATTGCGCAAAAACCTGAATAATCCCTCCAGTTGTTCCACGCGGGATGACGAAATTTCACCCGCGTTTTAACATTTGCGGAATTAACATTTATCTCGGCTGTTTCGATTTCTTTTTGAAATGGAAGTGTCAGTTGGAAGGATCGCGAACTCGTTGCGGAATTTCAAGGATAATTTCGGCGGGAAGAATGGTTATTGGAAGATCACGAAACTGGCTCGATTAATTTCGTTGCGAAAGGTCGGGTTTTCGAGAGTTTTCTAGGTTAATCTTCGTGTTTTGCCGCAAAGCAGTTTTGCTAGATTGCAGTTGAACTAGTTACGATTCAAATTTTACCGCACGGATCTATTAAAATGTAAATTTTCGTATCAAGAGATTGGACTTTCAATGGATAATTTTTGAATCCTCGAAATTTCTTGCATCGTGGATCTTTAACGCTTAAATTTAAGAATTTAAAGATTTTGAATCTTTAAACGTTAAGACGAAAGTTTTTAACTTTTAAAATCTGAGAGCTCTCGAAAGTTCTCGAGGCATTTTCAGAATCCAAATGTTTTAAATTTGTAATTCTTGAAATTAAGAATCTTTAATCCTTGAAATTCGGGACCTAACCTAAACTTAACCTAAACCTAACCTAAAGTCTTGCGATCTTTAAAATGTTTCGTCAGTCAAGCTGCACGGTAAAACTTTTCGTATCAAGAAATTTGTCTTTTCGATGATGGCGTCGACGTGACGCCGTAGAAAGTGAAGAAAAAGAAGGAAAGAAAAAGACTGTTTGCATTGCACTCGTGGGTTCGTCTGTTAATCTTGAATTTTTTCCCGACGATATATATTTCTTTTTCGAACGGCTTGGAGTGTTCCTCGAGCTGTTTTATCCGATGTTACATCGATAGCTGGTACGATAAGGCCACAGGGAGCTCACGGCTTTCCTCCGGAGACTGATAAGAGCCGTGCATTATCACGGTGCAGATCCACGGCCTCCAACGTCGTCGCACCGCGAGACTAAAACTTCTTCTGCGCCTATCGGGTGTTTATGCATTTACCAGGAATTTAAATGCGTGAATTTCTTAAAAGACAAGCAGAGTTTATACAATGGGGGTTACAATTCGTCAATTTTGAACTTTTTAATCTCGCAATTTCACAATTTTTATCCTGCCGCGATGCACAGAGTGCGCGTAACATTGAAAAATATGGGAAATTTTCGACCAATTACGACATTTAAACGATCAAGCAAGTTACTCTCTAGGTTTTATTTCTTCACTTATATTTAGAAACGAATATGAGCTTGCATAAATACGTGTAATTTATTCATACACGTTGCAGGTGTTTATGTTTAGCTCGTTGCTATTTAATTAAGCCATCAATAAAACGTAATTTAACATTAAAGCTATCGGCAACTTGTGTCGGAAAATTTAAGATGTAAAATGCTTATCGTACTGTGTCGTAAAGTTATCGTATCGACATAAACTCGAATTTCTCCGATTGGACGTGTTTTAAAATTTAATCGATATTTAAACTTGATGTTTAATACCGGCGCAAACAAGAATATAGAAAATTGTACGAAATTACTGACGATTGATAATTTTTCTACTCAATCTTGCTAATTTGTAATGTAATCAATATTCGAAGGTGAGGAATCGTACGAGATAACAATATTTTTACATAGACTGCCGTAGTGATTTTTAAGATTAGGATTGAAACGACGCAGATTTCAACGATTAAAAAATTTCTCACGTGAATGACTCGCGTGACATTGTAAAAGACACGTAAAAAGTTCTTAAATTATAATAAACATTTTGCAAATTTTAAATCGTAATTACAGTACGTTTCAGTGTGTATATTTCAATCTAATGTGACTCCAATGGCAAAATATATAAAATTCGAAAGAAGCAGGACGTACTGGAATAAACAATAAAAAAATTGCCCAAGTAAACCGTGTACACGTGTTGGCGAGGAAGAGGTTTAAGGGGCAAAAAACGATGATAAACGCCGAGTCGCTGTTTTCTACCGTATAGATGACGAGTTTTCTGTTTCTTTAGGTGGCACCAACACACGTGTGTGCGCGTGCGCGCACACGCGGCGCGCAGTTACGTAAGCACGGACGCCGACTTGAAAAAGAGCCTTTAGCGTTCCGATTTCTACACCGTGACCGCGTTGCAACTCCGCTTATTTTTCTCGCGGCTGCTTTTCTTTCGTCTTCGCTTTGAAATTTAAAATGACCCCTTTGTCACGGCCAGACGATGTTGTCGATCGTCTCTCTCTCTCTCTCTCTCTCTCTCTCTCTCTCTCTCTCTCTCTCTCTCTCCACCCCCGTTTCCTCGCGTCTTCAAGTCCAAAGAACGGTTTTTTCGGTTGGAGGTTAAACCGAAAGACTTTGAAAACTGTCCATTCTTCTCGTTTTCTTTTTATTTTGTTTTCTTTCCTTTTTGTTTATTTGGGCGGTTGTTTTTACAGAACAATCTGTGATTTCAGAGAATTGCGCGAATTTTGTCTCTGCGAGGGGCAGAAATAAGATTAAATTTCTGGGAATTTTAAAATTCTAGGAATTAATTTAACAATCATAGGGATCTGGGAAACTGTAGGATTAATCTAGAGATATTCTCGTATTAATCTAGGGATATTAACGAGTCCAGAAATATTAATCTAGGAATTATTTTATCTAAATGAAATATTTATTCCATGAGTTTTGATTCCTTCGTAAGAAATATGAATATGAGACTGCTCAACTTTCTAGAAATTTTAATTAATTTTTATTTTGAGACCTTCGTGCGATTTAAGTGGAATTATTTTTTTATAAATTCAAAGAACAATTTTATATTTGAACTTTTTATGCGAATTTAACTGGATGGAATTTCTTCCGGAATTATTTATTTTTTCATTGCTTCGTGAATTAGTTATTAACAATAAAATACGTAATAACGAAGGAATTTTTCCAATATAATTAACAATAAACTTTTATTAGACGCTAATTTAAGCTATTCGACGTTTTATATTTTTCTTTCTCGCGATGCGTTCAACGTTGGTAAGTTCAATGGTAGCTTTAATGGAGTTTCATTTTTAAATTTTTTACGATCGTGTTTCTAAGTCGTTCGTTTGTCTCGGAACGTTTGTAGCGTTCGTAATCGCGGTTCGTCCGAGACCAAGGTGTTCGACCATCTAAAAAACTTTGTTTTTCTTTCGACGATCACCTCAGAGGCCTTTGTCCGCTTTCCAACTGAAATTTGCCTCACGTGTTGAACGCACGAGGTCGTGTCACTTTTAACAAATCGACTAGTAATAATATCTGTACATATTATTTTAGAAAATCATAAAACAGTAGTTGATAGTGATAAAAATTTCATTCTTCTTTTTTTGTAATCAACAAGCATTGTCTGAGGTTGCAAAATTTTTCATCGTCTTCGATTGTAAATTAATCTCTCGCGATTGTAAATTATTTTAATTGTGATAATTTTAAATCAACTTAATCATCGGACGTATTCAAATTGATCGTTTCTCAAGAATCCGAAATATCTACGCAGCTCATTGCTTTTCGATACTTGGCTCTCCGATGAATCAGTTCGAACCACAATGATATTGAACAATTCGAAAACAATCGCTCTCATTCACCCATGTTCGCTCGAATTATCACAGGTTTATTTCTGGCCGTGCGAGCGCATAAAGAAAATATTTAATCGGCGATTGTTTGCTTTCAATATAATAGACCGAGAGGGGGGAGGGGGAAAAAATTGTACAATCGGGAATCAGATATTTGACGAAAAGAATTGTGGCGCTAAACAGGCGCATGCGCGGGCGTCTGCGCGCGAATGTTGCATACAACGCATCGCTAGTGATAGGATCAAGTTCAATACGTATCTATAAATTGGTATTAAATCCAGTACCCGAGATTTAGTTTAGCAGGATTCCAATATACTTCTTACGAAATGTAATGGTTCGTTCATTGACGGTCGGAGAATTTTAAGAATAAAAATTTAGGGAATTTAGAGAGTACATATATATATATATATATATATATAAGGAATTTTTAATAAAGTAGCAGTACTTGGCAGTACTTTTTTTTATTTCCCAAAAAATAAAGATAGAATTCCAAATTCAGATCTGTTTACTCGAAAGTACTGCTTTTTCTTTCAAATACGTAATGGTAGTCGGGAAAGTTTCGAATCTGATGGATTTTCTTGGTAAATTTCCAAACCTATTTGCAACGTAGTGTTTGAGACCATCGCTGTACACCGCAATCGCGAGTTAAATAACAGAAGCAACGACCCATCTCCAGAAATATGCGAGTGTAACAGCGATATATTTCAGGGAAACTTGGGGATATGTTGTCGGAAGACAACGATGACCTGGTGACCCTGTGTTATCTAACCGGACAGAACTAGCAGGACTTCTTTGCTCTTTCTTTCTTTTCCAAGCCTCCCCCGTTACGTCTGGGAATCGATAACGCTTCGATTTCGAGCTCGTTCACGCGATTCATTCTGCCTGACCGACCGAAGTCGCCGGGCTCCCTGTGTTACCGACCCCTTTTCGGGCTTATTGGCTGAATCCGTGCATAGGTATCCCCCTTCCGGGACGGGGAAACCCTTCTCGGGCGAAATGCATTTTTAACCAGGCCACCGAGGCATTTGCGAGTCAGATCTTCGCCACAGGGATTACGTCTCGCTCGCCCGACGATCCTTTTAAAACGCGACGCACGTCTTACTGGAGCATGAAACGTGCACGAAACTTCCTCTACCTTCTGTGGTTCCAGGGAATGCTTCTTTCTTCTTTGATAAGCGAGAGGAGGATTCGAGTATCCGGCGATGAATGTAAAACAGACGTTGGATAATTCAGCTAAATTCACACGTGCTTGACAAATTTTCAAACTTCCAAAGAATCGAAGCCTGAAAAAATGAAAAAATGTTGTTCTCTCATTTTCACTGGTACTGGTAGAATCATCGTCCACACTTTGTGGCACAGCCTGTACGTGTATAATCTCGTTTTTGAAAAACGCGCGGTGAAAACTTTCGCGCGCGTCGCTGTCGTATCTGTCGCATTTTCACACAGATATCAGATAGACGACATACCTTGCGGCGAGACACGTTGAAATCGCTCGCTGTTTTCTCCGGCCGGCCACCGTCTTGGATTGTTTTCGAGGCGTCGTTTTATCGGAGAAGAAGAACCGTGTGGCGACACACGATAAAATTAAATGTTCGGTGGCTTGACCCGGCTCGACTCACTTCGCGCTGCTATTACCCGGCTTGAAAGCATCGGGCCCCGGCTCGAGATGCACCGCGGCGCATACTGATTGCGTCACGCTCGAAAAATAGGCACGCGTCCCAATTTCGCGAGTGTTTTGACCGGACGTTTCTCGGTAAACGTCCGTCCCCCTGATTAACAGACGCGACGCTCGACGACAGGTTGCCCGGGCCCCTTTGATCCACCGCTGCCTGATTTTATCGGCCATTTGCTTCGCTGGCAGCCGAAAATCTCGCTCTCCCTTTTCATAGTACGTACATTGTTTCGAAACGATTGCCAGCTAAAATATTCGCGACGGACTGACGTTTCTATTCCCTTAGATATTCATACGTGCTTCTTCTGTTCGTACGCTCTTCCATGTCCTGCTATTCTTACAATCATATTGTTACATAACTATGTATTATTTTTATACAATTTCATTTTAACGAAATAACGGACGTGTACTTAAAAGTTCAAAGCCAAACCAAAAGTTGAGCTGCACTAATTTCTTATTCCTGGGAATAAATGGAGGATCTAGCGAGGTTTAATTTATTTTTGGGATTGGTCGTATTAAGACCAGAATATACAAGTACAATCGTAAGTAATACGATTCAGAGAGAACATTTTGAACATTAAAGAGATAGTTGTTCTTTGAGCTGTAGTAACCAATTTCCATCGCCTAGAGTGTGTACGTAGACTAAAATTTTAACTCTGAGAACGAGATTGCCAATACTTCTTCCCTTCCCATTGTTATCACTCTCTCCTCCTTCTCCTTTTTTCGATCACCGTCTCCTCCTCTTCCTTTTTTCTCATCACCCCAAGAAATAGATATCTATGAGTAACCGATATCGTAACAGGTTGTCTGATAAAATTATATGATCGTGTTTACTTTGCCTCCAGATAAAGCCTCTCTCTGTTCGACGACGAAATTAATTCAAAATTGCAACTTCATCCGTTAAACAGAAGTAATCGCGCGAAATCTATGAACATGATTCGGAAATAATTAATGATCCGTTCCCCTCTCTGTCTCAAGAAACAAACATTTCTTAAAATTTAATTTCTTGGTATAGGAATTTGTTCAATGACATGATTGACCTGGCGAGTTAATCCGAGAGCGAGGAAACGCCGAGTAAATTCGCGATATCGGCTCTGGAGTGCGCGGTAAAACGGCGCAATAAAAGAAAGTTGGCTGGCTTAATTAATTGGCGGAACAATTAAGTTTACATATTGTCGACAGATCTCCGGAGGATCGTTGCGTTGTTATCCGACGTTCGCTTTCGTGGCTTTCCACGCGCGGAAAGCGGCCCGAGGTAAATGCAGTGTGACGATCAAATTGCTCCTTATCGGCTCGGTGCCACGGTGTTGCGGAAAATTACACGTAGCTGGCAATTCTTTCGATGAAATTTCATTCAGACTATTCCTATCACTTTTCAGTACTCGTACGATCTTTCTCTCGTAAAAAAATTTTAAAGAGCGAAATTGCACTCGATCATACTATTTGTATTGAATTTTTCTTTTAAGGCTTTCTAGGCTTTTACACCTCGCGAATTTTTAAATGTATTTTAATCAATTCAATTTCCAAATATACTTTAGAATTTTAACGCATTAATTTTTATTGTATAATAAGATATGAATTATATTGTTTAACAATATTTAAATAATAATATTGATATTATTAATAATATAAAATATTATAAATATTCTAATACATATCAAGATATGTGTTATATTGTTTAATAATATTTAAATATATTTAAATATTGTGACGAATAATCAGGTTAGAATGTTTAATTAGACCGGAAGTCTCGATTAGATTTGTTTAACTCGCGTTTTATTTCAGTTGTTTTATTGCAAACTGATCATCTTCGTTGATCGTCGAAGCTCGAAGATATCCGAATTTGTAATCTTATCTTTGACGAGCGGATCGTAGACACCTGACGACGTATAATTTTAAATTTAAAATTCAGTTGTTGAACTTCTTAAACATAGCGTAATTTTGAAATTCAGTTTGTAAAATTTAGAATTTCAAAATTAATTTGACGAAGTAACTGCATTCTTGTAAGTTTACGACCTTAAAAATTGATCCGAGTTGAATCTTCCGAGTCTGTTAATTTTTTCTTTTTTCACGCGAGAGTCGAACGAAAAACGCGATCCCAGGAAGCGTGTACAGGCGAATGAAATTCACCGCTATTCTTTGAAGTTCTCGCGATCCTTTGCGCAACGACAGAATTAAACTCGCCTGAATTCGCGAAAGTGCGTTTCGAAAATGTGATCGTGCGTCTCCGGCCGTTCAATTTCTCCGCGTTGCGACGCCTGTCGGATTTAAACGAGGCCAGTGTCTCTCAGCTGACTTTACTTTCAACAAACCGAACGAACACATTCCTCTCCGGACCTGTGGAAACAGAGACGGCTGACTTCGATCGAAGTGAAATGTTACGTTGTCGAACAATTTAGCCTGATAGTGGCCGTTGCGTCGGCTCTGATGGTAATAAAGGTCAATAACTATTTGTCTGACAAGATGCTTGCGCAATTGATAGCTAGGTGCCAGGTATTTCTGGCTGACGCATTCATCGGTGGTCATTAGATCGAACCGAGTCGTCTCTCCGTTTCTTCTCCAACGAAATTTGTCGCTCCGTTTTATCGTTCGGTCGAGGAATAATTGTAGAGATTAACAAAGATTTTTAACTGGTAGAGTTACATTTGAAAGAAAATTTGTGGAATGTTTGTAAAGATTTTTCAGAGATTTTTAGAAGGACTTTTGAGGCATAGTGTTGTTCAGTTGCGTTTAATCGTAAAAAAGATACAAAAAAATTAAAAATTTTCCAACTACTTTCACGTTGATTTTGTAATTGGGAATTTCTGCGCAATACATAATTTCTTCTGCGAGTTAATCCCGATGCAGGAATCTGTCAAGTGCCATTCGCATTCAGCAGATTCGTTTTTCGCAGCCTGCTACGCGTCTGCAATCTCTTTGCAGAGTTAGACACTATATCCACTCTAGTTTTTACTTTCGTCTATAAATATCTACGCGTTTCTTTTCCGTTAATATTCACGTCCTGACATCGTTTCATTAATCTGGCTCGCATTTTCTATAGGAAAAACGTACAAAGAGTCATGTGGCACTCTTGAGGCAAACCTAACCTCAACCGGCGCACAAATATCTACGCATCTCTAAAGTGATACGGCTTTTTTCCTTGCTCCTCTCGGCGGAATGAACACGCGAGAATAACGATACTTTGATATGTGCCGGATCGCGCATT
This sequence comes from Melipona beecheii, assembly GCA_032399605.1. Classification (NCBI taxonomy): domain Eukaryota; kingdom Metazoa; phylum Arthropoda; class Insecta; order Hymenoptera; family Apidae; genus Melipona; species Melipona beecheii. The sequence goes on along the minus strand of JAUCMO010000484.1, from coordinate 2,684,778 downwards.
ATTATCAAACGAGTGTTAAAAATGATCCGAGATGTGTTATGCAGCTGGCTGAAAGGGGTACATTATTCATTTGATCTCTGCAGCAGCCTTGACGTGACTCGAAGTCAGCTGATATGGCGATCAACTGATATTCGCTGGTGTTGGCACTGAAGCAGAATTTATGTTCTTCGAACCGAGATTCGCCGATAAGTGTGGAGAAAATGAGAAAAAAATCTATTTCATGTTCTACGAACATTGTCCATATTGGAAGATCTAACCTTTATCTTGGAGATTGCTATCTTTATCGTTGTTTTGTTAATGGGATAAGAGATCTTTTGACGAATCCCCCCTAATATCTACGATTCTTTCGATTTAGAAATTAATGAGATCTCGTCAATTGCTAGGCCTTGATAAAATAGTCGAAGAACGGATAAAAAGGAGGTTAATAGTCCCATCGATAAGTCTGATTAATTCTTGAGAGTCATCGAAACGTTCGTTTATCTATTCCTTTTTTTTCGGTTCAATAATGGCGGCAGTCATTGATCTCTGTCATGGTGATAAGATTCAGCGAGTATTCGAGACCAACACGAAAAATATGGTATGATCGTGTTAACCTGTAATGGGGGCCAACTCGATGCAAACACAAACAAACCTGACGGATACATAATCCAATAGAAAAAGTTATCAGTTGCGAGTGACAATCGTGATTTGAAAACCCAATAATTGTATAAAACTAAAATCTAAGGAAGACCCGCGACGAGAAGACGCATGTGGCCACCGCAAGCAACAAGCAAAACCAGCCAAGGTGCGAAAGAGGAGAAAAAAAATTGCGCGATAAATCGGCGCTAAAGAATTCGACCTTGTTCGACGTCCAGCTAAATACTCGTTACCGAAGAACCCATATACCCGGATCGATTCCAGCGAACAAGGCTCTGGCCTCTCTCTGAACGCGTCCACGGTGATCGATCCTCGGGAGCGTAGCCAGAAAACCGGATCCGATGGCGCGCGGCTCGCATAAAGAAGCGCGTAAACCGAACGATACTACTCGCGGCGACTTTGACGCTGTTGTGCCGGTCGGAGCCGCATCGTTGCCGGGCGTAACAACTGCGAAGCTGCAGCCAGTGCAATCGTCGGCAGACGGACTAACTTCGCATGACGTCACCTCAGCCAGCGTATCATTTTTAGCCCACATATACAACCGCGCTCCGCTCGAGGTTTACTCCCCGCCCTCGCCATCGTCGTCGTTCCACCACGTCCAAGTTGGCTCGCGTGTGGGTACGCGCGTATGGATGAAACTGGTGAATGCACACACGGCCGACGGACTCTGTGGACAGTGCGAGTGACCGAGTGCGCGGTATAGGCCAAACTCTTAGCTAGCGATAGGTTTGAGTCGAGCGGGCATCGCGACTGTTGGACTCTTGACAATTTGTAATCTATCGCGTTAGAGTTTTTGTGTTAGGCACGTGTTAGGATTGTTAGGATTGTTCAAGTCCTTGGGAAGCGAGGAATTCGAATTGAAAGGGATCGCAGTCGTCGGACTTGACGATTTGAAATTTTTTTGGAGAAATTTTGCATAGACAATCAGCGTCTAAACAACTCGTTGTCGGTATGTAATTGGTTTGAGTAGAATGCACTTGGTTCAAGTTGAATTTATTCGGATACGAAATCTCGCTCGAACACCTCGCTAGGTGCAAGTGTAGGCACGAGCTCATGTTTTTGTGGGAGATGGTAGGTTCCTCGATTGCATTGTGGGCGCTTTCCCTTGGCACTAGTGACCGAGCTGAAAACATTGTCCGCTCATACCGAGAGTTCTTGAGGACGATAGACTCGTGTGGCTTTGCGTCAGTGACTCTCATTCCCATATCCTGAACTCGTCACGATTTTTTTTCAAACTCTCAACATATTATTTTTCGATTATTTGCCTGTATACTATCTACATACAGTCTTTATTTTCGATAAAATAAGTATCGATTCACTTCGCATTACTTCGTCTTACTTACTATGCGCAAAAGATCGAAACAAGGACGAAATATGAAGAAACAGTATCATAACCTCAACAGCGTTTCAAACGAGAAAGGAGAGCGATGCGCGGTGGCACGTACGATGAAAAAACGTCTCGAAAGAACTCGTAAATGATGAGATAGCTGGGGTTTGAATGGGAGAATGAGTACGCTTTCAGCAACTGGGGTTGCAGTGCTTTTCGCAGGGACAGTTTTCAGAAAAGCCACGGAATTCGTTAACCTCAACGTTAACGAATGTTTAACAAATTTTTGTCACTGCATCGTATCATTTAATTTCACTCAATTAATAGTGTTATAAACTATAGAAAGTTGCAAAATTTTTATTGAACAAATTATACAGCGTGTATTATCCATCCGTAGAACTTTCTTTATTTATAACACTGTTTCAATTGATCGTCAAGTTGACGTTGTCGTTTTCGTTTATTATATTGTCAGTTAAATGTGAAAGCTTGAGGGATATTTATGGGATATTTATTGGTTAAGTGGAACGAGTTGATGATGGGGAATTTTTGGTCACGTCGAAAGTAAATTGACAGGAGGTTGGACGTTTCTGGCAGCGTTGGCCGGAATGTGCATCGCTAGCGTGGAGTAAGGACGAACCGAGGACAATAGCTGAGGATGCATTTTTGTCCCCGGAACGTTTGCTGAATCTTTAATACCCATGGGAGTGGTTTCGTTCACCGAGATATCGCTATAAACTCGACTGTCACACTGCCGCTTCCTTGGAAACCAGTTTCGAAAAACACCTGTAGCCATAGTTCATTAACCATCGACGATTGTCAATAATAACGTCGTCAGATCACGATAATTTAGAAAATTATCTAATCTATACTACACTAATTAAATATAATTAAATATAATTACAGTCGATATAATCATACTTTGTCGCTACAGAATTTTTATAGGTTATGATTTTCGTTATCTTCGAGTATTTCCGTCTGTCTGTCTTCTGAAATACCTCCGCGTATCAGTGTATATCCTTGATCGTAGAAATTCCGTCAAGTTCGTGTATCGAACGTCGTGGCCGGGGATAAATCAATATTGGAAACAGTACGGGGGCTAGATGTTCGTCGGCACGAGCAGCCGAGTCACGAGTGTAAAGGTTAGGTTTGCTTATCTCACGCGAAAGCCGTATTAATAATCCACCGTGCTGTGGTTTTACGTTGCTTAAATGGAACAGCAGACTTCGCTTCGTATGAGGAATCCGGCGATTTAACGATCAACTTTAATGATAAACTAGCAGAAACTGCAGTTTCTGCCTGTTATTTTTCGTTTCGGGTTTCGAAACTTGCGGTTTCTCGTCTCATTTCGCGTACGCTTGCAGTTCAACGGCTAATGACTAGGGATGTTCGGGTGCCCGACCAGTCAGGTCGGGTGAGTACCTGACGCGTATGAACGTTCGGGTTTTCAGGTACCACGATGCTCTTAAGCCTGTCCGAAAAAATCAGATATAGCAGCCCAATATTTTCGGGCTCATTGTCAGTCAGATTCCGAAAAAATTTGGCAGATTCGACTGAGTTTATAAAATATTTTTATTTATTTAGAATTTGAGAATTCCTATTAATCCCATTAATATTATTAAATCGATTAATTGCTAAAAAGCGAACGCTTTCTGGATGTTTGATCGTGATAAAAAGTGTGCAAACGTACGAATACATCCCTTTACGCCACAAATTAAAAACTCCACGCTGAATTAAATCGTGGGGAGTCGACCGAGCATTTCCGATTCCTTGCGATCTGACTCTTTGTACATCTCAGGTACCCGACCCGACCCGACCCGAATCCGAAATATCGGATTCCCGCACACCTTTATTAATTATCGTTCCCTTCTCTTGAGAAACGTGACTGGTTCTCTATTGCAAGTTGTCGGAACGTCATTAGTCATTAGACAAAAGATCGTGGTTACGTATTCCAGGGAGTTTTTGGTTAGATTGCGTTCTAACTTAGTCATCTTTCCTTCATCTTTTCACATTAGTTGAAAATTAAAAACAAAATCCTAAAGTATATTGCTACAAGCTCCTGGCTACAGACCAAAGCTTACACTCTGAGGAAGAAAGTGGAATTAAAACACATACAATTCTGGTTACCATTTGACGCAACCTTCAATTTAAAATCCACTATTGGTAAAGCGAATAAATGTAGAGAATTAGTGCAATTTCCGAGACATTGCCTCGCTAGTCGAGGGTAAAACCAAGCTGGAAACCACACACACACACACACACACACACACAGACGAATTGTCGGTTCGGTTCCGTTTATTGAACCGTATCGCGATTACCGATCACGAAACCGTGGAGAACATACGTAGCAGTTTCGTCCGGTGGTTCGCGTTGTTCGTTGTTGAACGATCGTTGACAGGACACGCGCCACACGAAATTCGAGGCGGCTCGCGCGCACAAATTGCGCCAGCAGCAGCAGCAGCAGCAGTTTCGTCCAGACACCGGTTGCGCTCGCGTGCACTTGTTCACGCAACGCGACATGGCCTCCGGTTATCCGTCGCTTCTTTTCTCGTCCCGTCCACGCTAATGGGCGTTTCAGTCTGCCTGCAATTGCATTATACGCGCGCGTTATGCAACCACCGAGGGCTCTGGCTCACATGCCCTCCCTCTCTCATCCCCTTTTTGCTGCTGCTCGCCTTTTCAAGGGTGAGTTCCTGTGACATGCACGTTGCGTTTTCAAGCTGATAGAGTATCTTTCGACCACCTCTTCCTCCCCCTCTCTCTCTCTCTCTCTCTCTCTCTCTCTGGATTTGACTGTTTTGTAAATTCGAGCGGTTTGCGTGTTGAAAAAGCAATTCTGTATTCTACCATCGGAAGTGTCGTTGATCTCGCAAGTTTTTGAAAAAAGAAATTTAACATCCGTTGCATAGTATCACGAATTTAAAGTAACGTGGAAAATGTCACGTTCGTACGCGATAAGCAAAGTCCACGCCGGTGTCTTTAGCACTAAGGTCGAACGGTGCAGTTTTTTTTTCCAGCGCATAGACTGGATAAGTAGTCTCGTGGTCTTGAACGTGACGCGGCCATCATCGTTCGCGGCGAATATCCTTCGAATTCCTTTGTTCTTGCTCGCGCCCGAGGATCATCGGGCTCTTCGGTTTGAAGCGTTATTGGATTACGTTCTTTCTGCGGTTTCTTTCTGCTCGCATTCTCGCAAACACCGCGTAGCGTTGATTTTGTTGTTCTTTTTAACATTCTGGCACGTGCATTGGATCATCACTGTCTTCTGTTCCTTGATAGGTGGATTTGAACCAATGACTGATTTTTAGAGTCGTCGAGCAACGAAATGTTCGAACTTTGCAAAAATCCCAGAATTTTAATGTTTTTTTCGAATTTCGAATTTTCTGCCAAAAGAGAAATCCACCCTCGAAAATATTGGCTAAATTCCGTGTTTTCCAAATTCTCGCGTAAAAACATTGTTTAAAAAGTATTTTCTCATATTCCACAAAGCTGATGGTGAAAATTTACTCGAGAATCGTAGAACTTCCAAACATTCCAAGTATAGTTTGCCTGTTGGGTAACCTCGCGTACATGTGTGTATCGTATATGCTGCGCTTTGCTGTTAATCAGCAGAATTTTCACGACCGGCGAGATCGTGCGATGGTTGGTTCGACTTGTAACCGTGGAGTTCGCAATCGCGTAAATATTTATCGGTGGACGAGGGGTCACTCGGCGGAAGTGGTAACATCGGTATTGGTATAGGTCAGTTTATTTTCGAGCGGAATACATTATCGATCGGGCCGTTAATCGTTGTGTATATGCGACGTAGGTACGCAAGCCAGACTGACTGCCTTGCGTCGCTTATCTTATTCCTCCCTCCCTCTTGCTTCTCCTTTTTTCGTCTCTTTTTTTTAGTAAGGAGTAAAAAATGGTCTGCTTGCACGAGAGAAAACGCGAGTCGCCGATATGTGTTATACATTCTCTTTCTCTATTCGAAAGAGCTTCGAAAGTAATTTCGGCAGTTCTGTTTGCCGGTGGAAACGTAAATTTGAAGTTTTAAAAATAATTTAAGATCGAAGGGGAACGAAAGTTTGTCAGGGATTTTCTAGAGCAAACAGGTTTACTTTCGTGCGAGTCGGGCACGGTCAAGGCCGAGCGTTATTACGCTCTCTCTCGCACGCCGACTGTGTAAATTACTATTTTCATTTTTTCCTGCCCCTTTTTTCTCTTTCTCAGCGCCTTTATACAAGAAGATCATTTGCACGCCGTGTCATTGGCGTGCCGGTTGTTTTTGCGTCCTCATGCGCAATCGTGCTCGTTGTCCTCGAGCAAAGTGACATTTCATATCTGCGTTCGGCTTGAATTTTGCGGAAAACCGGATAGAAATAAACGAAACTCCAAACTCTGCGATTGGAACGATTCTTTAAAACGACGAACTGATTAAATTATTTTAAAATTAAAATTTTACAACTCACAATTTTTCACAACGAGAATTTGAATTTTCACGAGAATTCGAATTTTCACTTCGCCACCAGCTCTCTTCCTTTTCACAGAATCCCGCTGATACTAAATGGTTCCACGAGGCGGAGTGGTTTCTTGATTAATTCAAGATCCTTCCGGGGGGGGGGGATTCCCCAGATACTTTTGTCACCTGTCAACCGAGAAAGGGAGACTGCCCCGTCAGACTCTGTTTCTTCCCTATTCCCACGGCGTGTCAATGATTCTCAAACTTGACAGACCTCTGTCCCTTTCCGTCTGAACCTCCCGTTTAACCGTGACGTTACGTAAGCCTTACAATTTTGCCGAGGTTTCCGCGCGAACAGACAGCCGTCTCTGACATCGTCATCCAGCCAATCGATTTCGTTTTACTTGGCCGCCGGATATTATCGCAGTCTGGTTGCATACGACGTTCAAAGATGTTCTGAAAAGCCTAGAGAGAACACTGCGTCCAGTATCGTGCACCAATGTCGTGCTTCGTCATTCGGGTTCTCCAACGGGAGATTGGTACGACTGGTACCACTATTTCTACATTGTCACCATGACTAGTGTTTTCAGTCTCTCTTGATATTACTATTTTATTGATTTTTCTACTGAAAAAAAAAAAAAAAAAATGTGACCGTCTGTATATTGATATTGTGCACCTGTGTTTTGGTTCATTTTGGCCTCAGTTTTTCCGCTTGTCGTTTCTTTCCTTTTTCTTTAATGAATATGAATATGATAATGCAACTACTGTAGACATTGCAAAGAAACTACGTGCTATTAAAGTTTCGCGTACACGACGAAATTATTTTCGGAAGAACGATCTAAGATGGGATGGTATTCAAGTCGGATCCCTCGCAAATCCCAAGAATCTGGAGTTCAACGAAAGCCCACGAAGAACTTCCACCAACGGGCAAAAGAATGTAGGAAGCACCGAAGAATCGTAGAACGAATTAATTAACCGGTAATCATCGGGCATTGTTCGTTCATGTGAACCAAGGAAGTGAACGAGAGAGAGAGAGAGAGAGAGAGGGAGAGAGAGGTTATACGTCAAAGGGGGCCCGAACGAGAGAGGAGGAAGAAGGAAGAGGGCCGTAGGTATCGTAATACAATACTATTAGTTGAACTTGAGCTACTTATGAATGACCTTGTCTGGTTCAGGCGCACAGTTTCACTCATACCGACTCAACACGTCGTTGGCGTGTCCTGCGACTGTCGTGTGCGTGAATGCATGCCCTGTTGTGGCTGTGTTCATTGTTTTTCTTTCCTCTTTTCACGCGTCGGCTGGCCCGTGTATCACAACTCGCAGCTTGGATATCACAACAGTAGACGGGGTCTGTTTCGTCGGTCAGTGAAACTGTTGCAAAATAGAGGTGTTGCGTTTCTCTGTTGCGAATTCCCAGCGGATTCTAGACGCTTCGTTGACCAAATGGCGCCTCGCGTTCGTTACCGGGCCCCCTTCTATCTAGATGGCCCGCAACGCGTTACACACAAATTTTGCTCTTCTACGAAACTTTACCAGGGAAGAATTTCACTAGGATCGTCTGTCCAATGATCTATCGTCGTCGAATCGAAAGTTCAGTCGGTTATTATGAAATTTAAAGAAACTTTTTCGTCGGGACGTTCCTTCCGTGCAAAAAAAAAAATTGCTCGCCATTGACGCAAGTGTGACGGACTCAGGGGCAAGTAACATTATTGAGGCAATTGCTATTCTCCTTGGCGCGGCTAGCGGTCGAAGGACAATAGGAGGGGGGGAGGGGGAGAGATCAGCCAGTAGGGAGGGCAAGAAAGCAGGAAGGAGAGTAATAGGAAGGGAGCGAGAACCGGGCGAACAATGTGCGTGAGCCTCAACATCTGTCCGGAAGTGCGTAGACGCCTTCCATTTTCGTTTTCATTTGCATACGTTGTCCACTGTGCGCGCTCGCCTCGTGGCGCGATGCAATCGCGTCGAGTACCGTGGCAAACGGGATCGTTGAGGACGCGTCTTAATTCAACGCCTTGCCACGGTGTCACGGAGTTAAGTAGGTTCGGAGAATTCTTTTCAGCAGAGGAAACTTTGACTTTTGGTCTCTGGCGACTTCTTACGAATTCAGATAGCAGATTCGAGCGTGACACGTCGTTTTTTTACATAGTTGCATATATAAAAAAAACTTTGCAAATAGAGAAACGTTATTTTCCTCTCTACCAGATATTTCGCAGCGTACAAAGATTTGGAAAACTCCATCTTGGAAGAGTATCGACGAAAAGAGTATCGTTGCGAAATGGCGTCGTTCTTAAGTTTTTGAAGGATCGTGAGATCCGAGATACGCTTCTCGGATAGCTGCCGAGAGGGAAAAGTTTCAGGAATGTTTACTGTTTCGCGAGAAATTCGTAATCTCCGGCAGCGATGCTCGAAGCTCCTCGGAAGTGGTTCCTCCGCGTTCCCGCACCTTTTAGATCGCATCTCTCGGCGAATCTACCGGCTGGAGGGTCGAAGCCGGATAAGCGGCCTTTTAAAATTATTGCGAAAGATCGTCGCGGAGATGGCGACTACAAAAGCCGGTGACAACGAATGTCCCTATAGAGAGGAGACAGCCGAATATCGACGATGGTAATTCACACACAATGCCCGATTAAATTACTGGGCGTTTATTAAAGATTCGACTGGATAGGGATCTCAGTTTGAAAGAAAAAAAAGGAAAGAGAGAGAAGAGATACCATCAATTGTATTCGTCATTGTCTTCTTCGAAACGAGATCTCTTTTTTTAACTCAACGAACGAATGTTTCATTAACCAACGAAGAAAACTTTAAGAGTGGCATTATTAGACATTAACGAGCAAAATAGTCCAGATGGTCACAATTTAAATACTCCAAATTGATCTCTGACCATGTTCCAAACGATTCAAATATAGTGCCACTAAATACTTCCATCTCGCCGCGCGCAACGTATTGCAATAAACCGTCAATCTGCTCCCCTCGGTGGCTACAATCACAGTAATCCCAAATAGCTTATATAGTCATGATTTAAAGAGGAGTATCCGAATCGCCAAGTTCCCCAGAGAGATTGAAGAGACAGGGTCGCCACTGTGCCAGTTTAATTTCACATTGACGTAGGTCCAGGGAGCTGCATTGTCTGTGGCACATTCGCATGCGTAACACCACCACCAGGGCCGTCGCGTTGCAAACCAGACTTGATGCGTGAGCTCGTTCTTTGTTCCTATCTTCGCGTGAAGTGGCCACGCACAAACACTAACGCTGCACGCCTGCGTGTACGTGTGTGTGTGTGTGTGTGTGTGTGTGTGTGTGTGTGTGTGTGTGTGCGCGCGCACGAGCACCTCGACCGACGATCAGAGAGGGTGAAATTAAAAATACCGTGAAACCCTCGGTTGCAGGCCGTCTCTATGTTTTCCTCTGACGCGTTCAGGGCCGTCGAGCACGAAAACGGAGCCCCCGTTTTTCTTTTGCCCGCTCGATCGAGGCCACACCGATGATTTATAGGGTATTTACCCTTCTATTTATGGGCTGGCTGAACGGTCGGTTCTAATGCTGCTCTCGAGAAGGGGCTACGCGATTACTGTTGGTATTATTATTACAAGATCCTGTTCCATCAGGCCCCTCTTTACGTGATTCGAGGAAAAATGTTTTTATGTAGAGTCGCCAGTGAGTGACTCGTAAAAAGAAAAAATTGAAAGAAGAAAAAAGAACTAAATTACTAAATTACTAAATTGCTAAAGACATGAAATACCAAAGTAATTAAATTTATAAGTAAATTGCTAAAGTTACTAAATGTACGAATTAAAGTACTCGAGGTTCATTTTTTAGTTGACAGGATAGTTTTCGTAATTTAGGAACGAGAGAAGTGTTTCATTATCGGAACGAGCAATGGCGGACATATTAAATTCATCAGCTTCGTGACGGGTTTGCCAGGATCGTTTCAGGATCTCAGACGGTGCCAGTACGTTCCTCTTTGCATGCGTATTTCATGGGAATTAATTTTCCGGCTCCTAAGAGAAATGCACATGCATTAAGAGCAACGTGCCTCGCGATCCTCTGCTAAACACGCGCCATTCCATTTGGAGGATATTACCATCCTCTCATTGAAAATTCCCTAGATTTTGACAGGTTCTAATTACGATGCTCAAAAGTACTAATTCTAATTGTTCAGAGGCAGCTAGCAACCAGTCACTTTTTTCAAGTAACTTTTCCGTTACTTTATTTTATTCGTTAAAAATTTCTAGGTTTTTAATTTTCGTTTTTAGATCGTTGCTCTTTTAGGTTAGCTTACTAATTATAAATCTTAAAGTATGGTTAGTGTTGTTTCTCCAAAATCTTCGGATACAAAGGAACCTCTAACCTCAAAAAAACTAATTCTTTCTTTGTACATTATCAATGATATTATAGTAACTAGATGTTACTAGACAATATTACAGTAATCGTGCAGAGGTTAATAGATGGTTTCTGCCGTTCAGGATTCTTGGATCTGATGCATTTAATTCCGAAATTAAATTCTTGTTGACGACTATCAAACATATTACGATGATTAGATAATAATAACTTTGCAAAGGGGTTGAGCAAACAGAGGTTAACAATAGTAAAGGTTAATAATAGCGTCCGAGTTAACAAACAGGTTAAGCGATAAACCATCTGTTTGAAATTTCTCGACCCAGCGTTAAAAATCTGTTTCCTTTTCATCCATTTTCAATTATAGCAAGTCCAACAAACATTCACAATTTAATCACACCAGTTTTAACCTAACTTTCATATACATAAATTTTTCTGGTTCGAGATAATGATAAAACAGCAACAAATAAGAAACGATATAGTTAATTTTTCTATAATGTGCAGATACCAAATATTCAATAATCCAGTAATAACGAAAAACTTGACCCACATATATATGTATATGTATATTCACATTTATAATGTAGTTTTTCTGACGCATCATTTACATATCAATTCACACAAAACCGACAGTATTTCTAAAACGATTGTATTTTTTCTGTTGGCAGATGGTGGTGGTGGTTGAGCACCCGTGGGAGGAGGGCGGCAGCGGGGCCCAGGGCGATGTGGCTAGCAAGTGGGAAAGCTCGAGGAGGTGATAACGACTTCTGACCTTCCGTGAGAGCGCGTACCGCGGTTTAAACGCCGTCGTCGATCGTCAAGCTCACTATTCGGAAGAAAAACGGGAAGAAAGAAACGGAAGAAGAAGAAGTGGAGAAAACCGACTACGAAAACTATCGCGAAAGAGAAATCGTGAGACGGAGACGAAAAAGGCGAAAGGGTGCAGATAGAGAGAAAAAGAGAGAGAGAGAGAGAGAGAGAGAGAGAAAGACAAAGAAACTCAGAGATAGAGAAAGAGCTCTAAAGGGGAGGAAAAGGAAACATTAAGAGGAGAGAGAAAGAGAGAGAGAGAGAGAGTGAGACAGAAAGGAAGGAAAAGAAGATAAATCGCTTTCTCGTGGCCAGGTTGAGTACACACACAATACATTCTCTTTTTGCAGCGTGATATCGCTCCTATACATTTAAAAAAGAAAGAACAAAAAAAAATAACTTCTACCTTGAGAACATATACCTCGTGCGTACAAGTACCTTCAAACTTAACCTCTTTTTCGCAGCGTAATAGTGCCTAGGCCCCTCCGAAGAACGCGACTACAAATAATAATATTAATAATAATAATAATAATAATAATAATAATAATAATAATAATAATAGTGATAATAATAATATTAATAACATTATTAATAATATTAATAATTAATAGCAACGTTATAAATATATATATATATGTATATATATATATGTGTATATATATATATATAAATCTATACAGAAAGATCTAACGAGAGACGAGGGAAAAAAATTTTAACGTTTTAATCGTCGCCATCTGTTCAACTTGCAAGTCACAAACAATACATAAGCATACATAAACAAACATAAACAAACGCAACCCAGTGACGCTATCTGTATATGTATACGGACGTGAACGTCTGCGAGAGAGAGAGAGAGAGAGAGAGAGAGAGAGAAGATCGGTCTGTTGAAATAAAGATCGAGACTGATCGAAGATTGGACAGAATCTAAAGAGGAAGGATCGTGGTGGTGCGTTGATAGATCTTATCAGGAATTCACATTGATAACGGTACCTCTCCCCTTTCAAGCCTCCCCCCACCCCTCCCTTTCACCCTCTAATCGATTAATACGAACCAGGACAGCGAAGTACCTGCAGACACAGATATATTTATAAGAATAATTTATATGATATATGAATCTATATATTATATAAATAGAAATGAATATATGATACATACATACATACATAAACAGACAAGAGACACCGATAGTAATAAAATAATAAAGAAAGAGGAGCCTGGCGAAAGGCGACAAGTAACAGCTAAAGGCAAAGAGAATAATAATAATAGTAATAATAATAACGATATTAATAGATAAGATAATCATTGTTACGACTAATAGACGATAGTTGGTAAGAGAGAGAGAGAGAGAGAGAGGAAGGAAAGAGGAAGAGAGAAGAGGATCGTACAACAGAGTGTGAATGCTTAAATAATTCTAGAACGCGCTACGATTTAGAGTACTTCTACTTTTTTGCGGGTTAATCTACTCGGCGACTGCGGAGCTTGTTCTACATATACGATCAAGGTGAGTTTGATGTTCTTCTTTTCGGCTAGGTGTAAGGCTCGTCTATAGTCAGCCGCAGAAGTTGAGGTTGAGGTAGAAAACACTCTCACAGTATTTAATTACGCGAAGCGAGACAATCAGATCTCTAACTCGACCATATCGAACACTCGCGAAACTCACTAGGCAACAAAGAGCACATCCTTGGCAAACAACCGAAACGAATCCGCTTCCTCGTTTTCATGAGAAAAAAGACACGAGTTCACGATTGATCGGCACGTGTTGCGAAAATCGTTCTCACGCAACGCTAGAAATTGTTTCGAACGTTTTAAATCAGGATTCAATAGAGAGACGTTTCAATGGACAAAGTATAGTACGTTCTTGCTTTCCTATATTCGTTTCTTAAATGTTGCATTCGCGTCAGACGGATGTGTCGGACTTGATCTCATCCCTGACGCATCAGATAACGCATCGGCGGCGCTGCTTTCGCGAAAACACAGGCCCTCGAGAGGCGGGTTTCGTTAGCGAACGTTCGATATCCATGGTCCGGAAAGCGGCGGAACTTTTACCTGGGAGTTGCTATCTGGCAACGAGAATCTTCGTTCTCGCGCGATAATTAGCGGCCACTAGTGAACGAAAAGCCGGCGATCCGCGCCAAAGGGGAGTCGCACGCTCGCGAGTGAAAGGCCTGATACCTTCTCGCAGTTTCTTTATCTATTGGCTCGGATCTCCCTTGGTCTTCCTTTGCTTCGTTCGCCGCAAATTATCCTATGGCATATTCTTTCTTCCTTTCTTTGTTTCTTTTTTCTTCTTTTTTTTTTTTCTTCTTGCGATCGTTACTCGACATTCGGTCGAATCTACCCAGGCCAGCCACTTTCACTCGCACGAGTTCGCCAAGCAACTATTATTCGACAGGCCCCCTGTGAAATGAAATTCACGTACGAGATCCTGCTGGCCTCGTTCTCGCGCTGTGACCCGCTGGCCGATGATCGACGTCGAATCAGCTCGAAGGTTTCTGAAGTTAATCTAGATTTTGTGTTCTTGGAAATGTCGTCAACAGTTGACCAGCTAGCTCGAATGTCTTGAGACAGTTTGTTGCAAATGATAACATTTTTAAGTAAATTTTAGTAATTAAAAATTTCTTAAATGTCAAATTACACGTGACGCGTGTTTCACGATACGTAAAACTGTACTTTCATGTCAGTTCCGAAGTATGACGAATATAATATCGCAACCTAACACTTTCAAGCAGAGGTGTACACACGCAAGGAGAATAGAAATCTTGAAACTTCTCAGAAAGCCAATTAACCAGTCGAAGATCGTACAAAGATTTTTCGTGGCGATTTAAGTACTGGTGCACTGAGCATGCACAGGCGCATCACACCCGCTGCGGTAGGTGATCCGATGGTTTTTCATGGTGAAGCAACTAACGGGTATCTTGGCGGATCGTTTGGCTGACTGGTAGCAGTAGAGTCATTGTCCGGGGTTTACGTGACGAATTTCCCGTGCCTGCTCGTCTTCGCGAGTATCGTTCACGGCCACGCTATTCGCATTTTAACAGCTTTCTAAGAAGCCCTCTCGACAGCCTAGTCCGTGTGCTCCCTACTGCCTTCGTAGCTTCGCTATGCGGTCGGTTTAAACTTCTGCAAATTTCTTCTCTCCGCTTCCCTCCCACGCACACGTGACTATTTTCAACGATGCCGAGGAGCACAGCGGAATTTGATTTATTGTGCTTAGTTAACAGTCGTTCACCATTTCGCCATTGGCAGGTTTGAGGCTAGTTTCCTTACTCGCAGTAGTATAAGGTTGGGTCGTATATCACGCAGAAGTAGTTGGTCTTTGAATTTTAGGGTACTTAATTTATACTTTGTGTTTTGTCATTCGCTAACTAAACACGCGTTTAGTTATTTTTGGTTATTGGTATGGTTTAAGCTTAGTTTGGATATACTTATAGTCATGGTTAGGTCATGTGTTATACGTGACTATTGATTTCAGGTTCGATTAATTTTTCAAATTTTAGAGTATTTTATTTCAAGTTGCATTTTGTTATTTTGTATTCTTTATCGTTTTACATATTCGGCATTTTGTTATTCGGTATTTTGCTGGGTGTTGGGTGATACGGTTTGAGGTTAGTTTCGTTCACGATCGAAGATCGCGACAAGAATCGATGGCAGAGAAACAATAGAGAAGAAAAAAAAAGTGTTTGGTTTACAGTTATCGGGGGTTCGTTGAAATTCTCGACACCGTTCGCTCACACGTGCTTCGATTACCTCTTCTACGTTCCACGAAGCCCGTTCGTGATTTCGCGCCAACTCCTCGGTCAATTGTACGCTACACTGTCGAGACAGACATTATATTTCATTATACTTCGATGAGACATAAAATTCATTATAATAATAATAATAATTTTTTCTCGTGCGCGTGTAAATGTATCGCAGTAAATTATTAGTTTGTTGCATTAAAACTACAATTTGCTCGATCGAATAGCCTCTTGTTAATTTTTATCAAACGGACTGAAGAAACGGCAACTTTTTCTGCTGTATCCCGTAATTCTTTCTTTTTAATTTTCTGCAATACACGCGAACTTGAGATTAACCCTTGCCTTATGATGTTTAGTCACGTGGCATAGATTGTGGTATCGATTTAGCAAGAACAGGCTGTGTTCGCAACAATTACTCCAAGTACAGATTGTAATTTCTTGATACTCGAGACTTGCCCAAATTACTCCGAAAAATGATTCGATATTACAATTTCAAGGTTGAACTAATCTAAAGTTTAAACTTTTTTGAATTTGAATCTTCCGATTCAACCGCAAAATCTATAAATTTTAAATGTCGGTTCGACAAAATAGCAGCGTGGTGCGTCGAAGCTTGCAGTGGAATTCTCGTAATTCGTAAAACCACTTGGCAAACCTCAATTGGTTAAACGCACTTTGCACCTTCCAGCTTGAACCTAGAATCCAGAATCAAGATCTCAAACGCAAAGGAGAGACATCCAAATGACCCTGATTGACCCGTACAGGATTCCACGCACTCCGTCCTCGTGGTAGCGAGACATAGCCGAGGACGGTGTACACGCGGTATGGGTCTGGAGGCACGCGAGCAATCGATAGTACGGTTCACAGGCACGCCCGTCAGGTTCCACGCGGCAAGCCAGCAGGAGTCGAAATCCGGCGCGTCGAGACGCAAAGTGTATACACACTCGCAGGAGCGTGCCAGCATGGCCGGTTGCGACACTTGTTTTGTGACCTGGATATCTCCGCTCTATACCCACTACCTCGTATACCCAGTTGCCTCCCCGGACAATCCCTTTCCTCTCTTCGACGCCCCGCTGCTACCCCTGCCCTTTCTGCAGTGTACGTGTGTCTGAAAGAGAGAGAGAGAGAGAGAGAGAGAGATCCGTCGATGCCATTCGAATATCTGGTTCACCGTGCCTCCCGACCGCATGCCAGTCTTCCCACCCTTCATTGCCAACCCCCTCCTCTCCTCACGAATTCTTGCAGAGAACCCCGTGACCTCGGCCTCTCGATCTTTCTGCTCGTGCGAGAACAAAGTGCATTTCTCATGCGTCAAAGGGTTGGACACGTCGTTCGGGGTGAGTGTGGATTAGATTTGAGGTGAGACTGAATTATTGCACTCTGTAGGAAGTGACTTGGTTTGGTTAGGTTCTGGTTAGGTTTAATTACGAGAATTTTTCAGAACCTAGATAATTCGATTGTTGAAAGTGTTCTGAACAAGTATGATCTAGGTTTTTCGAATTTTTAGGTAAAATTAAATTCAGTTTTTACCCTGAACAGGGTTTAGATTATTTTAGTCTAGAGATTTTTTTTTTTTGAGAATTTATTCGTGGTCGGGCACACGAAAGGCTCACGACAGGAGACGCAGGAGAGTAACCGGGCCGTAAAAGGATCGTGAATCGGTCTCCATCTGAAATCGCCGGCAAGTCCATGTTTGGTCTTGGTTATCTCGTTTTAACAACGGAAACCTTTGAATTGCTTCATCCTGCTACGCTTCTTCCCTTTCTTCATATTTGCATAACTCGCTTGTGGAACAATGATTCATCAGCCGGCGTCGTGATTTTCCATGTGATGTTTTATCTTCGTGTCCAAACATCCGTCTTTAATATTTTATTTAGAGAGCATTGGATGTTTGACTGTTTCTTTCAAAATTATCCCGGATCTAACCACCAACAGCCGCAACGATCCGTCGATAATAGACCCCCATAGAAAGTACACGTCATCGAGCATCGTGGCAACGATTCTGGAGCAGATTGTCGCGAGAAAATTGAAAGGTGCGTGTACACGTGCGTAGCGGCGCGAGAGTACGAAGAACACCGGATATGGACTAGACTAGAGCCAGACAGGCCGGAATGGAAATCAATACAGTCTCAACACTCGTCGGCTTCTCCCAGCCACCCCCTCGTTTTCCAACCTACCTCGTTCTCTAGTTATCTCTCTTTTTCCGACACCTTGTCCCCCTTTCTTTCTTTCTTTCTTCCTTTCTTTCTTTCTTTCTCTCTCTTTTTTTTATCATCCCTGGCTCTGGCTCGTCGTCTTTCTTTCTTTCTGGTAGCATCATTGGCTGCCAGAGCAGTTTCCAGGTCTAACGCGGATTACACGCCGCTCTCGCACAATGGATCCTAAGATCTCAACAGAGATCTCTGATCACTTCTTTCTTTTGGATCTTTTCTGTCTCCCTCTCCCTCTCCCTCTATCCTTTTTTTAGTAGAAGATTGAAAATTACGGATCTTTCCGTATTTCCGTCCAAAAATTCTACGTTATTGCGAAATTTTTGTTGTTCCTCTCTGTTTTTACTTGGACTATTTTCGCAATTTTCACGCGATAGGTTGTAATTTTTGTAACTTTTAAATTTACGCCTTAAGAGTTAAAACTTGAGTTTGAATTTAACATTTAAGCCCGAGTGTGAAACCTTGAAGTTTAAATTCAAGCTCAAATTTTAAATAATTACATTCGAAACCCACCGTGAAACGCAACAATGTTGTGCGCGCATCTCTCTTCAAGGAGAGAGGTGCCGTTGGAACGTGCGCGAGGTCTCAAAAAATCGCCGCGTGGCGGCGCAGTTGAGTTGCAAAGGAGCCCAGAAAATTTACTAAACGTCACCGAAGACGAATTACAGGTTTCCATGCACGCCTTCGTAATTGACGGCCTCTTAATTGCGATCCAGAATCGCGTCCTTAATTGCGTCCCGGTGAAAGCAACATAGTATAACCTCCATCTTTCCGTCCTTCTCTCTCTCCCCCCCTCCTCTTTCCTCTTTTTTCCTCCCTCTGTTTCTGTCTTCTCTTCTTTTTCCTTCTTCCTCTCGAGCCTCGCTCGTGAATTCTGGTTTCGTGGTCCCGGGACCGGTTCCTTTTCACGAGGCTCGCCTCGCTTATTGCTGAGTAAGTTCTCGTAATTAAAGATGACCGTTGCCAACTGAGCAAGGAGCCAGTCCGCACGAGACCGGACTGGTTATTTCACCAGCGATATCGATATTTGTTAAACGGAGTTTATCAACCGGAGGACTGGCCACTCAATTATTACGCATTGATGTTCGTGTGCGGTTTCATTTGGCCAATGTTTAACTGGCTGCATGTGATTCTTCGTAGATTGGGTCAAATGGCCACTGGCTGGCTGTTTACTGCCCGTTGTTTCTGAACGTGCCCGCATCGCTGATCCTTTTTTTTTTTTTTTTTGGTTCGCGTCTCTCAATCCATCGTCCTCCTTTGGAGTCCAGTTCTTTCTTTCTTTTCAGAAATGGTTTATCTCATCCAAAAGCGAAATTCAACCGAGCTGAAGCGAATCCCGAGGAATTCCGGCTGACCGAAAATAGGGGAATAGCCGAAGCGAGTAGATACAGACACGTGAGTCAGACGAGAGAAATCGCGGCAGAAGCGAAGGGGGGAGGGGGGGGGCCTCGCTATTATTTTCCAGCGGAGAAGGATGGCGCTGTCGCTCGGGTGGCAGGGGTAGAGCGCATTTTGAATAATAGAGACCGCGGTCTATTTATGCTCCGAAATCAATAGCCCCGCGTCTATATCGCCCGCTAGAACACACCGGCACGCCGTTCAGTGTCGTTCCTTCGTTGTTCGCATGCATTCACTCCACTTATAAACGCGTCTCATTGTGCTCGCTGGGAGCCGCTTCTATCGTTCATCGTTCATCGTGAAACCGGCAACTAGCTATCCCGCTTTTCCTTCCCTCTTTTCTCATTTTTCCTCTCTGCCCGTTAGAACGAGAACTGCAGACGATACCTGTGTCGATACGTCTTCTTTGAACGTCTTTTTCGAACGTTTCGGATGCATCGCGGCGGCACTCGTTTGGGAGGAATTTGCATTTCCAGGTTAGACGCAGATTGTATTAAATTACTCAGAACTCTCGAACCGACAGTGCCAAAAGTTCCCCAAAATGAGATCGATCGATCTACTCTTCTCGAGTCGAGTCTCAAGGGCTGAGACGCTCGAGGCACTTCTGGCTTTCGGAGAAAATCAACGAGCCAAACGAAAAACACGGATGTTCGAAGGAGGATCGAGGCTCACCTCCGAGAAAACATCTCGGAGCTCGCGTGTACGATCGGAGTTCGCAGTGTGGGCTCGAGATTAATTTAACTCCGTTTTACCTTGGCTTTTACACGACCCTTGCCACTCCCATCTTTCGCCGACTGGCGTGTATCGTGCCTCGTTCCTCTCCGCTTTATTGCAACGTTACAGCGATCCCTGAAACACAATCGCCTCTCTCCTCCCTCTCGAAGGAACGTCGAATATCCGCGGCTGCCCCGTCGCGAGCTTCGTTTCCTAATCGTTAATTCCGAACCGAAGTGGCGTAGGGTTTCAGTCGAACACGCGATTCCTCAGTCTTGTTCGCGATCCTGCGCCCCTCGGCGGCGAACGAACTCTCGCCTGTTGGGGTTCTCGTATGGGAGGGAATAACAAAATGCCTGCAGAGATCCCCGGAGACCTCTTTTTCTCTCTCTCTCTCTCTCTCTCTCTCGTTGGCAGGGTCTGTCATTTGCAATACGCATGGCAATAAAACCAACTGTGGAATCCGAGGAAACCATTTTGTGATTTTGTTCGTTCGAAATTGAAATTTAACATTTGTGAAATTTGTAAAAAATTATTTAAATCAAACACTTGCTACTCCGCGTCGCAGTAGCGCGAAAAATTCCGAAAGCGGGCGCCGAGATTAATTATTCCTGTAATCCGTGATAATTGAAAATTCGTGTAATTTGTTGTTCGTTGGGAATTACGCGTAAAGAGATTCGATGAAAACGGAATTTCAGAATCGGTTGGTCAGGTTCACACGCCCTAATGGGTCAGCAGGAACACGGAGAACGTGTTCGAGGAAACGATGGAAATACGGGAGGAAGGGGGGCATAATTGCCGGCGTGTTCGTAATTCTTCGGGCTCTAATCGGTAATATCGGTACAGCCCAAGCTACTTAACGTGATTCAAGCAACAGAGACCGTTTTATCTGCGTTTGACAATCTGAAAGTTTTCGACCCGAAGTAAGTATCTTTATATTTCTCTCAATATTCGCAAAGTATTGCGAGTTTAACATTTCAAAATTGAATACAAACACAGTTAAAATTCGTGTTTCACTGCTTCGTCGTTCGCAGTAAACTTGTAGATCTTCAAAGTCCCTCAAAGTTTCCGCGTGCTTGTGCAAAACTTTTGCAATCGAAACACGACGAACGATTATTACGTTCTCTCACCGAGCCGTCGAACCAAAATATTTTCTCACGGCGCTCGATCCGATGGATTTCTCTCCGATTTCGCGATTCGCGAACTTTCCGCGTCCTTTCCAGCCCCGGATGGACTAAAAACCGCCGTGTAATTCAATCACCGAAGGAATCGAATTAGCGATCCTTTCGCGATCCGTGTTCGGCGCCATCGGCGCGGAATAATTGCCATTAGAGATGGCGGGCCGCGTTGGTCGCAGGACGCCTCTCATGGAATATTATGCTAATACCGCGTCTGTACGCGGTAACGCGCGCGATACTACCCGCGTCGCAATTATCCTATTGAGCACCGTGAAGCTGTTACGGTGCACTGTACACCGTAATAGCCATCGCCGGTTACTCCCTAGCCAACGAGTCCGCCGCAGACTCCGCGCCGAACAGGTTTCCCCCGATCTTTCAATCGGTTTCGGCGGTCGATACTCTTCTTCCCTCTCTCCCCCGCCGCTCTTTAAATCGCCACTTTGATCGTGGCAGTTCCACGTTCCGCCGATATCTCCTCCTTGCATTTTGTATCACAGTTCTTCAGTCCAGTCCCGATGGAAATTGTTTTGGTCGAAACGATGATCATAGTTGTGCGGTGGGCTCAGTTTGTGCTTCTTTCTTTCGTTTCTCGTCGTTTCGTAGCAATTACGACGATGGGGTGGAGTCAGATTAGTAGCGACGGTTTGTAGCGATTTTTGAGTCTGGAAACAGATGGGAACGGCTCTATTGGAGAATTGTGCGATTTTGGCCGCTAGAAAAGTAAGGATTCAATCATTGAAAATTCTTTTTTTTTTGTTAGTTAAAATCAAAATGATCTTGCCTTAGTACGAAATGTCGGGATTTTGTGTTTGAAATATCTTCCTGAAATTTAAAAAAAGTGGCGTCTTAGACTTATGCGTCAGTGAATTTAAACAACGTAAAACGATTTAAAACAATGCAAAATTATGCAAAAACTGTGAAAAACTGAGGGAAAGTCCGCAAAACTACGAGAAACTAAAAAACAAACTGTGCACAACTGCGCAAAATCACGTAAAAGTTTGAGACAAAAATTAAGTCCTCTTGGCTTGAATCAATTTTTTCCTCGTTGAATACCAGGGTTAAACGATAAATATTCATTTAGTACCCAGAGTTCAATCTTGCTCTTTACTACAAAGACGAAATTTAATCGTCCAAGACAGTGATGAATCTAGTCACGAAAAAGATTTCTCGGTGATTTTTAGGACGTTTGGATTTTTTATTTTCCTATTTCGAACTTTGCTACGCAAAGTGTTGAAACACCTTTGAAGAAAATGAACCAACGTCTGTCACAGTATAGGATTGTTGTACAATTTTTATTCACAAAGTTGCGGTAGCTTAAAAAATCGACAATTTTTCATCGAGCGTGCGACTACTTTCGTCGGCCGCAATAGGAAAGTGATCATTGCGAGAATGAAATAAAATGGCAAAATGAATAAACTGCTTCAGGAAATGGTATTAATTGCAAGTAATGAATCAGCAACAATTAATTGTGCGAGTAATTAATGGATCGTCTATAAATTAACAGCAGAGGGTAGAGTAATACTCAATAATGAATTATTAATAATTTATATATAGATAATTATGTATAATTTATATATTAATAGTATAAATTATTAATAAAAGTTGGAGCATTCATCAATGACGAGTTATTGTCAAAAGTACCGTCAATATCGAGATAAATTGCATTTCGTTGATTCATCTCGTTGAAATTATTTCGTTTCCGCGATTCACTTTGTCTGGCCAGCAACGTCACGATTCACTCGCTTCGTTTACGAGAATAACGAACCATCCTTTTCATACTTTCCATTAACCCCTCTGTTATTTGAACTAAAATTTTCTTTAATGCCGTTTAGTAATTATACTCGAAATCTTTTCACTACGAAATTTTATTCTGAAATTCATAGAATTTCATAATTTAATTGTTTAATTCGATTCGCAGTGTTTGGGTTTTTTCTCGTTACTTTTTCCGAAATAACTTTAAAAATAACTTAAAAAACAACTTAAAACAACTTTATATTCCATTTCGGACAAAGATGATCAATTTGATCAAATTTACCTACGAACGCATACGAATTTAGACGGAACAATTTCATCGAATCGGTTTAATTTAGCCGCATCGTTCATTTCGTAAAAAATAAAAATTCCAGATTTAATAAAATTCACTCGAGTTTAGCTGGTTGAGATAGCTTTCGTTCAGTTTCCCGTTTATTATGTCTTTAAAGGAATTACATTTCAAAGACGCTGCTTCGATATTTCGTTCTAAAGAGCGATATCGATGTCACTCTGCTTTGTCGCTAAAGAGCTGATGTCGACGTTACTCGGTTTACTGGCGATATCGACGCAAGTGGTCGCTCTGTGACCGTGTTAACACGTTTGATAATGCTTGTAATTTATTTTGCGGTACAATTATTGCATCAACGTTACTCAACATGGGCGCGATACGATCGGTCAGGGTTATCGATTACTCGAAGGTCTGCGCGCGGATTTCGTACCACCAAGTTACCGCCACGTTGCAGCATTGTGAATTTCACAGATCTCTGACCATCCTGCAATCGTCGTTCCTCTCAACGAAACATTCACGCCATGATGTTTATACAGCAGCATCGACAAAATGAATTAACTCTCCAGAGAAACTGAAATTGTTACGAGAGATGAAGAGAGACGCTAGAAAAAAAAAAGGGGACAAAGAAATAAACCATTTAGTTGCAATATGAAATAAAAATATGATTTTTCACGTTTCGCAAAATTTTATCGCGGTTCCACGAGTCGTGATTTTTTCCCGAACCGTTCGTTTTTTCCTCGTATTGGTGTAACCCGCTGGCATAGAGCGTGCTACACAATGTACTACATAGGGAAAAACCGGTTGTTCTTTCTCTTTCGTCTCGCGAAAGCGCGAGTGGATCGAGGCAGCGAGACCGTGTTATCGATCGGACCCAGTAACAAGCCCACCTTCGAGAGCGTTTTTCAACCACTTCCGCTCCAGCGACGTCGGGGAAGCTTCCTCAAGGGGTGTAAGGGGCAGGGGATGAAACTCTCGTCCCGAAAATCTCCTATCGGTTAATTGCGAGGGTTCTCTGCAATTGTAATTTCTCCGCGTGCTGTGAACAAAAACGGCGAAATCGTGTCGATAACGGACGACTCTATTCTCTCTTTCCCCTCCCCTCTTTCTTTTTTTTAATTTTTACACCTAAATGGTAATATACAGTCAGATGATTGTCACGTAGGATGTTCAATTTTATTTTTAATTTAATCAAATCTTTAATTGTCAATCTCCTTTCCGAGTTTAGTTTTACAGCAAGTTTACAGAAACTAGTTCAGAAATTATTGTTTTCAATCAATGAGTCCCAAAAAGAAATTTCTTTTATACACCGCGTAGGTTTGCGTAATTCTGAAAGGAAAAGGAGAAAAAATTTTCGTACATTTATTGAAAAGAAATCAAGTACACGATAAAGAATTTACGAGGTAGAAAGTGGGTCTCCGGTTTCAGTGATCCACGTGTTTGTTTCGCGAAGAATTGCGATCGAGAGGAAAAAGGTGCCTCGCGTGCCAACGCGATCGATACTCGCCCTCCAAGTTCGTGACCACGTTCTCCAGAATGTTCGTCGTAATCCTGCTCCTCAAAGGTCACGGTGCATTTCGAATCTCGCGTTTCACTTCCACTATTCTTTCTGTCTCCTTGCACCTTTCCCTTTTCCCCCCACCTCTGCCCCCCTTTGTCTCGGCGAATCGGAGACTATTCGGTCTGATTATTCGTTAAAAAAAAAGTTGACTTTACAGAAAATATCGATTCGCAACAAGTTAATTATTTGTTAAAGTTTCTATATTTCGACAGATTTTCTTTTCTTTGCGAAAGAATTTATTTCCAATTACCTTCCTCTTGAACAGAGCTTAAAAACTGCCCGATTTGAAATGAAGACTTTTTTTGCCATAAAATTTTATACAATTTCGATATGCAAACATTTGAATCGATAGAAAACAAATTACAGGCGCAACAACGCCACTCCCCCTGACGAATCACGTGACTCAAATCAACCAATCGCTAATTTTCGTTGCGTTAGCGTTGCACTCGAAGAGGCCCGATAGAAATTGTCCGGGTTACCCCCGTTAAAATCACTGTCAGTGATAAAAAGACGCGTCTTCCTCTCTTTCCAAACAAAATTCCTTTCCTCGAACGATTGCATTTTATTATTCATTCGTGTAATCGTGCACTCGGTAGAAATTTCCTCGCTTGAGCGTTCCGAATAAATAGATCGAGCGTAGGAAAAAAGAGACAGTTGGCGACATGTGACAAGAGGAGATCACGCGAAAGATTCTAACCACGTTCTAATTGACGGAGACGACAGTGGCGATGCGCGTCGATAAGCGTCGAGCGTATGTATGTCCGAGGACGTCGAATGCGGGCCAAGGCAGCCGTTCGCGATTCGTCAGGCGTAAATCTCAAATACACTCGTTCCTTGCACGGACACTTACCCGGTAATTACATGGTTCCTTACCTCTGGTTACGTCAGCCACGACAGTCCAACTGACATTCGCGGCCCTGTTATTCGCTTTGACAATTTTCACTTCACCTGCAACATTCCTATTTCTCCTCTTCTCCTTGTCGTACGATTTCACTCGGTTCGCAATCCTTTGTTTGGTATTCTTCAAAGACTCACTTTATTTTTTCCAACTGTCAAGTGTACCCGCAAGCAATGTCGTTTTTTGACACTGCACAAAATTTTGTTTTATTTATCTTGAGAGTCAATCTGTAATATAATTTAGCAATAAGCACACTGAATGTCAATATATTCAACTTTAATAGGCTATGTAACAATGGGTTATAGAATAAGTTAAATTATCATGTCACTAGATGGTTCATTAAATTTGTAAAAAAACGAATCCAACATCCCCGTAATGTTATATTTAGTTTTGTGAAAAAAATTTAATCTTTTGTCAGATTCTGTCGATGTCGAAATTTATTTAAACGTCGAATCGAGTTGGGGAGAACTTCGGTTTCGACCAAAGCCTGGGATTTCGATATTTTTCCCAGGTAACCAGAAAACATGCAAATTTCATAAAACGCTAATCTTTCGACATCGATTCTATCGGCGAGAACGAGTTCAACGAGGGATTTGCAGCAGCCACTCGAGAATCCCTCGTTAATCTCGAAACGAATAGCGGAATTCGATTCGAGCTACTATTATTACGCGCGATTCGTTTTCGCGTCGACTTCATTTTCTATTTTCTATAATCAACGCAAGCTCGGCAATGTAGCATCGAAAAATATTCGAATTCTTTGTCTGCGTCGTTTAATTCTTCGAAATGTTTGATTTCAGTCTTAATTTTACTTTTGAAAAATATCTGTCAGGGTCCCTGCTCTCTGTTCCTGCTTTCCAGGGTGATGGATGAAAATATTCACACGGCCGATAAAAAATCTTTAAACACTTGGGTTGTTCGCCGAGAGAAAAATTCGTTGGAGGGGAATAAAATAGAAATGAAAGTGAAAGCGTCGCGCCGTGGAAACGAGCCACTCTAAATAACAGACAGCGGTGTGTATGTGCGAGAGAAAGAGAAAAAAGAGAGAGAGAGAGAGGAGCTAAAGATCAATCTCGAGACAGTTCGTTGATTTACAAAGGGAACTCGATTTATCGATCGACGCAATTGCAGACAGGCCAAACGTGCAAAGTGAAAATTGGAAAATTCGTGGTGGACGAATTGTTTATTGATTCTTGACTAATGTCACTTTCATCGTCGACGTCACCAAATTATTAGAGATTACAACCGTAGCAGCTTAGTTGTTTCAGTTCAGGTGATGAAAATCAAATGGAATTGATATTAGTTCTTATCAGGATAAATTCCATCTCGGTAATTATCATTTTATTTGTCATTTAACCTGACCTAATCTAATCTGAAAACAAAGTTAACAATCTAATCTAACGTGGACGGAAGACGCGGTATAGAACGCGATCGAACACCTGATATCGTTTTCACGTGGGTTACGTCAGCGAGCGGTTGGCAGTGGTCGATCCCGAAGAGGGCGAAGACACTGTCCAATGCACTCGCCGCGCGTGTATTTCGGCGTTCAGGGTCCGGCGTGACCTGGACGTCGACTTTCAAAGCTACCCTTATAAATAGACATGGCCAGAGTTGGCAAAGATAGTGCAAGGCCGTGCTCGCCGGGAATAATAGCCAGGAGAAATGCACTCGCTCGATACTTTGCATCGAGCGCGTGTGGTTTACCTTCGGTTCGATCGTTGTTAAGGCCTTTGGTCTCCATTTAATGATAATAGTCCGATTCTTTTTTTTTTTTTTTTTTAAATAGTTTCTTCAGTCCTTTCTTTCAATTTTTTAAACTCTTTTCCACTTTTCATTCAATGCTAGACTACTTGATGATCTGAATTATTTGTGCACTCTATGACCGAACGTTGCACGATGACAAAATATACATATGTATATGTATACACGGATCAATTTATGGTTGGGAAAGCTCCATCTATGAGTTGCATGGACCGAAAAATAATTCGCTTCTTGAAAGGGCTTGAAACAAATCAAGTTCAATTTCCCTCTTGAAGCGCGTGAATTTGGCTTCGAACGGGATGAATATCGCGACAAACGAGTATAGGAAATTTAAGGTTGACTGCGGGTCATCAAGTCGTCTTGAGAAATTCATAAAACACAGGCCACGAGATTCATCACCGACTGGTAGCTCAAAATACAACCATCTCCAGAAACGAACTGACTAATTCCGCTTGACAAACAATGCATAATTCAGATGCGTCAGAGACAACGTCACGTGGTGGCGGGACAACGAGGCTCGCGAGTTCTTCCCTACTGCCGAGCGAGACCAAATATTTTCGTTGTATTTCACGTGAGTCGCGAGACACACGACGAGAAGCCGCCGTGACTCCCGACAGCTTCTTGGTTTTGGCAACAGTAGATTACACAATTGTCGGTGGGTGGAGGTAAACAAATACGTACGCGACTCGTAACACGTATAGAAATTTCGTAACCTGTGGGGAATTTGATTTTGAAAATAAAATAGAATCCTCTGGATTAAGGATTGGTGAAATTGTAGATTATCCGAGGATGGGTGAAGCATTCGGGACGTAGACTCTTCCAGCGTACATTAATCACATCACAGGGCATTCAACCATGGAATAATTAAAATTATAGATAGAATTTCAACCGAGAGCCGTTCAAATATAGAGTATTCAGGGGCGAACCTCTTTAAATTAATCGAATTATCAAATACGCGGATATTTGGGGGAATTTAAGAAACTAATTGGGATAAAGGGCATCGAGTCGGATTTTGGAAATAACCATTGGAGAGTGAAGTAATTAACTCGAACAAAACTACGGAGTAATCTGTAAATTTTAGTCACGGTTGAACGATCGAATTATGCTACTGGGAGAAAAGAATTTTTCATAAGAGAACGTTACAACTAAAAAGGGAATAATTATTCGTATAAAAAGTCCCACTATTCTCCAATATCAGCCTATAACCCAAATATCCTCATCTGACCCCACGATAATGTAACTACATCGATACAACCACTTGTTGCAGCCAGTCATCGAACCAAAATCCAAATCACAGACTATTGCACGTAAATCAATCGATTTGCAAAAATGCAAACCGCGATGACGCGTTCAAGATTTCACATTCTTCGTTTTCACGTTCTTGCTGGCGACTTGAGTCAGGAAAGCCAAGGATGTACTGTTGCTCCCACAGATTCTCTGAAGACGCCGAATATATCGCGGTCGCAGGGGGAAAAGACGGAGACCGCAAAAAGTCAGACGAGCAAGGGCCTATTACTTGTTGTTCCACGACGTGTCTGAATGTCCGCATTATGCTCGGTGCCGAGTCAAGGCAGACACTCTCTGTATCTCATCGGGATATCGTGGCAGCCTCCCTCCCCCTTCTCGCCCGCCTTCTTCTCGTTTCAGCATGTCTGAAACTGTCCAAGGGGACAATGGCGAGGTTATATCCGAGCAGACGAGAATGCATTGTTGGACGACATCGGTGAGAACCAAGGAGAAAAGCTACGTCACAGACGACCTGGAGGAGGGGACGTCGAGGACGGCAGCCGCCGGGACGCACTGATAACGCAACCGTGCCAGAAATCAGAGCACCGCTGCCATTTTTCAATCGCGATTGCGCGCCGCGTTCCACTCCATTGAACTCTCATGGTTACTTTTATATTGTGCTCGGTTTGTACGCGTATCTGTACGGGGGACTGAGAGGAGATGATTCTCGAGAGACGTTTTTGAAAATTTTAACACGATGAGAAATGATTTAGAACTACGAAGAACATTCAACAACTCGTGTCTTTCTTTTATGTTACAGGTGAGCCAAATCCTATTTTGCGTACTACGCCACTTCGTGGTTTACCTTCGCAGTGAGTAAATTGTATTTTTTATTCTCGTAATTTGAAGAGTTCCTCCTCTTTCCGCGAGGAAGGACTTTTCGAGCAACAACGAACGAAATGAATAATCATGGTCAGGACGTCAGCAAGTTCTCACTTGCATTTTCTGCTACAAAACCAACAAGAATGCAGTTCTTTTCACGTGTTAAGCCCCTGTCACACTTGACGCTCTGCATTCTAGAAATTCGACGATCATCTCTTTCTCGAGGAAACTTTGAAATGAAACCAACAGGAATCAACGAATTGTCATTTTGAGCATCTTTCGTCACAGCGCCCGAAAGCCATTTCACCATGAGAATCGCTCTTTCCGTGCATTAAGCCCCATTCACGCTTGAACTCCCCGTCCCAAACAATCGTTCCAACGCTACGGGCCGTGTCGTCGCGCTGCGAAGAGGGCGCTGTTGACGCTATTCGACCAGAATACAGGTTCGGGATTCCCAGAACCACGCTGGCTATCCGAGAAGCCGCGTGACGCCTCGTCCTGCTCGTTTTTCACGAACGAACGCCCACGTGCTTTTATCAGGATCTACATTCACGGCTGAGATCAGCGATCCTGGCTGGGTTCAAGGCCGATTACGAAGGCTTCTCTCTCTCTCTCTCGCTCTCTCTCTCTCTTTTCCCTTACTTTCGCCACGGAGGCCAGATTTTGCTACGCCGGCGCGTTTCTCGCTGATTTTTCTTATCTCTCTCGGCTGATTCTCGTTTCTCTCACGGCCGACGACATTCCTACGGGATCAAAACCGTGGCGCGCCTCTGTTTGCCTCGGCGAGAGAGCCGAAAGGACCCAGATCCTTTTTGCCTCTCAGTCAGCCCACTCCCTTCTCACCCGAGAAGACTTTATGCTGATCCTCGCTTCTTCTGCGCGCCTCTTTCAATCTTAATTGCCGCGATCCTTGTCGATTGACGACGTGATTTCGCGAGTGAGACTTCCGGAGGGGCAACACCGAGTTTGGCATCGGTATTTAGGATTCACGGAGTTTGGGGAATTTTATCTCCAACGGCAGTAGTTAAAAAAAATTCATAGCTGCAGTTAAAATAATCCTAGGCTCGGAGTTGACAAACCAAAGACAACAAAATGGTTAGAAAAATCAGTCGTAATCTCTGTCCTACGTGTCTAGGATTTTCCCAGGGAATTGTATCTAGTAAAAAATCCACAGCTACCACCCACTAGGGTGATATCTAAAATCACCCTAGATCCTAATTTCTCAATAAATTCGTGATTTCTTCGAACAGTCAACGGTCCAACAGAAAACAGAAGTTGGCGAATAATCTCGAGACGAGCCTCGAGCCGCGATTTCTCCGCGAGTCCAAGCAAAAATACCGGGGTTGAGCAACGTGCTCGAAAGCATACACAAACGGTCGGTTGTGTGTCCGGTCATGTGCGACCGTGTAAAAAAAAAGAGAAGAAAATGATCGAAAGATTGGTGGAACGAGTTTGAGAAGAGAAAGAAGCGATAAAGCGGAGGAGGCGGAGGATCGCTCCGCCGCGGGAGGTCCTGGTGAACGTATCCGTGGCTCTTGACCTCGCCTGCGCCACTTCGACACAATTTCGTTCGGATTAAACAGCCACGTTCGAGCTTTTGTTCAACGCTAATGAATCAATTTTCGTCGATCGACTCGCTCGCAAGTACAACTTTGCCCGTCCGTTTGTTCCCTTTGTTCGAAGAATCTCCACTCGTTTGAAACGCTTTAACTTTACGTTTAACTGTCCCGGGGAAGTTTTTTTTTTTTCTTGCTTAAAACAATTATCCCTGATGATGGAACTGATAGTTCTCGGGGACCTCTTTGTAGTCAAGAATTCATCCAGATATTCCTCGCCGTGTAGTGGAACTATCGTAATTGTTAACTCGTACTCGTACTCGTAATTGGCTTGTCGATGAAGCGGACGATTATTCCTCAGTGCTGTTAATAACTCTCGGGGAATTTTTATCGTTAAACGTATTTTACGTACAGCTCGCTGTTACCGAAAACTTTCTCAGAAAGAAAGAAATTGATATCGATTAATTTGTCCGCCGTCAGAGTTTACGGCGAGATTAAGGTTTCCCCGGGGGGTTGCCCTCCATTTTTCACCAGATAATCTAGCCGTGGTCGAAACGGTGGCCGTGACAGGCTGGCCAATATTAAGAATGCAACTTTCCCATCTGTTCTTAAGGTTTTTACGGGTAACTATAAACTCCCGTCGACGACGCTGCCTGGCAGAGTTATTAGGCTCGTTAGAGCAAAGCCGCATTAAAGAAGCGAATTTGCGAGCGGTCGGTCGCAATTTATCGATTTCACGGGGAGCTTACGACGGAACGGGCCCTGGCTTCTGCCCGTTTGCGAACCGGTCAAAAATAATCAATTCCGCCAGGAACAGTTATACAGTATCTCGCCTTTCATTTTTACGATGATCGATTCGTTAAACAGCCATTCACGGGGAATCTATTTCAGTCCCTGCGACGGGTATCGCGTGCTCGAGTCGTATTCGAGACGAAAGTTCCCCAGAACGCCTCGCGAAGGCACGACAATTACGTATCGAATAACCCCACGTTCCCGAGGCGCGTTCTCTGGAATAGTTGGGCAAAGTGGAGGAGGGACTGTTACGTGCGTTGCACGGTTTAATTATTAGAAAATCTTCTCACGGCGTAGAATTTACTGGAGTGGCTCACGCGAAAATCCGATTCGTCGCATATCGAATAAATTTGCGAGGAAAGACGCGGTAACGGGATTAGACAAGCCGAGAAACAGCGAGATCCTTTTACCTTTTACACCAGGGAAGTGGTGAAATACTTTTACTAAAAACTAGAGAAATCTTTATTTGTGCGTTTTGATTGTCCTGTAAATTACTGCTTTCCTGATTTTTTAAAATCGGTAAATTTCAACGATCCAACTTCACTTGGCAGATTTTTTTTAATAATCCAGTTTCTCAACAGACAAATTTTTAACCATCGAAATAATTGTCGGCATCGAGTTCGACTTGTTGGCCAGCTTCGACATCTCGTTTCAAATATAGCCATCGAATTTTTTCCGCACATACTGCATATGGTTTCGAAGGCAGACCCGCGGCTTGTTTGAGCAGCTGCGCGTAGGATTGCACTTGTTCGTGTTGTTCTTTAAACAGCGTTACCAGTACGCCGATATGTTGACCTTAACGAGTAATTTCAGACACGTTTATCGACGTTCGCCTCGCTCTTCCACGATAATTATACGTCTCACCGTAATTTTACATATGAATTTATACACTTTACGTACTCTTTTTATGATAATTTATGTAATCTTCGATGTATCAATATTTATGTATTCAAAATTTTCCTCTCTTTTCAGTATTGCGAGTCAGTAAATATAATCGATTGGAAATATTATAATTTATGCGGTGAGAGTTGATACTTTACATCTCTCAACGCGTCTGTCTTGATTCTTAAGAATTCCTTCTTGAGAAACCTAAAGTTAAATTCTGAGTTTCTGAGAAATTAAGAAAAATAGAGGAGGAGAGGAGACTGGACGCCTCTCAGGTAAATTTAGCAGACTATTTTCCTTTCCTCTCGCGATGCATTTACAAAATGTTTCATGTCATTGATCGAAAAGAACGTCGAGGAAAAGCCACGCTGAATGTTTTTGGAACACGCGCTATTTTCGGTCGTGTAACCAATTCCGCGGGCGAACGGATCCGTTGCGTTCGCGCTTCGTAAATTAATTCTCATTATTTAACCGTGGAAAGTGGCTGGCAATCGGCGGATCGTGCATTTCGCGGGAATATTTCGCTTTTCGTTCGAACGAAACGAACCTTCGTGCTGGCATTTCCAGAATGATGCTTCGTTTCGCGCGCAAGCCAGGTCATCTGGCTCGTAAATTGGCGGTAAATTTAAACTCGCCGCTCCGCTTTCCGCGGAGAAAAGTCAGATCCGCGTTGAAATTTTTGAAATTTTTCTTTCAATTGAATATTACGCGTAGCTTGTTTCAATCATTGTCCGTAAGTTTAAGCGATTCTACGGGGAGTGGAAACTTGGAAGGTAGTTGTTCGCGTTTCACGTCGGAAGCTGGATGATGCACGCGCTATTTCGAGGTGCCAGGACCTAATTGCAGTTCTCGACTCGCTGGCCAACCGCTCCGCGTTCCTTCGCCCGAGAAATTCGATACGGATTGGCGAACGAATCGATTCTCAAACTCGTTTCATCGAATCGATCGCGGCAATTTATTTCCCGAATTTACAGACGTCTTTCGAACCGGATGATCGCGGTTCAAGGCCTCTCCCTCAAGTTCAAGGGGCTCCTCGTTCGCGGCACGTCTCGTATCGATCGAAAGAAACCGCGAGATACGCGTTATTATTAATTCGACGCGATCAGAAAAATTCATTCTTCGTCGTTGGATCGCTCTTTCGATATCTTTTTCATTTGCAATTTCCATTGAGAAGTGGAAATTGACGAGCCGTAGATTTTTGTCGACGATGGTGGTCGAGGTTTGATTTTTAGGTTAGGAAGATTGGTCGACCGTCGTCTAAAGAATTTAGAAACGTAACCCAATGCATTGATACAATGATCGATGAAAATTAATTTTAGAAAGATCGGATCGGAGATCCATTATTGGATGCCGGACGAAAAGAATTCTTGCGGGGTGTCAACGAGTGTCCTTGACCGTGATCTACGAGTGGACCAATGACGTCGCGTCACCAAGTTATTTTAATATCAAAGGCTCTATTATTAGCGCGTGACCCGATAGAGTCGCTCGTAGAAGAATGAAACTGCTCGCGGGTCAAGATAGCTTCAGAATCCTCGTTCAAATTTCCCGCGAAACTCTCTCTCTCTCTCTCTCTCTCTCTCTCTCTCTCTCTCTCTTTCCGTTGCAGTTGAAACAGTCCGAGCAAACGAAATAAAGTCGCAACTTTCGAGAATTGAGATTGTCGAAATGCGCGAAACGAGTGAAATCAAAGTTCCGAAGAAATCTTAATCTCCGCGCTGCTGCGATTTTCCAAATTCACATCGAATGAAAAAAAAACCAAGTAAATCCGTTCTTTCGGAACGTCCTCTGTAACCTTGCAAGATCGGCCGATCGTAAATTTTCCGGTCGGTACGTCCGATTCTGTCGTGCGTGTTACCAATAACAGAAAATGACAGTTAAATCTCGCGTGTTCGTTCTTATCTCGAACTGGTGGACGCAGCAATCCCGAGCAGATCCCGCCCCCCTCCTTTCTCTCTTTGGTCCCTCCCCCCGTCACGTCACGCGTTCGTGTGACTTGGCATTCAGCCTTGTTCTATGAACTAGGTCGACATGTGTGTGGTGCATTGACAGAGAGAGTGGCCGTTTATCTCCGTTCTTCCTTCCGTTTCCCGCCGTCTGCTCGCTTCCTCCTCACGCTGGCAGCGCCTCTACCGGCGCTTTTTGCGCCCGGTCCACGATTCTTCCAACCGCTTTTTTCCCCCCTGCATCCATGTGTTCTCCTTCTCCGACTGCAATTTCTTCCTGCCGTTTTTTTAGTCCCTCTGTGAATCTGTGCCGAGTATTTTTAGAAAATTACACAGTCAGATTCTAGAGTACAGAGAGAGAGAGAGAGAGAGAGAGAGAGAGAGAGGGAGAGAGAGAGGATTAGTTCACTTTTGCTCTCGATTTGCCTCGAGTTTTCCGCGTAGCTTTTCATTTAAAAGAAATTATCTAGTCACTGCTACGCCGATGCACGAAATTGAAACAAACGTACAAACGTCTGCGTAAACTTCTGTCTTATCGAGCATCTGCCCCTTCTCCCTTTTTATTTTACACATTTCTTCTGTCTTTTTGTGCTCGATGCTGCTCGAGCCACGTGTTGTACTTTGGTTTTATCTCCCATTGACTTGATCTGGGGCTTTTTTTCACTGCTTCTTTTCCTCTTTCTCACTGACTCTGCTACCCTGGTAAGCCTTTGATCTTTCCTTTCTTTGCCAGCGTCTTTTGTTCGCTATCCGGTTTTTCTTTTCAACCAGGTTTTCATCTTAATGATGTGTTTCTTTCTTTTTCGGTTGATTTTCCTTCCTCTCGCTGTTACCACTAGGTTTGCTTTGTTCACGCAGAATTTTTGTTTCATTTCCTTCCCAAGTATATCCTGTGTCAAAGAGTTTATTCTATTTTCAGCTTGCGGCATTAAATAAATTCGAGAGAAAGAGAAAGATATAGAAAATTGGATAACTTTTTTTTTTAATCAATCAAATTTGCAGGAAGTAGCTACTTTGAAGGTATCCTAAGAAGAATTTCCAGTTCTCTGTCTCAAGATGAAAAACATTTTCTCGCCACCTTTATGAAAAAAAAAAAAAATATTCTCAAACATTTATTTCTCCAAGACTCGTGTCTTACAAAAATTGCAAAAAAATTGTTCCCGTTAATTAAATCTGTTTCATCAGCCAAATTTATACAATTTTAATTGAGAATCGCGCTACAATCTGCACATCTCGTACATTTCTCTCTGTTGCATATTTTCGGGAATTTTTCACTTCTCGTAATTCCCGGAGATTTTTCTTTTTCTTTTTCTTTTTCGTTCGCACGTCGTCGCCACTCGCGTTTTCGTTGCGATGCGGACGCGTATCGTTCGATGGCGTGGTGGTCGGCGTCGTCTCTGCCCTAGTTGCAACGCGCATGCACCCCTCGTGCAGCCGCGGAATAACCGAGAAATCGATCCCTCGGCCCCTTCCTCTCGCCTCGAGTGAGCGGCCACGCTCCCATGGCCGGCCCTCGTCGATTTTCTACACGGGAAATTTGCTTCCAGTAATTTTCTCCCACGCGAAAATCCATGGAAATTATTCCTAACCTAACCACCTCGCTAATAATGGCTGCTCTTTATTGATCTAAACCCTCATATTACGCCGTAATAGAGTCTGTTATTTGAGACATTTTTACGCCTGTATTATTTTTCTTTTCGGTTTGTCCCTTTATCGTCGATCTCTGCTCGTTTCAAGAATTCCCCAATAGTATCGTCAATATTGAAATGACTCAAAAACTGAAATGGCACAATGAACAATCACCTTGAAAGTGAAACTTGAATGTTGCACATCCGTGGTCGAACAATTTTTATTTTGAATATCTTTTTATTGGAATCGGTTTACGAATCAGGGGGTGGGGGGGAAGAAAAAAAAGAGAGGAAACGATTGTGGAGGATGAGAATAGAGGATCCAGGAATTGCACGCAGTTTGCTGGGAACATTTGCCAGGTTCCATTCACGGAGCATCGATCGAGGCCCTCTTCCGTTGAAGAGAAACCGTGTTACAGGCTGACTTCGCTCGACAGACTCGCCCAGAGACAAAGTAAAGATTCCGAGTCAGCAGAGCGTGTTGCGAGTCTTCTAACCGATGTACCGGAGGAACGTGGCTCAGCAGTTTCTGCTTAAACTCTTTCCCCTCCCCTCCCGTCCTCTTTCTGCGACTTACTCGCCACGAAATCACGATCTTTACTCATCTTACTTCGTTCTTTCAATCTTTCTTTTTTTTATATTCTCGCAAGCACGATAGTGGTCTAGAAAAATTTCTGTGCAGTTGTTGTCCTGCCATCTTCTGCCATCTTCTTACTCTGTTCCGACATTTTGGTGCAATTTGTAAAATTAACGATAGATTTTTTTACATGCGCGAGCAGCACAGATTTGTATAAAGTATGCGTTGATGATCACCAGCTTCAGAGCTATTTTTCATTCATCGTCCAATTTTTTTTTCTAAAAGTTTTATTGAAAAACTGTATGCGCAATTTATTTAGCACTATGAGCGAAGTGTTCAGCCCAAATTTGGTCAAAATTTCTCTGCTCATGTTCGCGGAAACAGACCCACCACTAAATTGCGGGTTCCTTTAAAAATGCAATTTTCGTTTGTTCCATTACAATTCTGCGATCTAAATTGAGAGTTCAAGCGATTCTCAAATTGTAACCAAAATTTTAAATTTTTCTGACAATTGACAATTAACGACATTTATTTCATACGCCAGTCAGCTTTAATAAGTTTCTTCAACGTACGACTCTTTCGCTGCTGTAGAGCTAATTTCCATGAATAATATCGTTAATTTACTAACAATTAGCGCAAGAAAAAGTTATAATTGCAATTCATCAACGTGATCTTTCCCTTAAATAATCAATTTTGTGTTGCATATTTCCATAAGAATAACTTGAAGATCCATTGAACGATAATGAAGAGGATTCCGACGCTCGGGATAATTAATAATGATGAAAAATCAGTTAATCGACGTACGGGAGGAATTTTTTTCAGTAACTCGTACTCTCTCACGTTCGCTCGTTCTCGATTTAATTGAGGTGGAATAGCGATGGACTTGATCTCGAATGGAAAACAGGCCTCTGAAAACTTGTTTTCCATTCAATTGAGATTTTTCGCCGCATTCCCAGGCAGTTCACTGTTCCCGCCGACGTTTTCTCCGGTTAACGCGTTCCTTCGTTTTTTAACGATCATTCTAATTGGAGGAAACGAAATTTTTCTACGGCTCGCTAAAGGTCGCGAAACCTGCGATTTCCGAAGAGATGAGCGTCAATCTTCCAAATTTGAGCCAATTATCGATCTATTGGTCACTGACAAATATTACCAATTCGTCTCTTGGATTTGGGATTCGAATCTGTCAATCGTCGATCGATCAGCCAGTAAACTTTTACAAACGTGTCAATCTATCGTGATAATAATTTGCCAGTTGTGAATAAACACAATTTCTAAAGTGTCACAAAGGATTTCGTAGTTGCAAAGGTACTCTTGCTGTGGACCGTGAACTTTGTGTTGATGGAGGCTGCCGCGACCTACTTGTGGGTCAGCAGACAGCGAACACGTTCAGCTCGGATTGTGCAAACATCGAGCCGCTCATTTGGATCAATGTCGATTCTTATCGATCGCTCGAGAGTGCATCGCTTGTATCGGGCTCAAATAGGAAAATAGTAGTCTGTCACGGATTGAATTGAGATTATTAACTATCTTCGCTCTAATTTGAAATTAACAAAGAGGATCGTCAAAAGGAAAATCTTTTAGAAACGTGTACTAGTCGCGACTGACAATTCGTTTGAATTGCTCTTCAAAGCAGTGATCCTGAACAACGCAAAGACACTTTTGTTTTTCAACAAAGAATTTGGTCGCTAGTTAATATCGAGACTGATCCAAACTTCTCCAAACCAGGTTGCCGAAATCCCCATGGTGATTGTATGTGTTTGTTTGATCAAACGGAAACGAACCAACTCGACGAGGCTGGCATTTAATTAACTCGAGCGGAGCTCGAATCATGCAGCTCACGACTCGAAGATAAACAGAGGCCCCTTTTAAACGTCTAGCCAGCGTAACGATTACATAATGGCTGTCGTAACGTGAACGAAAAGGCCTGGTATCGCGTCTCGCCGCGATAATCACGGCCCCGATGCCTTGAATCGGGGTCAACAATAGTCAGGATCATCGAGTTCTTTGCTGAATGCGGCGGGAAAAATTAACTCGTCTGGCTGCTGGGCATGATCGTTGATGAATCTTGCATCCAGGTCAGATCCACGGCCACTGTGTTTCTTGCCTCCGACAAAATGGACTCGTCATACTCGCGTGTGAACATTTTGGCAGCTACACGATACAGCAATACAGTACTAGTTCTGGAATGCTATGAGATCTCTACAAATCTGTATAGATGAAACATTTTATATTTGAGTAGCCTGTTTTTGTAATAACGCATCTGAGTACAATAATCTGGTATAGTGCTACTAACTGGACGTACTCAATTAAACCCAAGTATCATACTTAGTTCTAGCAATAATATAATTATTGATAATATAATATAAGATGTCTCGAATCTTTCAGTTTCCTATAATCAACAAACTCACCCAAACTCCATAACCCCCTCAGGAATTCTGTATGCACTTTGAGGCCTCGCTAGGGACTCACTTTAAACTTCTCC
The DNA here is from genome assembly GCA_032399605.1 of Melipona beecheii. NCBI lineage: Eukaryota > Metazoa > Arthropoda > Insecta > Hymenoptera > Apidae > Melipona > Melipona beecheii. The sequence continues at coordinate 2,645,768 of JAUCMO010000484.1, read as the reverse complement.
TTCGCAAACTTCTTACGAATTCCAGACAATCCCCGAAGAATCTTCGTACCGGGAACTCGAGAACTTGAAAAAAGAAAGAAACAAATGATCTGAGGATTTTTTCAAAAATTCGGCATCAGAAACGAGCGAGACGAGCCGAGGTTTGAATTAGCAACCCTTCTTCATAACCAGGCGGTGACTTTCGCCCCACCCAGCGTACGCGTCTGCCTAGGCTCTTCTCCCTCTCGCTGGCCCGTGTCTCACTCTCTCCTGGTAACTAGGCCATCAGATCGATCCTGCAACGGCACCAACACACCGCTGCAAGCACAGCCACCACCACGCCATCCACCGTCGTCTCAAGTTTCTCCGGCTTGGTCTGGGTTAGGTCTGGGTTAGATCCTCTTCGAGGCCACTCCAGACTTCGGATTCTGGCCGCAGAGGACCGAGAAAAGTGTCTGCCGCCTAGTGGAACGTGTTACTATGGTCACGTGCGTCTTGCTAGGCGGTGCAACTCCGAACCGAGCCCTCAGCTTTTTAAGCTCCAGATGCGCTGGTATCGCCTCTCGTCGAGACGAGAAAAAAAAATCGACGCACTTGGGAGAATAGTTTGATTCGACGTAAGTTCCAAGAGAAGGTGTAGTTTATTCGAGTGAAGTTTCACGATGCGATCGTTGAAAATTTTTCGAAAAAGAAACAAGAATAGTCCCGAATAATCCTCACTGATACTGAAGATAAATTAAAGTTGTTGAAGATGCTAGCTCTACCAATGATACCGGGTAGTCCAAAGATGCTAGGTCTTTCCTAAAAAATCCCTCAATCCCAAAAATTTCATACAATTCAGTCACCCGCCTGATGAAACGAAAGAAATCTCCGCTTAAATTCCACTTCTCTCTCGTAACACTTTAACGCGAAAATTTAAATTTTCGTTCGCGAATGTCTGCGAATATTTATGTGTTTTGCAGGAAGAATACAAAGGATGCAATTATGGCGACGCTTCGAGATACGCCACACGCTGCCGAGGGTCGCGGTGGTTGGACGAGAGACGAGTCTCGGTACAGAGAGGGTTGCAGGGTGGTGGTGGTGGTGGTGGTGGTGTTGATCGGGAGGTTGTAGCCGGGATACGAACCCTGGAGCGAGGACAGGCATTGACCTAGATGTCCTCTCTCCGCTTTCTCCATCCTCGTTCGCTGACTGTATCCCTGCGGTCCTACGTACTCTTCCTTCTTACTCTTCGTTCAACTGCAGATCCTGGCCCTGGGTTGGCTCTCTTCCATCAATCTCTTTCTCCCTCTTTCTCCCTCTTTTTTCCTCTGTTTTTACCGAGTGAAAACACGCGCAAGCACTCGCTCGAGGATATTCCTCGGTTAGACGGATGTTCCCAGTATTTTTCACGGTATGCTGGAGTTTCCCGATCGTCTTATCGATCTGCAGATGTATCTCCTGGTATAACACTTGGTTCAGAATTCCTTTAAATTTCTTATTTTGCTGTCGATTCGTTTCAATTCCGCGGCGTGGTTTTTGAGAAAATTAGGAAGATTGTAAAAGTTCTTTGCAGTGGACGAAATTCGTACATGAATTAAATTATCGGGGTGTATAAAAACCACAAAAATACAAAATTTCTCATTTATTCCATTTTTTCGACGTTCTTTAGAGAAAGTTGGATACGTTTTTTGAAAGTGAAAGTACAAATCAAAGAGCAAATGATCGTTCTTGACCAACATCAAATCTTTCAAAGTCCGGTATTAAAAATTTAAAAAAAGTCGCGAAAGGAAAATACCGTGAAACGTGGAGCAAAGAAAGAGGGAGTAGAATTGAGAAGGAAACCAGTGAAAATGACGTTAGAGACGCAAACAGAGCATCTAGGTCAATGCCTGGCCTAGCTCTAGGATGCGAATCCCGGCTGCGACCTCCGAGCAATAAATCCCTCCGCCCTGCAACTCCCTCCAGACGAGCCGTGAACCTTCCACAAGCTACTAGAGGATGCAGGAGGCAGCATCGTCGTGCACCGTTACTCACCAAAGAGACAAACTTTCCTCCTACGACTCTTGCCACGTTCCAAATAAAAACTAAACTCCAAATAGGAGTTGAAATAGTTTCCAGAGTTTTTTTTTTTATCACTGAAAGTGATTTTAGCGGGGGTAACCCAGAAAATCGGGCACCTTCAGATGCAACGCTGATGCAACGAAAATTAGCGATTGGTTGATTTGGGTCACGTGATTCGCGAGTGGACGTGACGTAGACCTCGAGTAGGAGTGGCGTTATCGCGCCTGTCATTTGTTTTGTATCGATTCAAATGTTTGCATATCAATAAAATTTTATGGCAAAAAAGTCGTCTTCATTTCCTAGTCGGAAGAGTTGCTTTTGGGCCTTTCAGCGAGACGAATCGTACTGGGGTACAAGTCGTGCAGTTTTTTAATTTCAAATTTTCTGGTCCAGAAAGATCGAATTTTTTTCATTGTTAAATACATTCAACTCGAACTAAACTGCCTTTAATATTAAAAAAGTATCCGGAACATTTGAAAGTTGGTTACGTCACAGGATGTTGAAATATTTCCAAAGTCGGTTTCCTCGTCATTTTCTCCTCGAAAATCGAATACGTAGCTCCGATCATCCTCGTCGTTAGTTACGTCATCGATTTACTGTCCTTCGCAGGAAATTCACTCTCCGCGGAGCTGGGGGCTGGGGATTTCGCTCGATTAAACGGCGCTAATGCGAGAAAAACCGCGAGAGGCTACCTGTTGATGTGCTATTTCGCGTGGTGCGGCGTCGTGCCGGTTGCCGTCGTGCAGGCGCGTTCGATTCGCGATTCGACGCGCACGTCCGAGCCCCCTGACATGAATTCAATATCCGTAATAATATCCGGACGTGTTTCGATAACGGTGCCGATGTGTTTCTTCGCTGGCTTTCACGCTGGCAGAACGGAGGAATCGTCGCCGTAGAAAAACCCAGGGACCGGGCTCTTTTCAGCCGCAATTATTGGAAATTGAACACTGACCGAGCCGGTTTGCTTTCCAGCAGGAAAGAAAGTTCCACGACGGACGAGGCTGAGGATATCACTCGAGAAGAGTTAGAAAATGTCACTGCGCAGAGAGGAGGAACGTCGCGCGTCAAGGTTCTCCGAATGGAAGTTTGATATTTTCAGAGGGAGATTGGATTTTCGTAGTTGATTGATGGAACTTTGATGTTGGGGTTGGAAATCGATGGAGTTCGCGATGAAACTTTTCCATCAAGCGGCGAGAAACGATCGTCTAGATTCATCTGGATTACAACAGGGAATGCCTAGAATCACCGAGTATTGGTTGTAACCGGAATAGAATCCAAGATATTCGGACTACCTTGAACAGCGGAACCCTCGAAATCCAGTTTGTTTCAGGGCAAATCTCAACTGAGATTTTCATCAATCGCTGAGAAATACTCCCCCAGGACTAAACTCCTCTCAATTCCTCAAATCTTCAGTTACATCTAAAACTATCTCTGACTTACCCAAGACTATCACAGATCCCAGAGTGAAGAAATATTTCCAAAAACCAAAATAAGAAGCTACAGATCTACAGAGAGAGAGAGAGAGAGAGATATTTTCAAAAAATAAATAATAGAGATATCAAGGTACAGACCTAGATAGACAGAGAGAGAGAGAGAGAGAGAGAAAGAGTGTCGCGAAAGGAAGTGAGGAATTGGCGGGCGGCTACAGTGGGGTGGGTCAGGGTTAGTGTCGAAGGTTAGGCTGTCCCCCTACCCAGAATCCCCATGAGTTAGGCGCCACAGACAGGAGTAAGGAGGCACGGACTGTGACCGGATCGATATTCCACTAGCTGTACGATTGCTCGTATGGTTTTCATCCCCTCCCAAACGCAGTTTTCAAACTTTCCAGTCTTGTGTTACCGATCCTGCGTCCCGCGGGACCTGCCTCCCGGAGGGAAGTTTCATCGAATTTGCATACAAACATTTGCCGCAACATTCTCCTCAGAGTCTGGAAACCGGATTCAAGAATTTTTTTTTCACTTGGTTCGCAAACAGTTGCCGATACTCTCTTTCCATTCTCTCGTCTCTTGTAATTTTGTCCTCTTTTTCTTGGTCTGCTGCGAAGGGAACTTTGGCTTTTGCGTTTTTAATTTTATCCCTGCGTCGCGTTGTCGGTGGACAACGATGATAACTTGTTTGCACTTTTTCTTCAAATTTCAAACGCTTCCGATTAATTTTCAACGAAGGAGGAAGAGAGGCGATGCATTCGGTGCAGACGATGTTTCCCCGTTAGCTGTCGAGGATCTTGCTGATTCAGCTGATTTAGCGATCGAGCCGTGTCCAAATATTGGGATCAGTTCGGCTGTCGTCGCCGATGCGGCATGTTCGACTTAAATAATCGATCAGTCGTGCCGCGACGACGTGCAGAGCAGGCTTGGTTGTTCTGCTGGTGACACACGGCCTAGCAGGCTGCTATTGTCAGAAGTCGGCCGTGCGTGTTCCAGATGACAAGGGTGATTAATAAATCGCTGTTTTCGGGCACACGGTCTCGAACCGACACGAGCCACTGCTCGATAGATCAGCCTTAGCATACAGGAACACTATGACCACATAAATTCTGCCAAGCAATCCCAAAACCACTTTGCAATTCCCTTGGGACTCGGAACAGTGTGAACAGAAAGCTGAACAATTAGGAAAACGAGAAGAAGAAATTCCGGAAACGTTCGCAACCGTGGAAATAATTTTAAATGAAAAACAGCTCTCCCTCTTCCCTCCATTTCAGAAACAAGTCCGTGAGAGCATCCAGACTCGCAAATAAGAAACGTTCGACGCAAAGTAAGAACTTAACTTGGCTCGAACATAATTTCTACAATACCAAACAGCAGATAGGTACTAGAAATCATAATTTATCCAACTGTTCCAGTAAAATATCCGCGAAGGAAGATATTCTGAATCTAATCCAACGAAACTCGCAAAGATACTTCTACGAGAGAATATTTTCTTGTTACTCGTACTTTAAAACTTCCTTTCGTCTGTCACTTGTGTTTCGAAAAAAGTGCGATCACCCCTTTCGATCACGTGAGAAGAACGCATACCTCTCTTTCTCTCTCTCTCTCTCTCTGTCAGACGTTTTAATGGAACGAGAAAAGAGGAAACAGCAGAGTAAACAAAAGAGCCACGAGCCTGAAAGAAGTTAGAGGGGAGTCTAAAGGACGAGCCCGATCACAATCGGAATTCCCAGTTGTCTTTTTGGGGCCAGCGGAGCCAGAGAGCTGCGTAGAAAGTCGCGCGGACCCAGCCGCCTGCCTTGTCCCGCCATTGGTCACCGTTTCAAGGCCTATGGGCCGCCATGGTGGGGCTCGTTTCGGCAACTGCCACGCACCATGCCATTCGTCTCGCCGAATCCGTCGTTCTACATCGATTCGCCAACGTTTCTGCCCGCTGCTTTGCGTGCATCCGGGGATTCCCGCCGGGTTTTAGTTTCGTTACAGACCACCGCGATCCAGATGGCGCGGCAGTAGTTGTTTTTCGCGGTCCGTATAATGCATTTCACAGAGGTTACCGTGTTTTTTTTTTTTTTTGAAATTACAGTAAAGCTGTAAAGTAAAATTCCAAGTCAAAGTGTTTCTGTCAAGAGTTTCGTTCCAGTTGAATTTTCGCAAAGTGCTACGAACGTTCGAAAAATGATCTGTTTTAAAATTATTTCAATGTTTTAAATTTATTTCGGTGTCACTGTTCCAGCGAAATGTGCGACGAATGTTTGGAGGGATTAAAGAATATCGCTCAGGTGAGAGGTAATAACTTTTTTGTTTAAGTATTTTGATTTTGCAAGCAGAGATTTCTCAAAGTTTTACCCGTTTCTACGGATGAATTGTAAAAGGCGATTTTTCCACGTGACCAGCATCGACTTTCACTCGTTGCCGCTTGATAAAAACGCGTCCCACTAGCGGCACCGAGCGTCCTATCAATTTGCAATTGCATTGTTCCAAGCTACGTGTCTCCGGGACGCAACTTCTGCGTTGTCGTAATCCTCTTCTTTCTCAATTGCTCAATTTCCACGTGACTTCGCGCCACGTTGAACAACCGTCTGCCCTGTCAGATGCATCCCGACCCTCTTATTCTCTCACTTGAGACATTTAAACCACTTGCTGTCGTACATCGTTGTCCTTGCATTTCAGAAAGTTTCTTGACGCGTGATTTGAAAAAATTGGGCCGCTTTTTTTTATCGTTGGACGGAGGAATCCGGTGGAAAGATAAGTCTTTTTCTTTCGTTTGCTCTTAACGAAACTATATTTTCTATTTCAGTATTTACGTAGTATCTTTCGCTTTTTTTAAATTCCTAGCAAGGGTTTTCATTATTATGAATTTTCATTAAATCGGGAATTTCTATTTAGAATAATTGTTGCTTTGTTAAAATTATTTTAAAAAAATAACGCAAAAAGCTGCTTAATAAAAAAATGAGAAAGAAGAAAACTGGATTCTCTAATCGCACAGAATCGTGGTCGGTACGACTGTCGCGAGCTCGGTAGAGGTTTATTGGCCCTGGTGGTCGCGTTTCAGGCGACTGAAAGTTTAGATCAGAGGACCAAGAATATCCAGCTCCCGTTTCATCGTTGCTCGTCTGATCGTTCAAGCGTATCATTATCCACGATTTCTCCACGCAGAAGGAAATTGCGTGGCGTCGATTGAGAGTTGTTCTGCAGTTCCTTCTAGATGTAATCGCGTGTCGTGTGCTCTTTTTTTCCCTATATGGTACAACATACACAGTTCTTTTCCAGAACGTATAATTTTCAGCCAATTTTAGTTTCTCGTTTCTTCTTTCCCCCTCATTTTTTGAGGAATCGAGGAATTTAGGAATTTAGGAATTTTTTTCAAGAAATTAATATTTTTAGGAACGTAATAATAATATGAAAAATATCAGAAATATAAAAAACACAAATAACGAAAAGGGTCGACATTTCCACGTAATTGCAAGAAAATTCCATCGTTGGAGAAATTATCGCGTCTAAACTTGGAAATTTCTGTAGAAACCCGATGAAAAATTAATGTCCATTTATCGATAAATGTAAAAATACACGTATAACGTCCTTCCATAGGTGTGATAAGGTATCGAGATCCGTTCTCAATAAACAAAGTGCTGGTTGATTGATAATGCGACAGTTACGACGATTGAAAATGCAAATTTCGAGTACACCGAACTCTGGTTTCTCTAATCTTATTTGTCTAACGGGAATTATTGTGATACGCTGCCTAATTATCACGGCTCAAAATCAATTTGATCTGTAATCGTTCTGAGACGAAGATCGATGTTTGGACACCAATTTAAAGATAAAGTTTGATTGCAATTACAATTTTTAATGTCCCAACTGACCGACTCGTCCTCCTCTGTTTCAGATACCTCAAAACACCACCGCGCGGCGATTCGACTCTCGGCCAGCATGCACCAGGGCCTGCGGTTCGAGGCGCACTTCAAGATGCGATAGAGGAAGTCCCTCGACTTGACAGTCTCGAGAATCAATCACAGTGCATCCCAATTTGAGCCTGATCTCTCCCCAGAGCATAATCACGCGCATAATAGTAATCAAACCCAGAGACTTGGACTCGACGCTCGCTCACAACGCCTACCAACTTGAGTAGGACTACAAAACTTGTAGGGTCTGTCTCTTTCAAACGAGCCTGGGAGCCTCAGACAACGTGAAACCACTGCCTTCCAAACCGCCAGGCGTTCATCGTGAACCCCCCTCCCCCCCTTTAACGACTCATCGAAACCTGGTCAAACATCGTCAAACAACAAATCGACAAATCACTTGGCACTTTGGTGAGAATCGGTGTCCTCAGGAGGGTGTCCAGGCGCGAGTCAAGCATCTCTCTCGAAGGATCTTAAGGGCACAAGTAGTGAACAGAGGTGAGCAGAGGACCCGTCACGGTGGCCAGCTTAGTGAGCGGCAACGTAGCGGTGCGTTACGATGAGGCGTCGGGGGTGGTTGGCACGGGGGGTGTCGTGTTGGCAGCCACTTCCAGGTTAGCCACTGCCGACCCAGCCGCGTCCAGCATGGACACCAGCGACTCCAGCATGGACACGACTACCGGAAGCGCGAGCACCGTGGTGACAGGCGTTGGGACGATCGCCTCTGTGGTGGCTGGCGCTGCGTCCCTCACGCTGGTCAAGGCTGAGACGCCGGAACACCTCGCCGGAACGTCGACAACGTCGTCGTCGTCGGTCGCTGGCCCGGTGACCGGGGCCAGCGGCCTGTTCACCGGGATCGCGGCCGGCAACAAAACCGCCAGACCCGACGATTGGCTGGCCGCGAACAGTCCTGGTTCACCGTCTGCCACGCTGCAGGGCCAACACGTGGTATACACGAATCCCCAGCAACAGTTGGCCGAGTCGCAGCAACAGCAACCACCTCTCGCTCATTCCAGCCCCCTGGCGCATCAGCAGCAACCGCCGAGCAGCAACAATGGCTACGCCAGCCCTATGAGCACCAGCAGCTACGATCCTTACAGTCCCAACAGTAAGATAGGTAAGCGGACAGTTGTTCTTGCGCTTCTCGTTCTTACGATTCCTCGTCACTTTTCAAGAGGAAACCACCTGACCCGTGGTTGTCAAAATTGGTTGCTAAAACTGCTGCCCATAATCTACGTCTAAAATATTCCAAATTTGGCCAATTCGTTGCAGCTAGTTTCGCACAGTACCGTGTCATTCTGCTACTGTAAAAAAGAAAGAAACTCGCTTTAAGAAATAAATATACGTATAAAATGCGCACGTATAAATCCTCCGACTCGAGGAGGCTCGCGATGAGGAATTCAGTGCACGCGTTCGCGTTTCTTTCCGTCGATGGCGCGCACGCTCTGCGAAAGAGAAAAAGAGAGTGAAACGTCGACGAGCTACCGGATGTGACGTCACCGGGCCACGTTCTCCTCTCACGCAGGCTTCTCCTGTCTCCTCCCCTTCCCTCTCCCCCCTTCTCTCTCTCCCCCCTCTCTCTATTCCCACTGTCGTAGTCGTTGTGTCTCTCGTGTCCACTTCCGTCAATCCAAGTGATTGCTTGCACTACTGCCATACTTCACTCTCGCGTGCTGGCTTCCATGCACGCGAAGCTTCCAGGCGATCGCGATACAGAATACGATGGGCGCCGGTGATAAGCTCGCTCTCAATTGCCTCTTCGGGGTGAACGTTTGTTGTCGGGGGGTCTTGGAAATTTTCTCAGTCACGTTGAATCAAGCTCTGATGAAGATTAGGTTCGGGCAGAGGTTTCGGTCGATGCGACGAACAAACGTAGTTCATTGCGGAGAGGTCGTTTTTGGTTTCCGTTGGATTTAGACCTGTTAAGAGTAGTCGAATTCTTTTCCAAAGTCTTTCCAAGTTCAGCGGTTTCTGCATTCTTAATGAGAGTAGCTGAAGCTCTCGTTTCACGAACGAAACTCTTCGTCAGACGTACAAAAGGATTATTATTTAACGTTAACGAAGATTTTCAATATTTGGCAAACTAGCCAAGCGAGCTTCAGTCTTTTAGGATTTAATTCCCTTTGTTCCCCTCGAGAATGGGCAGAATTTTTTATCAACATCGACAACAATTAGAATACCGTTCAATTATTATTTCTCCTTTTCTAAATTAAAACACTGAAAAATATTAAAAAAAAAAAAAATAAAAATGACACAGCTGGTCAACTAGCTAACAACGTGTTGTGTCTCGAGGCGATTTAAAAATAGGGTTGAATGTTATATTTCCGTGCCCATCGACATGTGCTAATTGGCTGCTTTTACCTTGCGCAGGGTGCAACTTTTTCTCCCTTGTCCCTCTCGCTGGGGTTACGTGTTCCGTGGCTCGCGCAACTCGTTTTATTAGGCTAAATTATCGATTGCCGACCGTTAATAACTTTCCTCCGCCCGATGAGTCGCGAGAAACGCTTGAATTTTTCTGCGGCCAGATGTCCGCCGCACTGATTCATCGTTTTCCTTTCGTTCTTTGTCAATTAGCGGCACGCCAGCTCATTTCATTGATAAATTATGCCCCCGATAATTCAGCCTCTATCGGCACAACTCGACTTTCCACTTAGAGTTTCCGTTTCTTTCTTTCCTTCTTTTCTCTCCTCTTCGTTTTTCAGTAAATCTAACGAAATTAATTTTTCCTTTCCCTTTTCGAGAGATTTGATCTGGTCGTTGACGGAGTCTCTGAAAATGGAAAAGTCGTTGAAAGCACGAATTGAATCTTTAAACCAAACGAAGATTTTTCAAAAAAGTATTTAAAATGAAAATAGCGGAAATAACGAGATGTTTAAGATGTTACTCTTGATCTTGGATTGGAGGGTTGGCCGAGAGAGAAGCTCGTCTGGGGATTTTTATTTTTCACTAGGACGCGCTGACGCGTGTTAATAGAAGGGAACGACGTAGATTCCATTTAGTCGCGTTTATGTGGGCTGTGACATTGATTATAAAACAAAGTCCACCATCGGAATGGTTCTAAGCGGTTTTTGGCATGATATGGGTGTTTTGTTGGACGGGTGTTGCCGATTGGACCCGCATCACTGTGACAAACGGGGAGAGATAAGCGACGAATCTCCATAACGTATTACTTTCGATCAGGTACGTTTATCTCTTTTCAGACGCTCACGGGAAGTATCGAAATTTTTCTAAACGTTTCTTTCGCGACTCGTGCGTCGCAGAATTTAGAAAGTTTTCCGAATGTTAAATTCGGGAAATTTTTTTTAAAGAAGGAAAAACTTGACTAAAAGGAAGTTCCTAGAAAATGTGGAGTCTCCCGAGGCATAGTCACCTGCGCGTATTCATCCAGCTTTTCCCTTTTTTTTTTTCCACGGCCTCGGTTCGCGTCTGAGAACCAACGTCGGATTTTCCAACGGCTAATAGCGGGTGGTGTTGTGTGAATTGCAGCAGGATGCAGATACGGCCTTGACTGGCGATGCACGAACGTGTGCGTGCGCAGTGTACACGGTTTGCGTGAGCGACGCGCGTAGAGGGCTCCACTAGTGATGGGATCAAGTTCAATACGAACTTGTAGATCCACTATCCTGGATTCGCTTTATAAATCTCGAACAATAGATTGACAAATATCTTAACAACTTTATCTAGAATTTGGTAGAATTTTGCCAAAAAAGTAATTTTGCATTTTTCAATTTCTCAGAATTTCGTTAAAAATGTAAAGTTCCATTACGTGTTACGAAAAGCACTACGCTTCGGATACTTTTTCCAATTTCGTGCAAATTTGAATTTCGAAATATATAAAAGTTCGACTTGCTGCTTGCAAAATGACATAACCTACAACCTCAAATCTATCTTTCCCAACTGATCGACAGACTTTGTAACGTCCTTGCCCGCGGGACAGTTCCCAAAACGAGCGTCGGAACGGATGTCTCCTAAAAAAAGAGCGCAAGGCGGCCAGGCAGGCATCAATTTCCCAGCCGATTCCCGACTCTGACGTCTCGAAGAACGCACAAGCTCTAAATAACGCGCAGTATACACGGTTACTCTATCTGGTGGTATTAATCTCGCCTGCAACGTGCGCACATGTGCATGCAGGCTCGCCAACACGATCGCGCTGCTAGTTTGGTACGCGTGTGAGTGAAGCCTAGTGATGGGCTCAAGCACGTCGCAAGTAGATTTGAACGTTGAAACAAATTTATCGCTGATTGTCACAGTCAGTTTGAGCTTTCGATTTCCGCTCCGAGTTGAGCGGAAGTGGAATCGACTGAACGAGACGATTTGCGTTAAATTTGAATTCGAATTGGATTTAGGTTAAACTTTTACTTGAAAATTTCCTTGGATTCGACTAGGGAAACTCCTCGTGATTTCTCTTATTACGTAAACATTTTTCTTAACTTGAACGTTTCGTGCGATTAAGAAGCTCGCTATTGGAACTTTTACTATCCTCTTCGAAGGGATAACAGGCGTGTCTGGGTCATCACCGAATAATCCCAAAGTTGGCGAGCATTTGCCATTGGTTTTCAGCCGACAGCCTTCACGCGTCGATACCTGAGAGGCACGATCACCGATCGTCGCGTGATATCGATTCATGCAGCAGATTAGTACGACAGTTACGTAAAAGCACTCGCGGCAGTGCAGCCTGTGCTTCTGTCTCTATTCATATACAGAGTGTTAAAAAAAAAAAGAGCCAACAGTGTATTTGCAAAACGTCAAAATTAAAAAAGAAAAAAGTCATTTTCTCGATCTACTCGATCCACGCAAAAAATATGCATCTTCGCGTAAAAAATTCTTTGTAAAAAAGACACTATGGCCCCACAAATGTGATTCCCTTTGAACTATTCGTCTCCTTGAATTATTCATCTTTCTCCTTTGACATATCTTTTCCTCCGCAGTGCATAACGAAGTTATAACCTCGAGTTATTACGTGTTATAATTTGTATATACATCATATGCAAATGAACGCACGTCCCATGAATATTCAATATTAATTTATTCACGAACGAAAAAAAAATGACTACTTACTTTTCCATCTAGACGCGTATTACGATATTTCCCAGTATCGAGTGATATTTCTCTCTAACCACCGAGTGGGACGAAAATTAGATAAAATTGGTCAGATGCGAGCTCGTTGTACTTTTCACGCTAATCGCATTTTTCGCGTGTCGCCCATATTTTTTTAAACACGCTGTAGGTGTGCCTACGTGAGCGTAAAACGGCGCTGATGGGACGAGGTTAATGACAATATGTCGAGCTGCCACGGTTCCTCCCACGCATCGACTGCACTGGCCCATATAATTATTATTCCGACTCGTGCAGCAGACACGCACGCACGCACACGCACGCACACACACTCCCGGCCAACCATTTAATTTTCCATCGTTGAACGAGTCGCCGTTTTTGCGCGGAAAGGTCTGCTCCCGGTATCCGGTTATTTCGCGCTGTTTATCTCCTCGTGTCTTTCTTTTCGCAAACGTTCCCCCTTTTTGCTTAGGCCGGCTCTGCGACTTTTTGCCCACTCCAGCGAGTGGACCACTGATGCGTTCCTCATTTTTCGTCAAATCTTTCTCGCGGCAGATGGACTTTTAAGTTGGAAATAATTCTCTCTGGAAATAATAATGATACACGCGCGCGCTCGTACACACACTTTTCGGGTTGCGTTTTATTCCGAAATTTGGAAAACTTTTTGCTCCGCTCGGGATTATAAATGTAATTTTGATTGAGATTCCGCGAAAGTCGCGTGATCGCGGATTGGACGAGCCAGAGGAGGATCATCTTCGTAAATATCGTATGTTCGTTTTATCGAAGGACGCAACGTTCGTTGGAACGTGGCGTTTTGATGCCAACGAACGTTGTACTGTTCGAGGAGATTCTATTTTTATTCGGGAAAAGGAGGAAAAGAGGAGGGAAGGGAACGTGATTGGCTGTTGAGCGAAAATGTTGAGCTGCTGTCTTGAGAGCGGTTCCACAGTGTCCTTCGACGACGCTTCCGGTGACCTTCCGTCGGCACTTCCGGTCCGTATCCGCCTCCGGTTCAGAGAACCGGAAGTCACGCTGGAGGTGGCCGCTTCGCGAAAGCTTTGGCGCTGCGTTGCAGCCGGGGATCGCGCGAATGAAAGTACATCCCCCGGACCTCCGGTATCTCCGCGCTTGTAACATTCGACGTCTATTCGTGGACAGATCGTGCTCGCGCGAATTTATTTCACTCGCCCTTGGGAAGCGTCAGTCGCGATTCAGCGGGAAATATTTGGAAGGGAACAACGAGCGACGAGCGATTGAATTTTTATTGCGAATCGGTGAAATGGGAAGAGGAGCCTCTGGGGGGGGAAAAAAAATCAATCAATTTTCTGGACCAGGTCCAAGTCATTCGTGACAATGTTTCGCGACGGAAGGCCCCGACAAAGACCAAATATTCAATTAAAAATCGCTTTCCCGAACTTTCCAAAAATATCCAATCTGTTTCAAAGTGGAACATTTTTAACATTTTAACATCGTGCACGCTCGTTCTTAATAAAGAAAAAAAAAAGAGCGACAGAATCGATACGCTGCAACACTTTCCAACAAAGACCGAATATCCTGCAATTATAACACCAAAGGTTGAATATTAAACTCCAAATTCAAATATTGAACTTTTCACCGTCGCAATTCACAGTGTTCGACATTTTTCAATTGGCTTTTCAAATTGGCAAAAAGAAAAAAAATGCTTTGACAAGTTGGAAAAAATTCTTGAATGGGGAGGGGGGGGAGAGCCGGGAGCGGTAGTAGCAGAGATTAAGTGATAACGCGGTGTCGGTAGCGCAATTTCAATGCTCGATAAGAGCATGTAGGAGAACACGCGTGTGTCGCGTCGACATGTTCGCACACCGGCAAGCAGACATCGTCGATACGCAACGTGACCGAGGAGAGAGCATCGGGATGTTCTATATTTACCAGCAGTTCACTTATCACCCGCTTATCAGCGAGACAACCGGAGGAGGCGACTCGTCTCGTTGCGCTCTGGCAAACATTGCCTCGCTTTCTCTCCTCCTCCTCCTCGCCTCCTCCGCTCGTTTCTCCACCGTGTATTTTTTATCTTCTCTCTCTCTCTCTCTCTCTCTCTCTCTCTCTCTCTCTCTTCGTTCTTTTACGTAATCTCAAATCTGTGTTGCACACTGTGCCCTCTCGGGCACCGTTTCTTTTTCTCCTTCTCACCTCTCCCTTTTCCTCGAAGACGGTGTCGTCGCGTTTGCACAGCTTTTGACGATCAGTTGATGCAAACGCGGGGAATCTTGGAGATTTCGAGCAGAAGTGTTCTTCGGAATATCCCTCTGCGTTTTGTACAAGGATATTTGAGAGTAGTTTGAATTTTAACTTTTCTTTTTTTTCTTTCTTTGTAAATATGTTTGTTGGACAATTGAAGAAGTTATTTAAAACAGAGGTAGTTTCAGTGGAAAACTTTAAATGCGATTCACGTATATATTTATTGGATGCAGAATGTTGTCACTACTGAGTTTTCAATTTTCATTGATTAATTTCATTGATTCGCTGAACTGGCAAGATTATATATTTCAACTTTCTCAAAGTCCATTCTCACCAGTCAACGAATTACATGTTATACAAAAAAATATTGGATAGAATTGAGTTACGATTGTATCGGTCATGGTCTGTTAAAATAACCCAAAAGAGGGGGGGAAAGAGAAAATCGGATCAGCCTGACAACGTAATCTTATCCGTCTCCCCGTTCTTATCTAATGCCTTTTCTGAAAGAAAAACCAAGATCCGAAGAATTGGAAAAAAAGAAGAAAAAAGAAGAAGCGAAGTAGTTATCGTTGAGAAACGTCGAACAGGCTCGTACGTACGTACGTGTGGCGTTGATGCAGGTCGTCGGTGCGTAATCAGTCAGTCGCTCCGCTTATCAGAAACCACTATCGGCGTATCATCTGTGCGGGCCATGCCTGACCCACATCGATTCGCGACCAATCGAAACCGAACGAACGCTGCTTCGAATTTTCGCGATGATTCACGCAGGACGCGTGCTTCCCGTGGAATTCTTTCTTATCTGCTTTGACCGATAAACGAATTGGCTCGTTAGCTGGAAATTTTGTTCACTCTTCCTCTCGATTGTAACGCAATCAGCAGGTTATGCAACAGTTCCTTCGCTCGCTGTTAAATTTTCCAAAGAAGGTTTGCAAACGCGCAACTTGGCCGTATTTCGGCGGCTCTCGAACGCCTGTATTTTCGTTGAATTCGCGAATCGCGATTGTTACTTGATCGATGCCTGGAGAAATTAAACGAGCTTCCCTCCGCCCATCGTCGGCGAGCCTTACCCCGAAGAGGGATCGGCCCGTTTGCGCGGAAACACGCGAGATCCGCTGCTTCCGGAAGCAGGCACTTTGGATTTCACGATTGATCGTGCCCCTGTGGGGCGAAACAAAATTTTATCAAATTCCCATCGAAATTAACACTCTGGCGAGTAGATTGCGATTTTATGCAATCTTGTATGCAACGTACTTTATTTGGGTGAACGAAATCAATGAGCGATAACACGACCGTATCGTAATTATTCTATTTCGGATGTTTTCATTTACCGAAAAATACACGTAACGAGCAGAAACATCGCGGCAATTTAGTAATTGTTGTTATTGGAAAATGTTTGGAGTGTTCAGAGAGTTTTAGAAACAATTTCGACTAGGTGGAAAACAGGTGTTCATCGACAGAGAACAAAAGTCGATGACCAACGCGAGGTTGGCGAATTTAGGTCGCACGATATCGGGCTGGTTCCGAGGTGCGGGCACCAGGACGTATTTCACCTTAGCTTATCGCGATCCACGTTATCACGGTCAGATAAGGGCACCTCGTGCTCGCAACTCGGCCGCCAGGTAACCGATTACGCCGTCGTGCAACTTGCAATTTTCGTCGGCCTGCAATTTCGAATTTAGCGAGTCGCGTCAGCCGAAACGAAACTAACTCTTGCTCGCCGAAATCTCTGAAATCAATTTTCCGACGATGTAAAAAGAGCACGAGAAATCTGAAAAGGGAGGAAGGAGTTTTCGTTGGCTGATTGGAACAAAATTGTCGATTTATTGAATAAAGGTTTTTCCATTTTCAAAACCGATTCTCGGATGCGCGAAAATGGGGAAAATGGGGAGAAGGAATTTAAAAAAAACATTTTGGAAGTTGATTGGAAAAAGTTGTCGATTTATCGAATAAAAGTTTTTCCATTTTCCAGACTAATTTCTGGGCGAGAGAAAAATTTTCGCTCCAACGGAGATGTTTTAATATGTGCGAAATTTTCCTGCTGTTTACATTGGCGACGACCGTTACGAGCGAATTCGAACTTCGATCGAAGGTTATCATATTTTTGTTTCTCTCCTGGCGTGCCAGTTTTTTTTTTTTTTTTTTTTCATTTCTTTTACTTCTCGAAAGTATCTCTACCATACGTCGTAAATATCTTTGTGCCTATCCAGAATTTTATATCAACTTGAAAATTTAATTATTTTATAAGTTATATCTGTTATATTTTAATTTACAATATTTTATTATATACTCTTTGTCTCTAATTCTTAGAGATTAACATTTTAAAACACGTAGTGTATTATCACTTATTTTATTACACGTTGTTACATTTTTTCATATTTCTCCCATTTTCTTTAGAAATACTCTACGCTCCCTACACGTTGTCTAACTGTTTGCAAATTATTAAAACAAAAGAGGTCTTTGAACGTCTGGAAAACGATTTTGTAAGGTGGCGCTCAAAAAACCTCTCGCGCCATCTGTCAGACTAGAGAATTACTCGTACTGCGCAATTTGACCGGCAGAGGGCGGCACAGTTTCGCTTGGCGCCCGTTGAAAAATCGAAACTGGCGCGGCGTAATTTCGCGAAAAAGTGCGAAAAGATGGTGAACAATTAACGACAGCCTGTTGCGGATGTTCATTAGTCTTCTGTCAACGATATTCTACGACGAGACGAGGTAGGAAACACGCTTGATCGACGTTTGAATGCAATATTTAACAAAGATCATTGACCTCTTGACGTACATGCCGTTCACGCGAAATTTTCTAACCTATACATTGCCACCGCGTGCCGTTTCGCAACATTTGTACATTTCAATATCAATTAAACATTCACCGGTTGAACAACGAGTGACGTCGAACGATCGAAAATACGCCTCACATTTCGTTTTCAGTAACGTTAATTGTTATTTCCTCGCAAGTTTGTAACGCAAAGATTGCAAAATTTGAATTTTCGTGTTCGAGAATTTTAATGGCGCGCGCGGTTGCGGAGGAAATTTAGACGTTCGTAGTAGCAAGTGGAACGTGTTTCTTTTTTTTCTTGCTCCTAGGAGAGTACGATTCGATTTCAATTTCTAATGTTAAAAAGATGTTGGAACGTTAGATGGTTAGAAACGGGATGAGGCGTCCTCGGTTCACGAGGACACGAGAATGCTAGGAAGGAATGGCGTTTACTTGGCGCACTCGCTCGACCAGTTTTTACTGTCCGCGTTAGTCCCCCTTTGCAGATTCAGCAGCAGTTCAACTATATCGTGGTCGAGATGTAGAAATTCAACTTTTAAACTGGCAAAGTTCGCTTCTGTTTGTAGAGTGAACACATCGTTATGTTATACATTCCCTTGGACGATTGCTTAAAAAATTCTGTTTTTTGAGGGAAATTATTTATTCCATTTTGATGAAGTGTAGAAAGCCTTGGAGTACTTGTGTGTGCAACTTTATATTTTTTGTGCTTGTATTTCCTGATAGCAGATGCTTGACGTAAGATATTGCTAGTGATTTGTATACTTGATTACATTGATTTATTGTGCAATTTATATTTTTCTGGATACAGTTGAGCAAGTATAATTTAAATGAGAATCTGCTTTATCTGGTACATTCAAGATATTTTGTATACTGTGTGTTTTCTGTGTATTTTTAAATTCACTAGTTCCTAAATTTGTCTGCAATGCAGAATCACGTATATTAAATAGATTGCAGTATTAATGAAACGAAATTTTGAGATTCTTAATGGGAATTGTAGATATAGTTTTCTTGTGTGTGTGTGATATTTGATGCTTTAAAATTTAACAAACTTAGGTAGATTATATTAATAAGATTATAAGATATTAGTAATGGAATCAGTATTAGTAATAATATGAATACACAAACTTTTAAGAAGTATAAAATATTAATACTTGTAGGTTTGAATTCTCACAAATAATTCTCAACAGTCTTAACTTTATTCAAGATTCTATTGCTCAGCTCAGTGTCAAATATTATACGCTGTTATTTAATATTTTAATATTCAGACATGTATAATATAAAAACTGTTTGCCCATGTAATTATTGTAGCAGATGTCCATTCGTCAAATTGTAAAGGTACAACCTGAAACATAAGAATGAATGATAAATGCTTTGGTAATAAAAAAATTGCTGCTATGGGAACAAGATGTAAAACTTGATGAAAAAGTATTTAATCAGAAAATGCAAATAATGTTGTATTCATTTTAGTATCAAATGCCCTAGTTAATTAAAGTCACAGAACATTAGCTTCATATTTGATATTACATCTATATTATTCCATGTAAATGTTTGATTACTTTCAACTTGACATAATTTTAATAATAGATTTTATATCTTATAGTTAGATAATTGATTGTGTTAATTTTAATAAAAAGTAATTAATCGTTAGTTCATTATTTTAAGTAAAATAATAAAATGTCTAAATTCCAGATACTAGATCTGGAGTATTTTTTTTTTTTTTACAAATTTAACATTAAATTCAAAGTTTTATTTAGTCGTTTTAGTTTTTGTAGTATTTGGCATTGTTAACAAAAGTAGTGAATAAACTAAAATTAACTTTATAGAAGAATATTTCAAGAAAATCAAAAGCAACGTCATTGGTCAGAGGAAAGTAACAGAACAAGTAATGTTATGAAACAGTTTCACTTTTTCATAATGGAAATCGACGAAAGGAAATGGCAGCGTGTAGCAAGAACCGATCGACGCATTGTCTGAGAGCCCATAAAAGGCATACTTTTCCTCTCGACCGGTGTAAAACTTGGAAAGTATGTTAACACTAAGCTTTACACGCCGGAGAATATTTTCCACCGAGGAAATACGGTTTATCATAACACATCTGCAATAGTAGAATTTACAATCAAACTTTTGTTTGAAGATCTGAAAACGGAGATTTTATTTCAAGAGAAATAACTGAAACGATGAAAACTAAATAATTTTTGAAAATAATCGAGAAATAATTTTTTCAATGAACGACTATCGGTACGTTAAATTTATTAATTTAAAAATTCCGAGAAATGATTAATACAACTTGAGACTTAACTTTTAGCAATATCAAAGTAATTTTAAAATGATTATCTAAAAATGTGAAAACACTTCAGTTTTCCAATTAAATACTAAAGTTAAAAACTTAAAGGTAAAGCAAACAGTTGGATAAAGCGGCAAAGAACCATTGCACAAACTAGAAAAAAAAAAGGAAAGAAGATAAAGGTGGAAAAGACCACAAAGTAAGGAAGAAAAGATCATTATTTTTTTTAACGTCGCTATTATGTGTCACTGAGAGTTCCAGCGTAAATTAACGGAACAAAGGTAAATGTTCATATTTATCGTACGGAGAATAATAAAACAAGGAAGTATGGCTAAGGAATTTATTGATGACAAATAAGTGAGCACGCTAATAAAGGAATTCGATTCTGCTGCAATCACGATGATTAACAAACGTCCTGGACAAGTAGATTGCATAATATCGTATCATAATATGTATGAAAATAACGTTCAGCTGATCATAAATATGTATTGAAACACGAATGAGTTTATAGACTAATACATATTTTGATGTGATTTTATACAGTGTCATATTAAGTAACAAAACATCATTAAACGTTAATTTACTTTAGTTCAGAATCTAAAGCAGAGCCTCGAGAGAGAAGAAAATGAAGTTCAAATCTCCAAAGAGCAAGCGCACAGTGAAACAAAGATGGTCTAATAAATATAATCAAGAGAAGAAACTTGCCCGGAATTCTCTGTGATCCAACAAAGATCAGCATTAAGTTACATTAATTTATGACAAGAAACAATTTATTTGTGACGAGAAACACACAGTCACGCAATGAATATGAATTCGTAACGTTTGTTATTGGCCTGGTAGAGTTGCTAGAGAAATCTTGCCAGAAACGAGGGGCCCGCAGTTTCGACAATGAGTTACAAGCGGTGTTGCGAAATTAGATACTGCTGGCTCTAACGTGGGGATCGTTACGAAAGCGACCTGGAGGAGGAAATTCGAAAAGCGGGGTTACGAAATCGGTCGACAGTCGCGTGGCCCGATCCTGGGCCGATTATCTACACATCGCAGAGACCGCGGTGTATTCCCCCTCGCGATTGTCCGCGACGATGGGAACCAGTCGACGATCATCGTGGTCCTTGAGCGCTTCCGCTTTTTTTTTTCCTCTCTACGTGCTGACGATCGACTCGTCGTATGACATTCACCATCGCGAATTCGCTCGTCTGCAAAATTCGCCCGACTACTCCGCAGCTTTTTCTTCCCTCCCACTGGACAGCGATGGAGAAGTTCTGCTGAACTTGACAAACGCGAAGAGACGCGAGGCACGACCGTGTTCTTTTGGATGAGATTTGGTTCTATCTTGTGAAATTAAAGAGATCAAGTCGAGAGATTGTTTTTAATTTCCCAAGACCCACAGTGGATAAAAAACTGCACGACTCGTACCCCAGTAAACATTTGAATTGATACAAAACAAATTACAGGCGCGATCGCTCGGTACTAGACAAAGCCACTCTTACTCGAGGTCTAACCACGCCTCCTCACGAATCACGTGACCCAAATCAACCAATCGCTAATTTTCGTTGCATTAGCGTTGCAACGGAAGAGGCCCGATTTTCTGGGTTTCCCTCGCTAAAATTACTTTCAGTGGATAAAAAATGAAAGTGGCTTTGACAGTGAAGAAAGTTAATAAAAATCCAACCTTCCTAAAGAAGAATTTCGAGTGTGGAACAACTCAATGTGAGTAATCCTATCTAAAATATCGCCAAATCTAGGATCATTTACAACAGCAAACCAACTCTTTTCGGACAAATATATCACCATCACACCATTGTATTCGGTTTTCAAGTAACAAGATTTATATTTCCTTGCCATTGTATTTCTTCTTTTTTTTCCTTCTCGAGTTGTCCTCGCGGATAACAAGGAAAGAAGGAAAAAAAGATTCTAGCGAGGAACGTATAATTAGACGTAATTACATAAGCTGGAGCAGAGGTACACTCAGACGAAGAAGTATCGAGGAAGTATCTTCCTCTCTGCTTAGGTACTTTTAACGAAAAGCCAAAGAGACGTCTTGGAACTAGCTGGGCAGCAGTTTGTGCAAAGACGTCGTGAAAGGAAAATGCTTTAAAGCTAGTCTCTTCGAGATCCATCTTACG
This sequence comes from Melipona beecheii, assembly GCA_032399605.1. Classification (NCBI taxonomy): domain Eukaryota; kingdom Metazoa; phylum Arthropoda; class Insecta; order Hymenoptera; family Apidae; genus Melipona; species Melipona beecheii. Next base: position 2,623,963 of record JAUCMO010000484.1, on the reverse strand, counting down.
AAACAGTTTGCTGTCGCGTACGAACACGTTGGCGTGACAGAAGACAAACAACAGAAGAAGAGGAACTTGGTCGTGGTGTAAGAGCAGCTAATTGCGTTTTTCTTCGGTTACATGATGAGCACCAGTTCCCTCGGAGTTTAAAATTACGTGCAAGCAATAGTGGGAAGAGCATTGTCACTTGTAGTTTTTACGATAATTCCTGCTACGTGTGACGGATTAGCTTTGCTGCAAAGGTTGTTAGACCGAAGATTTTTATACAATTTTACTGCACTTTAGCAACTGAATTCTCAATATGATTTTCAATGTTAACGCACTAATATGATTACAAGATTCATAATGAATTCATCTATATTATAATTTCCATCAACATTAACAAGTTGAGCTTGTTAATTATTTGGGTGATTCGTTATTATACAGCAGAACTCCATTTATGCGGACTTGTCGGACAACAAACAGTTCGTTAAATTATAATTTGCGCAACTGAACTTCACTGATCCCCCTTCCCTCACCGTCCACACCTACATATACAGTAAAAGTTTGTACGAATGAATTTGGTCGGCAGGAGTTCGTTTAATTGGGCGTTAACTGAAATTTCGTCGAAATTTATAATAGTTTGTGTAAATGGTGTTCTAATGCATCAATTATTAGGTGGAACAACTGTATCAGAATTTAAGGTATGCACAGGGTGCATCGATTCAATTACTTAGGCAACGAGGTTGACGCAATCGTTGCACGAATTTTTATTTTTAATTGTACAATTACAAAAGTTCGCCAAACGTCTAACGCGACTGCAATAATGGCGGAATCATCGGCGAAACGTTTCTCTGAAATTTCTTCGTTTTATTTTTAACACTTCTACACGTCTCGAGACCGCTAATATTTACGTTTGTTTAAGATAAACTCTGTAACAATCGCGTACAGTGAAAAGTTGCGATACAACAAGTTGCAGTGTTCGTGTATGATTAACAAAGCTAACCCAACAGATGACTCTACGAAATTCGAGTCTATTTCTCTTTCTCCCCTCTCTCTCTCTCTTTATTTATTTGATCAGAGTCTGACAGCTCTTGTTGTTTCTCTTTATTTCATCGTCTCCTCGTCTCTTACCGCGGAGAGTAGATATCCTTGAGGTGGAACATTGTCCCCGGCAATTTCTTGTTCTTTACGTTGATACTCGAACACGTTTCCTGACATTGACCGTTGGCCAACAGGATTCGCCGAACGATTCGCAAACTCTACAATAGAAATGTCGTTCTGACGTTTATGTAACGGCCGGTGAGTCAGTACGAGGCGATATACGAGCCTCTGCTGCTGGCGGGTTATTCAAGAGCTGTCGACGATTATTTCTTTCGAGTCAGAGAAGAACGTAACAGCGTGATCGATTATTTATTTTATACGTTTAGTTTCTACGGTCTCCTGAATCGACCAATGGAACGTGGCAGCGATGTAAGTTGTGCGATGCAAATTGTAATAAAAGCTGCACGACTTGTTCCCCAGTACGATTGTACGCCACTGAAAGGCCCAAAAGCAACTGTTCCGACTAAGAAACGAAGACGACTTTTTGCCATAAAATTTTATTGACGTGCAAACGTTTGAATCGATAGAAAACAAATTACAGGCGCGATCGATCAGTACCAGACAACGCCACACCCTCACGAATCACGAAATCAACCAATCGCTAATTTTCGTTGCATCAGCGTTGCACCTGAAGAGGCCCGATTTTCTAGGTTATCCCCGCTAAAATCACTTTCAGCGATAAAATAAATTTAGTTGTCAAAGCTTTAATTGTGAAACTGCGCGCGTGCATGCAAAATGTAAATTGTTCCATCGTGATGAAACGAGTGTATCGAAATGGCAATAAGAAGTTTGGAAGAGATGGTGGATGTTTGCGCAAACTTGCTTCCGTGGATACGATCGAGGAGAAACAAAAATTGTGCGAAGATTTGTGAACCGTCGAGTCTCGAGCCTTCGAGATGAAAAATTCACAAACTCGCCAAGATTTCGCGACGACTAAGAATTTGAAATTCCAGCCCCCAGAGTCTCGATGGAATCTAAAATCTCCGTAACTTTCGAAGCTCCAAGAGACCAAGTTTCGCGAAAGTGTGAGAAGACCTTTGCCAGTGGAAGAAACTATAGCGAGACGCGGAAACCCAAGAAAGGCGTCTTATCTTCCCGCTGGTTCACGATCGTACGACTCGTCGAGGAGTTTTATATCGGCCGTGGAAACACGTTTTAGGTTAGGATTGCCCTGATACCGGCGATTCGATCTCGTTTTTCTCGATAGGCTGGCGTAACGGCGGTCGTCCGGCGAGAAATCGCGGGTTTTCGCACGACCAACCGTCGGAGCGCGTTGCTTGCTTCGCTCTACGAAGAAAATCCGATTCTCGCCGCGGTACGGTATCGCGGAGGGCTACGACATTTATCGTGCGAATCTTTGGAATTCGCTGAATTCAAGCCTCGTTCGCTCGCGGCCGTTTTCTCACGCGCCTCCGCGCACAATGGCAAAATGGTGCTCGGCTACGTTTGTTTCTACACCGGTGTCTGGATAAATGTAATCGAGGTCTCCTCGCGAGTGCTTCTCCGTCTAGAAATCTCCAGACGGTTCTGTGAGAAAACTACAACTGTGTTTTGTCGAATTTTCATAAATATCGGGACACTTTCTCATTGGGTGGCAAACCAGACAGAATTATCGAATGACTTTGTACATCATCTAACGATGTTAATGTCGCTATACTCTACAATCTAAAACTGCTTTACCATTTTATCAAGAAAACAAAAACAAAGACAAGGATCGATAAAGCGGCCAAACAAAGTCCATTTAAAATAAGATTTTAAAGTCCGCGCTACGACGAGCGACGACGTCTAGAGTCTAAAAATACGCCAGCCTGCGATGAAAAGAAGCACGGAGGCTAGAAAAATCTAGTTTAAAAATAAGTCTTCGAGTCCTACTGCCTTGCGTCTCTCTGCAAGGATGATGAAAGCTGGACAAATTTTGAAAACTCCAAATGCATCAGGGTACGATAAAAATAACGGCGGTCGGTGGTAAGCCAGAAAAAGTGATGATCATATTGGTCGTCATTGGCGAGGCATGGCGTCAGAGAAACGGCAGTTTCTCCGGCGCAACGGTTGCAACGCGCGTTGCTGGTGTAGGTGCCTCGCGTACGCTGCGCCAAAGCGAGGAATGTAGGTGAGCTTGTGAGTTGCAGGAGAGCGCGTTACGCGAACTACGTAACACAGGCGGCGAGTGTGGGAAAGTGAGGAAGCTGGCCTCGAACTCAGACCTCAACCTTCTCTTCTAGCTGCAACCTCGTTCCTCCTTTTTCCGCCGGTCTAACTGGCCTGCTGGGAGGCGTTTCTCTCCTTTCCAGTTACCGTGCAGAATTGTCTACCCTATCGTAGTTACGTGGCACGTACATCGTGTACTGGTTCGCCACACACGTTCACTTCTATAGAGTGCAACAGCAGTTTTCTCCGGAGTCGACGACACTCGAGTTTTCTCTAACCTCGTTGTTGGATTTCTTGGAACTGAGATTCCACGTTCTGCGCTGCGCCCGCACGAACGGAACCACGAATAGGGATCTCCATTTCGGATGTATTTTTGGGAACAGAGTTGGAAAAGAAATTGCAATTGTAAATATTTATGCCGAAGATATCACATATGTTATCGTTAGGTAATAAAAATCACACGACGCCACTGTCAGTAGGAGAAGGGTTCTATTATTTTCGCCAGTGAAAACGAGTAAAAATTTTATGAAATTTTATTGAAAGTCACTCGCTATAAAGCGGGGAGAGCGGAGGGCACCTTTTGTTTCCGCGGAAAGCGATAAATTGCCGTGCCCTCAGCTGGAAAAAACTAGCCAATGTATCATGCGCGAAGTTCGTTTTCCGGACACGGACACGTGGAAAACGAACTTCGCGCGACCATCGAGTGTTGTCGGGTCAGGGTCGTGAATCTCGATTTCCCGTGTGTGCAGTCGCTGGCCAAAATTGGGTTACCGGCGTGCACCCCAACCCACTCCATAAACCGTCATGCAGGATTATAAAATCCGCGAAATGGCGTAATAAACGCGCGAGCCGATATCTGTTAATGGAACACGCCGGAACTTTTCACGAAAATTGGATTTTCCCGAGTTTAAAACGATACGCGATGATATTTGAAAATTGCAAATAACACTGACCTGGCAAAACTCCACCTTTTGTAAATAAATTCTTTTAACAAGTAGCAGCAAATAGGACTATGGATTTCTAGTAAATTCTGGTAACAAACGAGCCAAATATCTGGGAATCTCTGGAAAATTCTCGTATTTTTGAATTCTCTGGACAATTAACGACAATGATAATTAAACTCTGAAAATTTTCTCAACGAGGTGACGAGAAGGTTGTTGACCCAGCTCTCGAAATCACCATGGAACGTTGTTTCCTTGGTATGTCTGGGCGTCGCGTCGCCACTTTCCCGGGAAACTGGGATATCTAGGTCGTAGCCAGATATCGACATATTTCCCTGTCCCGCGCCTTTCAGCTTCCCACCACGCCTGCGGTTATCCTCGACCCTCCTCCTATCCTGGTCCACTACTCCCTTGAGTATTCGATTCGTACGTATCCTTCGCTCGTCTCTGTCGAAGGCCACGGAATTTATCGACGATGGATCTCCTTTCGACAAGAAAAATGGCCTGACGCGAAATTTCAAATTTTGGAATTTTTTTCTCCCTTCATCGATCGACTTTATCGGTCTGCTGTAACGCGTAATTGGATCTGGAAACGTATCACCTCCAAAGTGTCGAGTTTCCTGGTGATTTCTCGGGAAAAGAAATGACGAAATGATCCAGATATGTGGATCGTTGTATTGTTTCCTGCAAAATTTATTATTTATTGTTAAAAGTTATAAAATTATTCTGCAAATTTTCAATTACTTTGATCGTTTCGTCTAAATCCTGAGAAAATGATAATTTAACGAAAATAATGTCAGAAAATATTGGTTGTTAACAAGCGCAGTAAAGATTAATTTCTCATTTCATACTTTGCACGGTCAAGGTTCTTTTTTTTAATCTCGTAAAGTATTGCTAAAATTACAGAGGAAGCACATAGAAGTTCATTGTTTTTTTCTTTCTGGTCACTTCGCATTCCGCTGGCATTTCAACAACTGCTTTCGTCAGAGATGCTCCCCTCTGACGTAGTTCGTGTCTTTCTTTCTTTTTTCTTTTTTTTTCTGTTCGACGTTTACACACGAATGTTGCAAAATGTACAACCTTTATAGAAGACGTGTGTCTGGGATCACCGACACGCGTCACGAGTGGCCTTTACACGTGACCGGTTAGGACAGTGGCTCGATTGACATCGTCCCTTGCATTTTCATGCCGCGATTAATTGCTCATGGCCACCTCTCTTTGTTTTCAACCCTTAACTCGATACTTCTCGCCGTTGTTGCGCAACTTATTATCGTTTAATTACTGTCGTCATTCAACGTTGCTCTACTTTGGAACCGTAATTCTCTAGGAATTCCTAGTTATCAACGGAGACAATATTTCTTTTAGTCCTCCTCGTCAGAGTTTGATATATCACTATTGCCGTTGTCTAACTAGAATTCTCTAGCGATACCTGGGTTTTCAACTTGTAACTATAATTCCCTAGGACACCTAGGTTTTTAACTCGGGTGGACAAATAATGACTTTGATCTTCAAAGTCTATCCTTCTTTTAGCCATGAACTGAACGTTGTTTCTTGAATGAAAAGATCGTGGCTAGAATATCTTGGTCATTTTTAGCCTGCCACGTTGACCATCATCTGCACGATGTACCAAAAACATATCTCGTCAAGTAGCAAAGTTAAACATTCAAGGCCCCGAGTGTCCGTATATTCCGTCTCAGTGTCAGAATTATCCCGGTTGACCATCGATAAAACGGCGAAGACGTCCGGCTGGATGTTGGAAGGGGCGTAGTTAGAAAGTTCCAGGGTTCAGGAAGTTTGGCTCGAAGCGTTGAGGTTAGGTCGGGCTGCAAGTAGCCCGACAGACACGTCGTCCTTTCGCTATCATCACGGCCGGAGTATTAACGTGTTGCTTTCGTCACCGGTGCCCTATTTTCCTCCGGTGGAAACTGCCTCGCTGTTGTAAAGTATGCAACCTTGACCCGATCTGGCGCGCGCGATCTGCACGCGTCACGGCTGGCCTTTACGCGTGACGTGTTAGGTCAGTGATGCTTCTAACGCCCCAGCTTCTCTTCCCCCTTTCTCCTTTTAACTTCATTCTCTCTCTCTCTCTCTCTCTCTATCTATCTATCTATCTATCTCTTTGCTTCGTTTTTGCCCATCTCTCCGGCGAGAAACCATTAATCCGTTCGCAGTCTGTTTGAGATTGAACTGTGACCTTGGAGATTGAGGTAGTGGAAAATCTAACCTAAACTTTTTTTTTCTTCTTTTTCAATTTTTCATTGGGATTTGAACGTTTGGATAAAAGAAGTATACGAATCGATTTAATTTGGCATTGGTAGAAAATATTGAGAAAGAAGTGAAATTTATTGGAGGAACCAGATTGATATTTAACTGACTCTTTCTTTGAGCTCGAAGCAATACTTGTAGGGCCAATGACCATGACCTAGCCCGACTTGATCACTTACGACAGCTGTTCTAGCTGTCTTGTCTTCACAGCGCAGGTCAGTGCCTCTTTTCTTCTGTCTTTGTCTCTTCGCTCAAAGCACCTTTGCGAGAAAAATTCGCCAGTATTTAAACCAACAGTATTTAAACCTAGAAAAGAAGACAAAAGGTGAAAAAAATTGTATTAGAGGGGAAGAAATTTAAACTGAATTAAAATTAACAGCAAAGAGAATTTTCGTGAAAATTCGCGTTCTCTTCCTTCTCCCTTTTCGCCTGTCAAATTTCTCTTGATAATTCCATAAAATTTCAACAATGACGAGAACGAAGCAGCTCCATGGGAATTATCCGTGTAATCTTCCTCGAGCCAGTCATACTAATAAAACGAGCCTCATAAGGAAACGATTAGCGAGAAACATCAAAATTGTCATCGAGTGGTTTCGTTAGAAAACAGATTGTGGTTTTTCCTCTCGAAGAAAGAAGAAAGAAGGAAAAAAGATACTCTCTTCAGGAAGCGACTGCCGTAACTATTACTTCTTTATTACCGTGCTCGTGTAGCCACTTGCGATTGATATCGTTAGTTCATTCGAGTTTGTGAGAATTTTATGATGGCGCTGATTGTTGTCATGGCTGCGCTTTATATATAGACTACTTCAAAAATATGGAACGAATGTAATTTACTTTTTTATAAAGTAGAAAAATAGTTTTTCTTTTTCAAAATTTGAAACTGACAAATTTTTTTTTTTTTTCATAAAAATAGCGTCTCTTTTTTAAAAATTTATGCGTATGTGAGATTTGTGTAGAGTCCCTGAAGATCTTAAATTTCGAAGTTCGACTGCAGCAGTCTGTACAAGAAGTGAGTGTTTGGTTGCGCGATAATTATTTATCGTTCGTGATACAACAATCGCGAAGAAACGTTAAAACGCGGTTGAAGCAGGATAAAAAATTCATCGGTCGGACATTGAAGATGGTCAACCAAAGTGTCCACGCGATATGGCCTTGAATATTTTCACGTCGATTATCACTGAAAATTGGGAGAATTGGTTCTGACGATTCAAGGTTCTGATTGGAAGATCTCGCCACAAAATTTGAGGTTATCTCGAAGCACGCACTATATATAGGAAATGTACAAAATTTGAAGTGATCGTAAAATGAATAACTGGCAGTTGTTCGAAATCTTGCGAGAACGAAGAACGAAATTAAATTAAATTAAATTAAATAAATTCTTGATTTATAGTAAGAGGATTAAATGATTAATTGAAGGTTAAGGTGAGAGAGAGAGAGAGAGAGAGAGAGAATTTAACAGAATTCACTCGATCGAAGAAGAAACGAGTGAGATGACCAGGTATTTTTGGAGGCCTATGTAATGTAAAAATTGCACAGGCTGAATTCATCATCCCGTGCGCCTGTGGTATCTGTCATCTTGAGCGCCCACATTCGACCTTCGAGGCAATGCAACGGTGCAGAATTTATTCCGTCGACCATTGGCGTCGACGCGAAGGCGGTTTTTGTAATTACTGCCGCTTAATGAACGGGCTCCGCGCAATTAGTAAAGCGAAACCCGAAATTGCTGTACCTGTATATATATAACTCTTGCCCGAAAGCATTCACCATTTTGAATAACAATTTGAGCGGCTTAAACGGGGATCGTTTAATTGTTATTTTACGTGCAGAGCGTTCTAATCCAATTCCAGTTTCGCGTCGAATATAATTTTATTAACAGTGTAACGTGACAGTCACGGCGACTGTGAGAAATTAGAATTAAAATTAAAGAACAGTTAAGATGCACTATGAAATAAAAAAAGAATGGAAAAAATTGTAGGTTATTAGAACGGAGGGGAAAAAATAAACGGATAGAATTTTTTAGTAGTTTTCCTCTGATTCCGCGTCTAAAAATATTATGTTATACGTAATGATAAACATTGATAATGATAACTGATAAAATGAAACTGATATGAAAGATTGGTCATTTGACCAATCTTTGTCGCGATGTTCGTTTAATTGTTACTATCGCTTCTACCGTCTGCAATTTATCATTTTCTACGTTTGTTCCTGCATTCTTCCTCCTCGCCGTCCCATTAGCATTTTCTTCATAATCGCTCGGTAACTTCTCGCACACCCCGTATTAACTAGCTTAACGAGCAACGTCATCGCCGTCGATCGACGATCAGGGTCGTGCATTAGCATGCTCGGGTGTGCCTTCCGCGCCCACTCCCGGCCTTGAGGCGCGCTCTCTGTGAGAAACGGAGGGATGAGGAGGTAGCGACGAGATGTCAAGGAAGGAATGCTAAACGCGGAATGCAGGTCGTGGCAGCGTGAATCCTCGCTCCACGGAGGGACACGTGCCCCCCTCGCGCTGCTATCTCGTTCGCTGGTTCGATCGCGAAAACCCCCGGGGAAACGTCGAATCTCATCGTTCATCCAGCTTCCACCATCTATCTACGTCCGTGACGATTCGAATCGGGCAGATTAATATGCACTCATGATAGTTTCATGAGATCTCTGTTACGTAGCATTTGGAATTCCGCTGGAAGGAGGTGCGTCATTTTATGGAGTAGCCAGTTACGTACGTAACAATCGAAAATCCAGACGTTTCGAGATTGAAACTGACTGAAATTTGTAGGATTTCGTTCGGTTATTTGTTGGGAAAATTTATTTGGGAAAGGCGCATGAATATGTAAAAGTACGCAAGATATTCAGAGTGGTGTGTTTTTTTTTTTTTTTTTTTTTTATACGTAGCAGATGAAACGGACAGTTGCTTCGTGGAAAAATAAATTTCAATACATCGTAGTAAGATCTTAATCTTTTTAGTGCTAATCCTTCAGTGCAATATATCGATATATATCGTTGCGAATAAATCAGTATACTCGTCAGATGCATCGTGGAATTATTGATCTTCTTTGCCCACTGATAAGTACGAGTTTGTTAAAACAAATTTAAAGTATAAATTTAAATAAATTTAATAAAGATCAAAATAAATTGAGATACGAGTTTCAATAAAATACAAAAAGAAAAAAAAAACTGCACCACTTGTAATTTATTACGAAAGGCCCAGAAGCAACTGTCCGACTAGGAAATGAAGATGACTCTTTTGCCATAAAATTTTATTGACATGCAAACATTTCGACAATCGATACAAAACAAATTACAGGCGCGACAACGCCACTCCTATTCAGGGTCTACCCCTTACGAATCACGTGACCCAAATCAACCAATCGCTAATTTTCGTTGCATCAGCGTTGCACCCGAGGCCCGATTTTCTGGCTTACCTCCGCTAAAATCACTTTCAATGATAAAAACAATTACAATCTACTTTTGACCCACCAAATCTGATTCAGCCACCCACTCCTGCTGTCTGATAATTAATTCTCAAGATACATACATAAAGTACCTCCGAGTACTTTCTTCTGCAGCAATTCAAATTCATCGTCACGAATAACAATTACAGTAATTGCACGTTCTTCTATTTGTGGTAGATTCTTTTAGGATCTACGCCGCGCATAAAGTGTCCTGTTTGCACAGTAGGCGATGTGTGTCAACAGGTGCGCGGGTGTAAAGGGTTGAAAGTAAACGCGGCGAAGTAGGTAAATTCACGGGAAGATCGTTTCCTAAGGCTTTCCTGGTATTTATGAAGGAAACTGGTCGATGTTAAACCGGCTTTCCACCGATATATCTCTACCGGTCGTACCGTTACCTCGCTGCATCTTCCCTTTCTTCGATTCCATCGTGGCTTTTTTTTCCCCTCTGTAAGGCCTAGTGTCGTCTTCATCGATTCAGTCAGGTGATTTTTATCGGTTATCACGGTGATGCACGTTCTAAACTGTGCGGGTGGAATAATAAATCGAAGGCAGAAATGATACAATTCGTCTTTTATTTCTCATTTCTCGGTGAATAGAGGGACGTTATTACGGTTCGGTTTAGGGGAGGGGTTCCGTTTCAGTTCTATTTTTAGAGGGACTTGGAGGGGCGTTTGTGTCATTCTTCATTTGTGGATATTGGAAACTGTTACCGGGCAGATGCAGGTAGAGAGAGTTTTTCCATAACAAAAATATATCTTCCTGAAGTCGTAAATTTGGAAAAATATATTTCAGTTTATCGTGATACTTAGTCGCTAGTTTTACGAGGATATAATTTTCCAAAGACCGCCGAATAAAACTGTTTGCTCAAAAGAATTTTTGTCAAAAATTACCCTGAATGTCCCGAATGTGCATTTTTATAAATAAAATCTCACGAATTTTCGTAACAGTTACTCGATATTTTAGAGTTTGAGTTTCGCAGCTATTGTCGCAACACCGGGAGGGAAAGTTGGAAGATACGGGAATCTGGAACGTACGGTGCAGTGGAAAATTTGCAGCGAAGAAAGAACTCTTTGTCGGGGAACAGTGTATACTTTGTGTAGGTCTCTGCGGCACGATTATAGCGGTTTTCGTAGAACCGCTTGCACTTTCGATCCCTAGGAAGGGTGCGAGTTAATCTAATCTCTGCCGGAATGTCACGGTTGTCCATCTTCCCTCAGGTATACAATCGTAATCTGTAACTTCACGGGCACGAATTCTGTATAATTCCGTACCAGTTTAAAAAGAAATTGTCTTTTTCGACCTAAAGATATCGTTAAAAATTCTCATTTAATTTTACATTACCAGCTGTATGTCTGGACAGGAGAATGACAATTAATGATAAAATTATATTTGTAGCAAGTGTAGTAATTCTATTAGGATTAAATGACGAACTTTTGTTGTTTAACTCTAATTTAAAAAAAAAAATCGTTATAAATTATCGACAATTTTTCATTGGTACATTTATGTATCACTGTCGAAACACCTAACAATTAGAACAAATTATGAATTTGGTCATCAGAAGATTTTTAAATTTTTAAATTTATCATTTGATTATTTATATATACGATTGAATTAATATGTATTATTTATTTAATAAAAATAAATTATTCGTCATTCTGAAATAATAGATATAATAATTTTAAATTCAGCGCAATGCAATTATTCTCATTCTATAAAATATGTCCAGGATTTAAATTTTCATCGTCAAATCCTCCCTCTCACCAAAAAAATGCTTCCGTTTCTAGTAAAATTCTCATCCGAAACGAGATTATTTTAAATTTAAGCTCTCGACTGAGGGCAGCTCTGTTTCTCGGTCACGAGAAAGAGAGAGAGAGAGAGACAGATTCTTTTCTGACCAAAGCGAACAGACGTAGAAAGGGGGATGACTGACGAAGCAGAAATCCGCGTGAGACGGTTCGCGAGCGTGAGAGAAATTACCAATTAACCTTCCGTGACGGCCAATTAAAGCTCCTTCTGTTTCTTGTGTACACTGTATACCCGCGAGAGGGAAAAGAGGCGCGGTTCGTTTGCCTGTTGGAAATTCATGAACGAGGATGATTCGTTGCTGCGAGTAATTGGCGAGTTCCCGCTCGGAAAAATGTGCAAACCGCGGCGAATGCTGATTCTCAATGAAAAGATCGTGGAGAAGGGAAGAGCGAGGCACGATGAATTCTGTTTATGGAACGGTGATCTTTGAAATTCCGTACTCTTTCGACCAGAAATTCCAATCTTTCGTTGTCGAAGTAAAACTCATCGTTGAAGTTTCGTTAGATAATCCATAATTTGATTGGGTTTTAGAGTACAGTTACGAAGCAGAGCTAGGCAACTTTCGAATTTCGTCGTAATCCGTGGCCGCGCTTGTCTTTATTATCACTGAAAGTAATTTTAGCGGGGGTAATCCAGAAAATCGGGTGCAACGCTAATGCAACGAAAATTAGCGATTGGTTGATTTGGGTCACGTGATTCGCGAGGGGGCGTGGGATAGACTCGCTCGTAGGAGTGGCGTTGTCTGGTACCGAGCGACCGCGCCTGTAATTTGTTTAGTATCGATTCAAATGTTTGCATATCGATAACATCAGAACAGTTGCTTCTGGGCCTTTCAGGGAGACGAATCGTACTGGGGTACAAGTCGTGCAGTTTTTTTCTTTCCTAAATTTCAGTTTAAACAAATTAAATTTCCTCTTCAAACAAATTATTTCAGTTGTTATCTATCACCTATCAACTATCGTTCTAACGAATATTAACTTCAATATAAATATAGCAGCTTCGTGAAGTAAATTATTCAAACGACTGTTTAAAATAATAATACAGACAATTACGCGATAACTTTGTCGCTTTTTAATTTCAATTGCCAATCTGTAGCAATTATTTAAATCGCCAAACTGAACGGAGGAACGCGCGGTATAATGTTATCGTCTACGTCGAAGCACGTACGTCAATTAACAAAACACAGAGAAAGAGAAAGAGAGAGAGAGAGAGAGAGAAAAGAAAGAACAGCCTATTCAGAAGATCGAACGGACGATCGCGGCGGCTCCTCTCGGTGTGAATTGCACGTGTGAATTGAGCCGGACAATTCACGCCGAGCGGCAAACGAAAAACTTCTCACGGACTCGGCCCGGCTCGCGAAAAATGCAAATAACTGCCGCGGCGTTGCGTCCTTTGTGAAACGTCTCTCTCTCCCTCTTTCTCTCTGACGGCGTCCGACCGTGCTCGTCTCGGAAATTACCATAACAAAATGTTCTGATTGCCTGCAACGACTCGGAGAGCGCCGAGATAACGACGACGACACGACGACGACGACGACGACGACGACGACGACGACGACGCTCTCTTTACGTGGCTTTACGTGGTCGACAAAACGTGTCTCCTCTCTGCTCCGCGCGAGCATTTCGCGCGGAAGGAAAGCCAGCTGCACGCGAACAGGTACACCAGATTCGACGAATCGAATCGCCGACAGCCCAGCGAAAAAAGAAATAATCGATCAGCCAACCTGGCTGCTTTTTTGCACGAGTCCGCTCGAGATCTTTGTATCCGCTGTGTTTCGTTTGGCAACAGTCTCCATCTCTTTTTTTCTCTCTCTCTCTTTTGGGGTGGAATTTTTTTGAAGGGCTGAGTTGAATTTGTTTTTTCGAAACGGACGTTTGCACGATGAAATCGATAACTTTGTTTTTGCACAGGTCGAATTTTCGCTTCAAACCCCCGTTTGACGTTTGGGAAATGGGTTTTTGAGAATTGTATTTTTTTTTTTTTTTTTTTGGATAAAAGTCGAATTTTCAGCTCGCAAGATTTTCCTTGATATTTAGAATTACACTTTGTTATTAGAATCTGTCTCATCTTTATTTTCAGAGGATTGTTCTGGAAATTCATTTCAACATCTTGTTTTTCGAAATGTTTTGACGTTTGGAATTAAATGGGAACATTGACGGTAATAAAACTGTTCGTTGCGTTTTCACGCGTTTTTCGTCCAGAGCAAAGTGCGACGAACGATGGATGGATTTTTATTAGAGAATAATTACTTCACTCCTGCGTTCTAAATTTAAGCTTTCATTTTACACTTTCGCTCGTTGTTTGACGTTTTTAATAAAACCTCGCGTCACTTTCAGATTAGTTGGTAATACGTCGATATTTACGTACATGTTATTGCGTGTAAATTTTCGAAATATACAGCTCGTGAAAAAGTGAGAGATTTGACGTATTTACACGTGGTGCCGTCCGTTGTGTACAGAGATTTCCACGGGCAGAATTGGCCGGTAGATCGAGATCAAAGAGCTCAAAGCCTGTGTAACCGTGGCAATTAGGCGGTCAAGGGGTTGGGAGAGGAACAACAGGTGGCTGAACGCGTCACCCTCGACGTACCCCTGGAAATAAATTCCAGAAAATTCATACTGTCCCTCTCACGATGGTTCAATTAGTAATCGCGTTCTCAAAGTTCACCAAGAAAATCTCCAAATTTAACATTGAAACTAAATTTTTAATTCAGGAAAATTCCCTTGATGCTCGAGGGAGTTTGTTCTTGGAACAGTATTTTGACACGATCCTTTTTTTTTCTTCTTTTGTTGAATTTTTGTTGAATTGAATTTTTATTTCAGATGATGGGATGTACTTCTAATAATTTGAAAACAATGTGATCCCTCAATTTGAGATTCAACAACTTTTTAGTAATCATTATGTTCGAACGTTTAATCGTTACAAATATTTAACAGTTACAAAATTCCTTTCACGGAAGGTGTCAAAAAATGTTACATACGTGCGAGAGTTGCTCTAACAGTTAATTAGTAATTTAAGCATTGATTCAATTAATAACTTTATTTTCTTCTGTTTCAGGTGAGTACCATTCTCGTTTCCAAATGGAAATTATCAGTTCCGTCAGTTTAATATCACGAGCTCGGTGAGTTCTACCACTACATATTTTTCTCTGTTCGGGGATAAAAAAATTCTGGTTCTAAAATTTTTCTCGTTTCTTGCAAAAAAAGAATAAACATGCGAATTAAATGAAGGGGGGGGGAGATGCGAGTGTGCGTTTAACGCAGGAAACAATGGAAAAAAACAAAACAAAAAAAAAGGAGGCGCATTAGAGCAAGGGTGACGATAAAGCGCGAGGGGAATAGAGAAAGAGAGGCTCTGATGCGTGGCGGAGACCTCGCGATGCTCAACGAAGCTTCAAGCGACTCCGTAATCATGTCCGGTTTCCTCTGCGTTGCTGGTTAACATCAGAGACACCGACATCTCGCGATTAGAAGCGCCGATTGTAGGAAATAATAATAATGGTAACAGCGAGACAGGACTATTTTACGCGCTAATTCGAAAAAAAGGAATCATTTAGACAAAAAATACAGGGTGCGTTTTTTGAAACTTTTACCGAGAGAAATGGGAGAAGATTAAAGTTTGTTAAAACTTTAAATTGAAAGGAAAGCTATGGGACGTTGGAGTTTGCTCTTTAGCAAACTGCTAAAATCTGTTTTTAAAATTATCTGTGAAAATGAGAAATTCTCGGAATTCTTTAAAACAGATCTATCATTTGTAAAGTATAAGTTACAAAAAGATAGTTTAATTGAGAAACAAAAAACTGCACGATTTGTACGAATCGTCTCACTGAAATGCCCAGAAGCAACTGTTCTGACGACATTTTTGCCATAAAATTTTATTGATAAACAAACATTTGAATCGATAGAAAACAAATTACAGGCGCGATCGCTCAGTACCAGACAACGCCACTCCCACTCGAGGTCTAGCCCACGCCCCTTGCGAATCACGTGACGCAAATCAACCAATCGCTAATTTTCGTTGCATTAGCGTTGCACCCGATTTTTTGGGTTACCCCCGCCAAAATCACACTCAGTAATAAAAAAAAAGATACACGCGCACTGGTAGGAGAATTTTCGCAAAACGAGAATATATTCCATCTCGAAATTATCGACGTTTGAAGTCTGCCGCGCACTGGCGTTTAAAGTTCGCCGCGCATTCCGCCAGCTAATAAACTTTTCGAAAAAAAAAATTCTATCCCACGAAGTCTCCTTGTTGCTGCATGAAAAATCGTGCCAATGAAAACGCAGTCAGTTAACAATTTGTCAGTTGGTATCGCGCGTGTCTAAAGGACAAATAGAAATACATCCGAAAGGAAATTTTGCACCTGGACAAGGCGTGCGCGCGCGAAATTCAGGATTCGTGAGTCGTGCGACCATAGAAAAGAAACAGAGAGAGAGAGAACACGGGACAAAGAAGTGGAAGTGGCGGTAGAACGGCACGCAAGAAGAGGAACGGTCGGTTTCGCGGCAAAGCGATTGTTCAAGGCCGTTCGGTGCATGTGCAACCGATCGACTCACGTTTTCTTTTGTCACCGTTTATACCCCTCTTCTTTCGCAGTGCCGCTGCCGGTCGCTCTTCCACGGAATTACTCACTCGACCGGTATTTTTACCAGTCATCGCGACTCGTGGCTCGACGTGGTTCTCGCGTGTTTTGCGATTCGGATCGCCTCTCCCTCCGAGAGAGAAGCGGAAACAGATTACGCTCGCGCACGCGAAGATACTCGCTTGTACGTGCACGCGTGACACACGTAATCAGTTTCGTCGTTACGTTTCTTTTCCATGGGATGATCCGTTCCGTTCGTGAGTTTTGCTCCTGGTAAAATTACGCGAAAGTTTCGGGGCACTTTCAATCCCAAAGCAGTGATAAAACGGTAAAAAAATTTGCCATTGTGTATTTAATAACGCAATTCGACATGTGCAGCTAAACTGTAAGATAATAACAATTATAAAATAATCATAATTACAATAATATTATAAAAATAAGAAATAATACGAAGAAATGAGAAATTTTAAAATGTACACAAAAGTAATGTATACAGTTTGATTCTTCGAGTTCAAAGAGCATTTGAAGAAACTTGCCCGTTGAAAGGAATTTGTCTTCTTCTTTTCATCGATTTATCGAAAAACGAAGAGCTTCGAGCGAGATAAAAATTTCTTCGAACGATCGGCGAACAAAAGATTGTAGAAACGAGACTGTCATCTTGGAAACCTCAACACGCTGCGAGAAGCACGCTGCGAGAAGCACGCTGCTGCGTAATTGCGAGGATGTGGTGTGTTCCAGCGGTCAGGGACTCCGGAACAGATGTCGTTCTTCCTGGATTTCCTTTTCCCGGAACGCCGCGCTTTGCTCGAGAGAGAGAGAGAGAGAGAGAGAGAAAGAGAGAGAGAGATTATCTCGTGTTCGTTGGTTTTTCGCCTCTCTATCTGTCGCTTATACAGGCTCGAAATAGAAAATACTCGAGCTTAACTTGAACTTGAGCCTTCCAAGTTCAAGAGTTCACCGAGTGTTCTGAAATTCTGCAAACAAACAAATTCGATAATCCTCTAAACCGAAAAATTCTAAAGCTGCTCGAATCTCAAAGTTAAAATTGGCGTTCCACCATGGTAGCAAATAATCGAGAAACCATGGTAATATCAGCCTCTGGTCTGCCCTGGCTTCCGATAATCGCCACGAAACGCGCCATTCTCACCGAGGCGACACTTTCAAACTTCTTTTGCAAAATGAAAAGAAGAAGAAAGAAGAGAGTGTCGTTGGGACATCGAGGGAGGGGGACAAAAGCGTGGCTACGTTCCTCGAGGCTCTGCGAGCCACCTGAAGACGGGCCAAGGTCGATACGGGGTTACAACGACGAGAAGGACCGCGAGGGGGGAAGGAGAGGAAGCGGTACGGCAGCTGTCCCGTTTTCAGAATCGCAATGGGGCGCGTGCGCGGTAGCTCGCTTGGGGGTCATCCCAAGTGGCGATTCGTCGAAGGTTCACAGGTAGAGACGGGGTCGGTCAGAGAGGAACCCAGACCTAACCTCGATTCGAAGGCCCGTGGCGAGGCACACCTGACCCGGATCAACCTAGAAACCGAGCTGGGGACGGTTCTGCCCACCGGTTCAGGTTCAAGTTCAAGGCTCTGACACTGGAGCACGCTACGCTGGATAGCCGGCTTGTTTTCTCCCGGCGATGTGCATCCTGCTCGAGGCTCGACGTTCGATCGAAAGTTGCAACTGTTCACCGGCCACAGGACTTCTTTTTTTTTTCTCTCGCGCGAATTTATAGTTATACTCTTGGAAATGGACCTGATAGGAGAATCTGAACGGAGTTGTCTGTCTCTTTTTTTTTTTTTTCTTTATTACAATTTAATTTTTCTTAATTTTATATATTCTCGTTTTTATTCCTTTTGTTGTTTTTTTTCTTTTATCATAGAATTATCGTATAGAATCTACATTGTTATACTCTTTTGTTCTTGAATCTTGAATCTTCGACGTTATATATCCTCGGTTCTTACGTTCAATTTCGTCAGTTCTCAAATGCAATACCGGCGTTTCCACGATCTCGTCGATTACGTTCAATTTGAACGGTCGTCAAATATATCCAGTTCAATCGATTCTCGTTTTCATCCAGTCTTTCGCGTCGTATAAATATATCCAACGTTACACGCGCTTGGTTATATTCAATCTCGTCAATCCTCAAATGTATTCAACATCACGCGTCATTATGCATTTACATCAAATAACGACAATTCACTCTCGACGTGATCAATAATCCAGCGTCTAATCCCCAACGAGCACAAAATGAAAGTCAATCGAGTAGATTGAACGCTAGTCAGGTAACTTGGAAGGCTTCGTTTGACAAAAAATTCCACGTGCATAATATGCGTGTCTCTACGTTCCTCGACACGAGGATATTCCATCCACAGCAGCGCAGTGTAACTCGAGCAATTCAACCGGTCGTAAATTCAGTGTTTTCTGTAGTAACGCGTGATAATTTTAAACGCAAACACTGCATTATTAATTTTCATATTGCGCTTTGAATATTTACTCTGTTTCCGTTATTTGTATATTTCTCATTGGCGAGCAAAATTTGTCCATGCTGCGCGTTGTATCCCTTTATTCAGCTCGCGCGAACTCTGTAATTATCGTAAACAACAGGATGAACCAAAAGTTTCTTCCCTATTTTTTTTTTTCTTCTTTAAACAAAACATAGAATTAATAATATAAGATAGAAAAAATTGATTCTATCAATTTCAAGTTGAATTTAATAGTTCGAATTTAATAGTGATTTTTTTCACTGTAATTTTAAAAATTACAACGAAATTATTTACTTTAGTAGGGAGTTAATTTTGGCCCACCCTGTACGTGCTTTTCGCATCCCCTGAAAAAAAAGGAAAAAATGAATAGTATCGTGGCCGTCGATTCGTCACGCAGAACCCGATAGCTTTTTATCGCTGGGTGCGGAGGCAGAGCGTGGACGATGACATAATCGAAGCTGGATCGAAAGCCCCGACGCAAAAAGAGACAACAGTCTGCGACGGCGGAGCGGAGCGATGCATCAGCCGAGCAGAACGAGAGACCTTGGCGATCGCGATCGTTAGTCACCGATAATGCCGCTAACGAGACCTCCGGGTGTCTGTACATTCATACGTACATGCGTCGTGACGAGGAAAAAGAAGAAAAAAAGAGAACGTCTCCGTTGCTCTTGACACCCGGTCACCTCTCCGCAATTATTGCACAATTGCTGCTTTATACTGTCGTTCTGTCGCATTTTTTTTCGCACTCTGTCCCCGCTAATTACGCTCGAACGAACGAACGATTCAGCCGCGTTTGCATTCGCGCATCCACGATCGGCGACGTGCATCTGCGAGGCAAAAGTTTAAACCGCGAGTATCCTGGTTCGTCCTGGCTCGTCCCTTGCCTCGAAATATTTAAACGCACTTTCACCCTTCGTCCGTTGTGCGTCCGTCGCAACCCTACGAGCGACGGGCACGTGCGTGCCAGACGGAGGAGAGTCTTCTACGATTTTCAAGCTTGTCCGTAAAACTTGAAAAATTTCTCGACCAACTTCATATTCCCTTTCACAAATTCGAGACTTGAAATTTAGCAAGAGATTCTTACCTCTTTAAAGTTAAAAGTTCCAAAATTTGAAATATAGTTGCATACAAAGTTCAAAAATTTGGAGAATAAGACGAACTTTTCCCTCCGTCGGAGAAAAAGAATTCTTCAAGGTTCTTCAGGGACTGGTGAAATTAAAAAAGAGAGAGAGAGAGAGAGAGAGAGAGAAACATTGAAAAGTTCGTGGATCGAAATGTGCCGACGCTGTTGCATAAGGTGAATTAATATTCTCAAGACGAAACGAGGAAGTCCGAGGCGTCTGGCCCAGAAACAAGACCAGAGGTCGGTGATACGTGCAAACGGCTGGTCAAAGATCTTTGCTCGTGCCGAGCGATGAGGAAACGGGCAAGCCGCAACGCCCGTGTCCGACCTCGTTGGATCGTTTAGCATCGTTCACGAGCGAGGTTTAATCACGGTGACCTCGTGCCACTGTTTACGAGCCGCCGCGAGTCGTCACACTGCCGATTCGACGTCATCGATTTTATCTTTGCCATCGGTTGACACGTCGCTCTGTCAACTCGATTTCTTTTTCATTTTTTTAATTTCTTTTTTTTTTTTTTTTATTAATCTCGTGCATCGGTTTGTCGACTTTTGATTTAGATCGAACGTACGCGAAACGTCGGTACACTCTCGATTGAGAGATTAAAGTTCCGGAGACGAGAACAGACTCGAGACGGTGAAATTGAAAGGTTGCAACATCGAAAAAAAATTGACGTTCCGAGGAATTGGAGTCTGGAGAGATCAAAATTTTGATCAGGAGCGGCCGCAGCCGCGAAAATTCGAAAGTTTCGCGAGATTGAAATTTCGGGGAGATTAAATTTTCGCTTTTGAAAATCGAAACTTCCCCCGGATTAGAGCCGAGAGGCTGCCGTTTCGAAAAATTGAAATATCCGTGGAGATTGAAATTTCCAGAAATTGAAATCCCCGGAAACTGAGGCTCGAAGGGGAGTCGGAATTTCGCAAAATTGAAATGTCGTTGAGCGATGGAAATCGGGAAACTACCGTTTCGGGGGGGAATTCAAATTTCGAGAGAGATTGAAATTCCAGCTTCAAACAAAATTATTCTGTTTTTTCCATCTCCAGCTGTCCGGTAGATCATGAGTGATCCATTCGTTCGAGCTTTTAACCCCTTGCACTCAATTTTTGAAGGGATATCGCTCTTTCTCTTTTTATAATTTGATAACAATTACAACGAACGTATTTATTCGGTACATATATCCCAGAGTGAAATCTATAATAATAACCCAACCTAAACCTAACCTAAACCTAAGAAGAAGACCTAACCTAAACCCCAGTTAAGAAGAACAAAAGAACTTCAAAAGAAGAAATTTCTGAGTCAGTTGACACTCAACTATTCACATAATTTGGAATAATTCGCACGATCTGGACTTAAACTTGTTGCTTTTTAGGAAAGTTCAAAAAATGGCGGAGGATATCATTTTCCCAGAGATTGAAACTCTTGTATATTATACTTGCTCTAGCAAAGCTGCAGTGCACGTTGACGATTGCTTTAAATTTAAACAATATCACATGTTGTAAAGACATAATTAACAAAAATTTTGCGTTAAATGTCATTTGAATGATTATTATAATAAATATCTATATATATATATAGTAAATAAATTGCCGACACGATAGAAAAAAAGTTTGTTACATTAGACTCGATTGAAGTCTTCGGTCAAACACTGCTGATAACTTCTCTCGATCAGCCATGTGGCTCGTTTCTAGTTCTTTGAATTTACTGATTCAAGCTTTTCGCACTAGCAGCTTTCATTTATTATGCTTCTCTGAGAGCTGCGTTAATGCCACTGGCCTCACTGGTTTAAATTCGCTTCAGCTTCAACTCGTCGTAAGAAAAGCGTTCGCGTTTTCTCGGTTAGACGAACTTGAGATCGATTTTGATCCGTGATTCACGTTGATACACAATCTTTAGTCATTTTTCAATAAAACTGTCCAAACATCGATCTGCTCGATTAGCTTCAATTACGGTCGACTTAAAATTCACCTGCTGGATAACTCTCAAGGATTTTTCAAAGATTAAAATTGTTCGAGATAAAAATTTTGACAAATTGGCAAAGCTTTCGGAACATCAAGTTATTCAAAGACTTTCAAAATTTTTTAAAGTTTGAGGAATTTGAAATTTCCAGAGATTGAAAAATTGAGAAAAGAAAAGGAAAATGGAACTTTTCAGATAATCGAGGAGTTCGGAGATTAAAATGTCGGTAGTAGCACAGAGAAGGATGTTACAATTTAAAATCCAAGAACGATAAGACCACCGGTATTCTGAATTTTTTGTGTGTACTTTAGATTCATACCATTTCTTCCTCTTTTTACAGATTACAAACGCGTATATAGATTAGATAACAGACATACAGATTTTTTCCCATTTCTTTTTGCTGCAGATATGGATTTAGTGGAAATTTAATGTAGATAACTCCGTTGTGTACATAGATAATCCATTTTTCGTTGTTCGTGATTTTCAAAAGATAGACTTCTTTACCTTCGCCTCGACATTCTTTCCCGCACACGTAGATTTCATCAAACGCAACTTCTGAATTCGATTGCGACTTTGAAGAAGAAAGAAGAAGAGAATGTACAAATCAAATGTATCGGTATAAATGTATAAAAGTATAAAACCAAAAATGTCGGTAAAATTGTAACAATATATAATTTTGTTATATTTAGCGCGTATAGTAATAATAATAATATTATATTGTCGACACTGTAACGATCGTGACGGTGACGTTGCCATAACAGTGACGTCATCGGCATTGATAATCGATGGCGTTGCTGTGACGTCATGGCGATTTTCAATCGAAAACTGTACTTTGCCACTTCTATTTTCTTACTTTCCACGGGTTCGTAGTTATCGATCGGTTCCTTCGCGTTACGCGTAAATTAGAAAATAATAACCGGTTGAGGTTGTTGTAGTATTAATGTAGCAGTATTCTAGGTAAAAAGATATAACAA
The DNA here is from genome assembly GCA_032399605.1 of Melipona beecheii. Taxonomy (NCBI): domain Eukaryota; kingdom Metazoa; phylum Arthropoda; class Insecta; order Hymenoptera; family Apidae; genus Melipona; species Melipona beecheii. Next base: position 2,601,169 of record JAUCMO010000484.1, on the reverse strand, counting down.
ATACAACTATGAATGAATAGAAAATAAACAAAACGATGAAAGTGGAAAAAACCAAATGAAAATTGACGGATTGAAATCTCGACCTTGGATTCATGCCTCTCTGTTGTTATAGAGTGCTATATCGCAAACGTTAAACGCGTTCGACTTCTCTGAATGAATTCCTAGCATCTTGCATGATTCTTTTTTACGGCTACTGCCCATTAGTCACGCATCGCGTACTACCTATAATAGGCATTCGCTTCTCGGCTTCTTCCGTTGCTGCGAGGTACAAGTACCTCGTATACAACTCGCGTTTCGCGCCGATTTTTACATTGCGATGGAGTGGCTGCGTTCGCTGTGATAAATCGCGTTCTAATAACGCTGTCAGTCTCGTGCGTGTCTTCATTTTTGTTTTAATAAATGGAACAAAATAGCATTGGGTAATTATTACGTCTGCGTATCTGCGAAGTAGCTGAGGTATTTTTATGTAAAATATAAAATATATCGTTGCACCGATCGTTGTTCCGATTTTTCTATTCAGATACATATTTAATTCACACAATTAAAAATACAGTACTCTTTACTGTAACAATTATATAATAAAAGAATTTAATAAAAGTTTAATAAACTACGTCTTAACGATACAGTCAGAATTCTGTGTATTTAAATCAGACAATCGGCTGATCAAAAAAGAAAAAAGGATCTGTGAAATTTAAAAAAGTCGTAAATGTTCGTTTTTCCAAGAAAAAGAAATGTCCATGGACGATAGAGACAGACAGTGGACTCACCTTTGTCGGAATCTCGGTTTTCCCGAAAGGAATATTTTTCTGCCGTTGAACCGTGCGCCGTCAGGCTCCGACATTCCTTTCTTAAATCGCTATTTTTAAAGGGAGAAAATCTCGAACATAATAGCCCCGCACAGCTGACCCAGGATATTTTCAGGGAACGGTTTAGGTTGATTTAGAAATTCAGCTAGTCTTTGAGACTCGGCTTGCGCCGAGGGCTGCCCTTATTTCTCTCTGGCCGTGACCCACCCCCAACAGCCCTGGCGGGATGAAGCGACACCCACACGCGTGCAACCTTCGGATCCTTCGTCCATCCTGTGGAAACTGTGCCAGTGGCTCGCAATGTTCTTTTTTCTACACCGATACTCGTAACAATGTATTTATCAAATCTTTCGAGGTTGGGAATTTTCAAATTTAACAATTTTACATACATTCTTCCTGAACTTTTAACAATTTCATCGATGCTTTCATTTTTGGAATTTTAACCACTTGCGCTGGCAACTGATTGCGGACCATAACGAGCGACCAAACCGTATACAATAATTCGTCGCTTTCTTTTTGAACTCGTCGGTATGATATAGATCTATTATTTGTTTTGCCCGGGTTATACTTAAAACTGAGAAAATATTGCAATTTTGGGGCAAAAAATTCTCGACATGCGTGGCACGTCATTCCAGCTTTTTAATACTAGAAATTTAAAGTATTTCTTAAATTATTTCAAATTTAAACAAATTATAGATATTTTTCAATTATTTGCATGTAGTATGTTTAACTTGTAGATATTTATGAGATATTTCGTTTCTGTAAATTCATTTTCTTCTTTTCAAACCTGACCGGATGTCATATTCTGTAACAAAAATTCCCTGCCAGAAGAAAGAGGGAGAGGGAAAAATCAAAGGGAGGATCATTTTCTCGTTGTAGTACGGCGTTCGTGAATTTGTGAATTAATGAAAAGCCGACCGGCGGCGGCTGGCGGTAAGCTCCATTGAAAAACGGGTCACGGGCCACAGGTTGTGCATCACTGATCCGCGACATTCACCGTGTTTCCCGGCGAGATTCTACCTATATACCTGGTGTTGTGAACTGGCCCTGGCTGATGTCTAGCGCGCGTTTGTTTGTGTGTAGTTCCAGGCGTGTAGGTGTACGAGCGCATGCGTCAGTGTGTATTTATTCAGGGTGTAACAGGTGGATGACGTCACGGGCCAGGGTGGCAGAGCATCCCTTTCCACCAAACTGGTGAAAGGGTGCCTCCCTCCGTCGACCTCTCGTTCCACGACTTGGGACTTGGTTCCTATTTATACAGTTCGCAGGGACAGGGACAGGGACTGCCTGCAGTTCAGCATACACGCATTCTTACATTTTAACCGTGGCATTTTTATGTGTTAGGGAATTTTTGAGTGAATTTTTGAATTCTGGAGAGTAAGAGAGATATTCAGTTCTTAATTAATAGGTGTTGCTGCTGAGGCCGTAGGAATTTTAGATTGAAATATTTAATTTCAGAATTTTTAATTTAGTTCTAGATAATTAATTTGCGCGATATAATAATAAGTAACTTTTGGCAATAATCTAAATTGAGATATTAATTTTATTTCGTGTTTTACATTGCATTTACGTGCGATAGAAATTAACAATAGAGCGAAATCAAATTAAAAGTTGTAAAAACTGACTCTCGCAGTCTCTGATGATCCACGCTGGATATAGTTAATTAAACGTTAAACGCGACGTGTTTGAATTCGTGTGTTCGTTTGTTTTCGGTAGCCATCGATCGAAAACACGACGCTGTTTCATCGAGGTAAATCAGAGAATCCTTCCTGGAAATCGATTCTTTGCTTAACCCTGAAAGATGAGCTGGCTTCCTCAAAAATAATCAATTTCACAGGGTGCCGACGTCTACTTTGAGCTCATTAAAAGCAAACCGCGAAGCTTCATCTCGATGATGAGATTGTTTCCAAATTTTCAACCCGAGAGAAACACGAGGAAACTGCCAATGCGTGCCGATATATTTAAACTTTCGGTATATTTGTAATAAAAAAAAGAAAAAAGAAAAAAATTTCGCAAGTCCGAGAGAAATGTAAAAGAATCATCATCATCTGGGATCGTAATTTCCTGTTGGCTCTTGGCAGAAATTCCGTCGAGATCGAGTCCGAGTATTTAAAACTGTTCAAAGAGATTGAAAATTATTAATTATTTATTCTCAAAAAATGACAAATTTCAATATTTCGCAAATAATTTCAAATACCTGCGTCCCATCAAAAATTCTCTGCCAAGAATATTATGTACCGTTGAAAGAAGAATCGCAGAACGAGTTCGAGTTGATCACCATTCCCGGTTTCAATTCAATTTGCAATTAGTCCGATCGATTAGCCGTAGAAAAACGGGCGATTCGCCTCGTCTCAATGGCGCATCCAATCGGATTCCAAGAACAACGCATCAAGTTCGATTACGTTGAAACGAGCGTAGCAAAAATTGTGGCCAATTAAGAGAAGAGAATCCTCCTGTCTCGTTGTCGATTTTCGAGGGCTCCGAGCCGATTTCCCGACTCGACGAGCTTTGCCCGTGCCTCTCGCAATGCCACCGCTCGATTATTCTGTTTTTCCGGATTATCGTGCGGCAGAAGGAGAATAATCGAGCAACTCGAACGAAGTTCGATCTCACGAACACACGGCCAAGTTCGCGATAAAAATGAAAATAACAAAAGGCGGGGCGGTCAAAAGTCAAGTCAGTGACTAAGAATCGTTGGAAGATAAGTCGGCGGAAAACGAGAAGCATTCGGAGCTCGAATTTTTCTCAAGATCCCGGGAGATTCTCTTACTTTTCGAAATTGTTCCAGCGTCGAGGAGCGAAAAAATTATTTTGTAAGAGTAAAAAAATTATCGTTGTATCATTTTAGATTATACCGTTGTTTCAGACGCCATGACATTTCTTGGCTCCTTGCGTCCAGAAGCATTGTTTTAAGAAACAGAAAAACTATTTTAATTAATCGTTTCAATCCTTAGATTTTAGTTTCGAAGATCAGCGCCAAGAAACATTATCTTCGCCAGATCTGTCCTTTCTTAATTAAAATCCACTCGAAAACAACTCGAGGTCGAGCAGATTGAAATTCTAACTGCAGAGAGATCTATTTCCTTGGATCGCAAAGGTCAGGATCTGTAATCAAAGGGATTTCGTGGGCGTTCGGTTTTCAGAAACTCTTCCGTACGTTCTGCTCAACATTGTCTCACGAGTGTTTGCTCGCGAGGAACGTTTCGGTCTTTTTTTTCGAAAGAAGCGAGCAATAAGTATTCGAGAAAATTCCGAATTGATTACGTTTCCGTAGAACGGAGATTGCTGTTCCCGGGAAAGACATTAAAAACTCGTTATATCATTAGATTTCGATACGTTGTAGGGAAAATTACAGCACTATCTGTCGTAAATGTATTTCTCAACTTTGAGAAAAATCAAAAGAAGCTCGTAAATAATGAATATCTCAAAATTGTCTCACAGATATTCTGATTTAAAAGGAGCGAAAGATGTCGAAATTTGTTCAATTCGATATTCAGCGTAAATTTGTGACAACCACGATTCTTTGTTGCTAAAACGTTTGGGGGGTTGAAAATGTAGATGTAGACCAGGTTTTTGTACGGATAATTATTCAAACGAAGAGAGAATTGAACTTGAAACTTTAATTGATAACAAAGTTCTAGAGAGGAGTCAAAAAAACATGGAATAAAATTCGTCGATCTGAATCTTCGCCTTTGCAGAACGCGTATTTCAAACGTAACAACCTCTATTTTTTCAAGAACAGTAGCCTCCCTCCCCCTCCCTCTGCCGAGTAAAAAGGTCCCTGTCACGCTTGAATTCGTCTTTCCGAGCCTGGAAATCACACGCGTTACATAGTATATATCGCTAGTATTCTCCCCAGGAAAAGTAACGCCGAGAGCGCGCAGTGTGAACCGGGAGTGGGATACACATCGCGCGAGGGAGGGAAAATGGAAATACATAGTAGGTGGAAAACATCGGGGCCGCGCGTAGCGCAGCGTTCAGAATGCGTTTGCGCAGCGCAGGTACGGGGCACCCTACGGTGCAGGGTACCCGCGACAGTGAAAGTAGCGAGAAGTCGAGCGCTGATTGGCTGACGTTCGGTCGAGGTACGTCGGAGCCTGGCAAGCACCCTCGTGCCTGCACGGTCAGCTCGTACGCCTTCAGTCACTGGCGGATCGTAGACGCGACAACGTCGTTCGGTGTCGCGAACGCGCGTGCGTAACACACAGCCTGCTGTCCGCACGTATTCCTCAGGCTTAATCACCTCGACGCGGGACACACACGATCAAACAAAGAGAGAAAAAGAGAGAGAGAGAGAGAGAGAGAGAAGAACAACAACACGTTTTTAAAAAAGAGAAATACGTCTCGGTGCACCGTGCGTACGTGTGGTTAGTGTGTGCTCTGGTCGGTTCGAGTTGCAGAGAGTTGCCGCGGACTGGCAAATTGAAATTCATGTGCACGCGTGTGTATGTTTGCTGCGTGTGTTGCTCCGGAGTGTGACGTAACGCTGCACCGTAGTGTTTTGTTTGTGCGTGGCCGCGGCTCTCGTACGTTTGTCCGGCGATGCACACGTGCGCAGAGAGGACGATGATTGCGCGGCACGGAGCAGCCGTGTGAAGACCCGCAAAGACGTCGCCGGTTCTCTTCATCTGCTCCGGAACGACCGATACGAGGCCTTATCCTCCGAAGAGAAAACGAGAAAGTAGAAAGAGAAAAGGACACGGCGAGAAACTCGGTCGCCGCCGATAAGAGCGAGCAGGACGATCGACCAAGAAGAAAACGAGAAGAAAGAGAAAGAAAGAGCAAAAGAGAGAGAAGAAAGAGAGAGAGAGAGAGAGAGAGAGAGAGAGAGAGAGAGAGAGAGAGGAGAGTCGGCCGCGGCATATCAGCGTGACGGAAAAGTGGAGCGAACAAGAAAGAGACTCGCTCGAACGAACGTGTACACGTTCCTCTGGTGACCTCGATACAACGCGACTGTGTACACTCATCTGGCTGTGTATCGGTGTCTCGTTGTCGATCGTTCGCGCGCAGCCTCAGACAAACGAGAAATTTCGCCAGTGAAAATCATGCATTTCTACCACGGCTACTCGGCTGGTTGACGTTCACCAAAGTAAACTTGGTTCGGTGTGTCTGGCGAGGCACACACACACACACACACACACACATAGCAGGGAGAGAGATAGCTGGCTGGCTGGCTGGCTGGCTGGCTGGCTGACTCTGTGCGTCCTCTCTTTCTCTCTCTCCCTCCCTCCCTCCCTCCCTCCAGCAGCCCCTACGTCCAACTCCCCCACTCGCGCGCCTGCTGCGTTCCCTTTGCGCGATCGTGACCCCGTTTCTTCGATGACCGACACTCCGCGGCTGCTTGGCCGCCATTAGAGGAGCCGAGAGCAGGGGAGAGAGAAAGAGAAACGAGAGCAACCGAGGCGAAACGAAGACGATCGTGGTAGGTCTCCTCCCGTCTACTCTCGTCTACACACAAGCACAAGCAGGCAGGCAGGCAGGCAGGCGGGCGGGCAGGCAGGCGGACATACACGCAGCCTCGCTCGGGTACAGACGCATTCTATATACGTTCAGTGGCACTGCCGCGAAGTGAGGAAGAGAGGGGCACGAGGAAAAGCAACGCGGCCAAGCGAGACGGACGATGCGTGAGAGCTCTCGGGGACCATGGACTCTTGACAGTGAATCGATTCGCTCGCGCTGCCCTGACCTCGTATTCCTTGCTGCCGCAATTTCGGTCGACGAACGAATTATCGAGGTCAACGACTAGCGTGCCTTAGCCTCGGTACCTCTTGTAAACAGCGTGTCCACCGCGAGGCACGCGCGCGAAGGAAAAACTACGCTGTTTCCTTCGTTCGTGAAGAGAGACACGAATTATTAGGGGCCGTTAGGGGCCCACTATATTAGGAGTGGTGTGTCGGCGAGGAGGAGAAACGTGAAAGGTGGCCGGGATTATTTCTTCAGCGGAAGTGACGAGGAAAATTGAGACGGTGGAGCCGAAGGAACAGCAAACGGTGGCGGTACAGAAGGTGGAGCAGGCTGGCGAGATGCTGCAGGCTGTGCCGCGTGTGCCTGTCGCCGGCGTCAAGCGACGGTGGGGCAACAGGCACACCGGAAGTCTGCAGGAGTCGAGCCCGGAAGTGTCGAGCAGCAGTGTGCTGTCGCCGTCGCCAAGTTTCCAACCCTCCACGCCGGAGAGCGCAGCTGTGAAGAACGAGGAGCTTCAGCTGTGGGATCTGGACCTTCATCGGGGGCTACAGGCCAACGGCGATCATTATCGGACCACCATCACCGCCACCACGACCACCACGGTGCTGCCAACAACGGTCACCGATCCTGCCTCGCCGTTCACCACCCCCGTCGAAGGTTTGTGCCCGACACGTACTTTTCTTATCTGTCGCGTTACGTAAGCGCACACCGAGTACCAGTTGCACACCGTTTACACCGCGTGCCAGGACCGTTCCAGGTGGCGCCAGAGAAGAGTTTCTTCTTCAAGAGGGAGAGTCACGCGTGGTTTCTGGCTCGGGATTTAATTCGTTTCTCGAGTGCAGGGTTTTTACAAACTTTGCAATTTTTAACGAAACCTCACATATTTGTGAGTATTATCGTATTATTGGAACAATTTGAAAGAGCGTTTTTCCGAATTCTTAACCAACTTTTAATTGACCAAAAGGAGAACGATTAAATGATAGCGATGGGAAGCTACTTTGTTTGTCGAGCCCCCGAAAAAATTCATTTGCCCGTCTTCTAGTTGACAAACTGCTAATTAGTCGAAATTATTCCTGCTTAAAACTCGAGAAAGAAAGAGGAGGAGGAAAAAGTTGGGAAATCTCTGTCAAAAGCTTTGACTCGACTTTCTTCAAACTTTTCTCTCAAATGATTATGTATTATAATTAACTATTCCCACATCGTTTCAATTAAAAAAAAATTTTTTTTTAAATGTAAAATTCAGAAAATTATCTTTACGTTTACACAACATGTTGAATTTGTACGTGTCACAGTGTTGAAAAAACAGAATTTGGTAACACTTAAAAAAATTTTCAGTTTCTGGTTCATTTTGGTTCGCCAATTGAACCCAGCTGGTTTTTATGTACAGAGATATTTCACAAAAGAGACTTGCATAAATATTTTATACAGAGAAAAAAAAAGTATTTTTGGATTGGTACTTTCCAAGGTGTTAGGCATTAATGTCGATCCATCCCCCTAATGGAGTAAAACGTGTAATCGAATTTAACAATTAAAATACATTTCACACACGTGTGCTTAAGGGGGGATAAAAAAAAGTGCTCGAGAGAGCTGAAAAGATTTTCGATCCTTCGAAAGTGGAGAGAAGCGAATAAACGTCCTTTGAAGGTGATCGACCTACGCGTGGCAAATCCATTTCGTTAGAAAGCGAGTGTTTCTTCTTTCTTCTTCGAAATACCAGGCGCGTACCTATTTTTTTCTCCTCTGTGAAATCGGGTCGAGGCCGACGGAGCCGGACCAACAGTGAGAATCGACGACCTCATAGGACACCGTTAATGGTGTTTGTCATCGATTGCGCCACGTTGCACCATACCTGATGCCCATTGCGCAATTTCACTATTTTTCACGTGCTTGTTTTATGTCAGTTTCTCCCTTGCCCCTGATTTTTATTTATCGTTTGCTCACCGCGTTTTCAATCTACTCGGTGACTTTATCGTTTTTTCCTGTTTCGACGCGTTATCAACGCGTTTCGCGACTTGTTGCAACCGGCGACCTCGATGCCAATCTCCTGGGACTTTCTGCAGTCGGCTTCTCTTTCGACCATTCGGTTCTCTCGGTTGGATTTTTTTTCTTATTTTTTTTATTAATTTTCCGTGGAATGTTCTGGATTCTTCTAATTCAGTTTCACCAGTTCAACTCGAATTTGAACGTTGCACTTGCAGGATATAGAAAGCAGTAGTATATTATAAGGAGGAGTCTTTGATGAAAAAAACGATTTTTTAACGAACCTTTTTTTAACAAAATATAGTATAGTAGACCGAACGTTAATCACTGCTTAGTGACAAAAACCAGCGAAATCAAATAAAATAAGTCGAGCGAATTTTGTAACTGGAGGAGAATCTTATTAACAATGCACACATGCAACGTTTCTCGATAATTGAGGTGTACTCCACGGATAATGGCCTATCCTTGAACGAGGGAACGTGCCACGGTGAAGGTTCCTCTTGTTCGCTCCGTGCACGCATGAAATCAGATCCGCACGAAACATGCAATTACGGCGTAGCGAGTTATTCCCGGGTTGTTTAATTGTCGACCCCCGTGACCTCGTTATTTAATTACCGCGGATCATTGCATTTGAGGCATGACGTGCACAGTGACGTCTGCGTTATTCGAAACTTTATCTTTATTGCGTGATCTCCGCCGTAAAGCTTTTTACCGCGTACCAGACATCCAAACAATTCCAATTGAGTTTTATCTTGCCGTTATTAAATTAGAATGTTAATTATATCCTTACTTTGTTTTCTCCCCGAATTTCTTACAACGTTATCTTACGAGAAATATCATAGAAATGACGTGATGATTTTTCAAACGTCACAAACGTCAAAAAACGCATACGCGTGTTGATTTAATTCTCAACGTTGTACGTTTTTTACAAATTTGTCAGTTTGCGAATTTTAGTGTATAATCTTTTCCAACGTGTACTCTTCGAGTAACAACACGAACAAATTCCGTTGAGAGAAATTTCTTTAGAAAAAAAAAAAAAAAAAAAAAGTTGCAGTTTTATTTAAAAAAGAAATTTCTTCGAAAATTAGGTCCCCCTATCCCTCTTAACCCCTTAACCCCCTCGATGTTTCTCGTCGTTCACACGGCCGCGTTATTTTCATCCTTGCACTCTCTCCACGAGTTTATTGCATCGTGTGACGTCTGTCCAACACAGGTACGTGCATTACATCGGCTTTAAATAACACGATGCGTCACGTACGTGTCGGTGCGATGTACGCGGTGAACCATTGTGTTTTCGTTTGCAGTCGCGGTACCGATGACCCGGAAACTAGGTCACGGTCCCCCGGCCTTTTTTCCTCTCCCCGCCAATGATTCACTGCTTTGTAGACAGGTTGCTCTCCTCTTATCTCCGTCATATATATTTTCTTCTTCTCGTTTTATGTCACGCACACGCTTCTCTGCGGGACGCTTTTATCAAACGCTTAATGCGTGCGCCCCGTTCACGTTACAGGCGCCGTTCTATCTTTGGAGATTCTAGGGAATTTTTACCCACGATCGATTACAGTTCGTGGTTGTTCGAGGCAATTGATGGCGTAAATTGGTCGTTACCAAGGAATTGTCCTCTTTTGTTTCTTTTTTAACGGAGAATTTCAATTGGAGAAAATGTCTTCGATTCTGGAAATAGAAGATGGTCTTTTCATCTTGAGATTCTAATGGAAATTTCTGGATTTGAATCCTGGATTACGGATTTACCCAGTAGTCTGACTTTATCTTATGTTAAAAAAGAAAATTGCCCCTATGGAAAAAATCGTGGATTACGAGCCACTCTGGCAATACTTACGTGTATCAACCTACGCAGCCGAGCAGCGCACAGAAGTGTCCAGGGATCGCCCTCTGCCCCCTGGTTTAATCGACGATAATCGAGACGAGCGTAAACGTCCCCTCGAATGCAATTGAAGTGCACGTGGCGATGGCGACGGTGATGGTTAGTTCGGCGGTCCGTTCTTCCCGAAATGGGTCATCGGATTCCAAGGGAAACGATCGGTTAAATACCGATCGCCACGCGGCACCGGAGCCCCTCGAGCGTGCTAGATACAACGCGAGCGTTCGTAAATATTCGTCTGCGATCAACACACTTGTACACGTGTACGCGTAGTTTCGGCGATCGGGCACCGTTAGACTACCGTATCCGCGTAGAAACTGACCGGACACACCGGCCGAAAAGAAACTACTCGAAAAACTCGTTCCCGGCCGCCTCGTAAAATCTCACACCGTTCGTAAACTCTCGCAACAAGAAACTCGATGGACGTGTAGCCGGAGAGAATCTCGTTTCTCTTTCCTACTTCTTGAATGACTTTGTCACTTTTTCACAAGGTGGGGGGGGGGGTCAATGGAAATTGAAAATTCAGAGTTTGAAAAAAATTAAAGATCCGAGAGTCGAGCCTAAAGTCTCCCAAATCTAAATTTCAAGAATTGAGAGTTAACGTACGGATTTTGAAAGTTGGGGATTTAGACTCGCGTAATACTTTGCGAGTGATTACGAAAGTTACGGAGGATATTCGGCACGTGATAGAACGAGGCCGGCCGCCGTTTCGAATTTTTCGCACGTATCCACCACGCGGATCTCTGCGGAGGCCTTATTAATTTCTGAAGCTTTGCTCGGCCAATTCGCACGTCTGCCACACTCGAGGGGAATGAACCGTGAATATACAATGTTGTATATCGTCGAAACGTTTCCTTCCGTCTTCTCGTCAGATTTCAATCGCCTTTCGTTCGTTAATTTCTGCAAAAAAAAAAAAAAAAAAAAAAGAACATTTAGTGCCGGCAAAAATAATTTTATACGACCAATCAATGTGTTCGTTTTATCGCAACTCTCCAGTTTCTTGTCTTTTGAATTTTAATTGAAGTTTTATTGTCCCGCGAGCAAATAAATTTTTTTAATTAGGTTCCTCGTCTCTGCGAGTTCGTTAAATTCGTAAATTAATTGACCTTTTAAATTTTTAATACATGTCGGTTCGAGTTTCGTGTACTTTTGGATTTAATTACAGTTATTATAGTGTCTTAAATTAAATTTTCGTGCCTTTCGGTTTTATTAAATCGCTACGGATCTCTCGTATTTTCAATTAGATCTCGCGTTCGAATTAAAGCCGAATTTAAATCGTCACGTTCCAAGTTCTTCTTATTGTCGCGGATCAGGATGACAAATATCATTTTATGGTCGTTACACGCGACTAACTCAGTTTTATCGAGGGTGAATTGTCCGACTTGGCAATGAAAATTAAATTATCGATATTTTTCCTTCGTTGTCACATGAATTTCGACGTGGAAGAAAATCCAAGTATTCCTAGGAATTTCTAATACTTCACTTTTTCCACGTAACTTCCGATCTGAGAGTTAACAAAGAGTACGCGCTTTTAAATTCTTCCTCGAAATTTCGTTTGCAACGAGGTTCCTTCGTGGGATCATTTTTCTCTTCCTTCTTTTTTTCTTCCCACATGATTTACGTAACAATAGCATGTTCGAAGGAAATAAACGTCTCTCAATGATACTGTTCGAATGAAAACGCGTAATAACCGGTATCAGTGGTATCAGCGAAGATTTCAATGATGTTAATTACACGCAAATTGCACCCCGCGAGGATGCATAATTACACGGGCTCGTAATGCGACGTCGCGTTCCCCGCTAAATTCGTTTCACTTCTTCCACTGTAATTACTAGACGCTGGAAAGGAAATATTTAGATTTAATTTGCATCTTTCGCGTCGTTTATGTCACAAATTGTTAGAAAGTGAATTTTTAAACGAGACGATTTCGTAGTTGGAATACTTTCATACGCGGAGTTGTACACGTACAAACATCGTTTTCCTTTTTCGTTAATTTTTTAATCGCGCGCGTCTCAACTCGGCAACCTTGTGCTCGATATTTTCCACTTGATGAATCGGTTTCGTTCATCTAGAGATTTCTAGGGAGTTCTTTCCTTTAATTTTTTCACCGATGTACATGTACACCTGCGTACATTCGCGTTAAAATCATCATTAACATCCTTGTTGGAACAATTCTCTCACATATTCTTTATTTCACGAGAATCGACGTAATCTCTAACCTTCACGAGAGATCGTTCTCACGTCAGAAATATTTGTCAATCGAGTCACCAGCCCGATTTTGTTCCACGTGTATCCTCCATTCGACGTTCCAACGCGATGTTATTAAAAGGCTAGGGGGATGAGAAAGGGCCAAACTGATCGAGAGTGGGGGTAAGGAGGGAAAGAGAAAGAGGCAGGAAGAGGTCAGTAGGTCACTCTCACTCGAGAAAGAGAGGAGGAGACTCGATCGGCGTGGAAGGAACGTCTAAGCGGACGATAATCCGACGGTGTATCAGGTTGTTTCTTCAAACGGGCTGAGCCAGTTTGTTCTACATCGAGGCCTGTCACCTGATAAGCGTCCACGTGTAGCAGCTCTCGCTCGCAGGTCGAGCATGGCGTAACAGGTTAATATCCGATTTGAATTTCTATGACCTTTCATCGTCCAAAGATGAGTCCAACTCCGATAACTCAATGTGATTCTGACTCGATTCGTTTCTGGGTTTCGCGAACGGAATTGAGCGAATCGAATCGATACACTGCGTTTAAAAGGTTGAACTGCAGGACGGAAGAGATTCTGTCTAGCAAATTTTATCACTGACAGTGATTTTAGCGGGGGTCTTTAGTTGCAACGCTGATGCAACGAAAATTAGCGACTGGTTGATTTGAGTCACGTGATTCGTGAGGGGGCGTGGTGTAGATCTCGAGCAGGAGTGGCGTTGTCGCGCCTGTAATTTGTTTTGTATCGATTCAAATGTTTGCATATCGATAAAATTTTATGGCAAAAAAGTCGTTTTCATTTCCTAGTCATGACAGTTGCTTCTGGGCCTTTCAGTGAGACGCATCGTACTGGGGTACAAGTCGTGCAGTTTCTTGACTTTAGATTACCTTCTTTTAGGACTTTTAACTTTGTCACTGGCTCGGAAAGTAAAACACAATCGAAATACGCATGAAAGGTTCAAAGTACACAACTTTAGAACGCACAGTGGGATATTTGTTCACTCCCCTTTTGAAAATTTGAATAAAATATTTGCTGAAACAACAAGCTTCGTACTTTTGGCAGTTTTAGCGTTTAAGCCGAATCGCGGAGAAACGTTGAAATCTTCGTCGCGCGTGAAACCAGATTCACAGAGTCCACTAGCTTGGACAACCTAGGCAGCTTTAAACTCGTCGTCACGAAGGAAACGTTTCCTCGATAGCCCGCGCCGAGTTGAATTCGTTGCAACTTTTCCCCGATGCGGGAAAACTACTTAGGATTAAGCGTCGACCAACAAAACGACCGGCCAGACAGGAGAAGTGGGTCGTCAGTGATCGTCGAGTGGCGGAGTGTATCGTGCGAGGAGCGTGTGTAGGAGCCTCTGTGTGTCGGTGAGTCGTGCGTGGAATGGTAACGAGCCACGTACACGGGAAACGATATCAGAAACCCGCGGGACAGTGGCTCTCAACCTTGAACAATCTCGTTTTACAAGCGTCTCGGGGCATCTACGAGCATCGTTGAGTATCCGAGGGAACAACTTTGGGTTTGGGATGATAGTTGCGCGTTTGTTTTCTCGTTTGTTTCGGGGGAAACAACTGGCGTTGTAGTCTCTATCGGGTTGTCTGGAACTTTGAACATTCCCAGAAGCGTCGTTCAGAGCAATCGTGTGTTGTTCTTGAAACGAATCAGTTATTGGTTGGTGCAGGTTTTATTTTCTCCTTCGAGAGAGACATCATTGAACAAGTCTGGACAGAGTAGATCGAGAAATTGTTTGATGTTGAAATTTTTGTTCGAGTGTTACAATTCGTTCAAATTAAATTCGTTGGTGCCGCATCTTGGATGAAGTTTTGGTCGAATAGACGTAGGGACTTAAAAATTGATGGCGTCTAGGTGACTGTAAGGAGGATTGCGATCGTTAAAGGATAAATTGATCCGTTGAAGGAAGGGGGAGTCGATTAATCCGACGCTTCAAGTGGAACGATGGACGAGTTGAGGTTGAGAGGAGAAAAAGTGACGTTAAAAGCTACTTGCAACAAAATGACGGTGAAAATAAGTCGGAATTGGCTGGCCATCAAGCGGCTAGTAATTAGAGTGGCTAGGGTTAAAATACACCAGGTCTATATTCAGAACGTTCTCGTTGCATCTCTGAAATACCATTCCGCGCCAATTGGATTTGCATATTGTTTCCTTTAGCAGACATCGTTGAACACAGTACAACACGTGCGTCTTTTGAACGTCTATTTGCAATTACAATTTGCAACATTTATGCCAACATTAACTGAAACAATTTTCCGCTCTCTAACGGAATTTTTTTAATAATTGTCATTTCCTAAATGCGATAATCGACACGACCACGACCGTTTGATTACCTCTTGCAAGCTTGTTTCAGAGTTTACACTGGATCAAGAGTAAAATCCCTAGATTCTTGGTTACTGCTACTTTGTCTTTTCTTTTTTTTTTTTTTATCTATTATTATTAAACAAATAAATTTCCTGACAAATTTTGAAAAGTCCATTCAAACGAAAACACTCTTTTAATTATTCCACTGATATATAAACGATCTTTGTGCCTAATGTCGAGTGATTACATCCTATGCTAGCAGTTGTCTAGACATCGCGATTACAAACACTTCACGTTACTCATTGGTACGAGAATATCGACGGATGATAAAGGATTTTTTTTATTGTTCCGTCGTGATGATTACGCGGTGGAAAAAAATTTCAATTTCACCTGGAGAGAATGAGTCAGTCGGTATTGGCGCCGTACCAACTTAACAGATCCAGTTACCAATAGACGTTTCACAAGCGCGACAGGCCTGAGTGATTAATCGTACGATCCTTGTCACATTTATTACTTTCACGGTTAACGACGTAGTACCACGCACGTTTCGTGCAGTTTGTTCAACTCGAGAATCGATAAATACCACCACTCTGCTTCGTTCGACGCGATAACACATTTGGCCACATTTTGTCACCAGAACGAGCGGTGGCGGCAGATCAAATCCAGATTTTAGGTTATGTGCAACTGTGCACCAAGTATGGTAACACAGTACAGTAACCTAATCCCGAGACCTGTTCTCGGTATGTTACTACGCGTAAGATCAGAATGCAGGGAAAAGAAACTTGCGAAAACATTTGTAGTCGAGTGTGAAAAGAGTCTGGAAAGAAAAGTTTGCGAATTAGGCATCGGCGCGTTTCACGATCAGTGAATACGCAAAGAAATCAAATTTCGATTCGGGTCTATCGAAAACGAATCTGGAGAAAAATCTCCCAGGAGGTTCGAGGTTGGGAAACCCTGGGCGCGATGGACGGTATGCGCGTTTTCTCTGTACTGGCACGAAGGTGGTATTCCCTCCGGTAAAAGTACCGTATCCGGTACGTCCGCGTGGCGACTTTCGCGTAACAGAGTGCCCCCACGATATCCACAACCTGTAAATTGGAATAGGTGTAAACGGCCTAGCTAACAGTCTCGAACCAATAATTTTTCGGCGGAGTCTATTGTAAATGGACTAACCTAACTCCATGCGGCTTCGCCATCTTGTCCTTGACCAACGTGATAACAAAAATCAAGACGCGTGACTGACGTGGAAGCTTTCCAACCGTCGAGTTCTTTTTTTTTTTTTTATTGAAACTGATGACTCGTGACGATCGTGCCGGTTCCATTCCGGGAATTTTTACTTTTTGGCGCGTCGAGGAGAGATTTTTAGGTTAAGTTTCAATCCATTGTCGCTGAATTTAAAGAGTAATGTACATCGAAATGGACTTTGGAACCGGGCACCAAACTAAAATACTGTTTAAATTTCAATAAATTATCAATCTCAAAGCAAAAACTGATTTCCGGTCTGTTCAGAAAATTGAAAATTTGAAACTTCTAATCGGTAATTATTGTACAAAACGATTCGCAACTGAATGAAAATTTTATCGCTGGATAATCATTCTGTTATGTCATTGAGTCTTCCTCGAGTTTCTTGCCAGAGCCGGTGAAGACCCGTGGCTACTCCGGTTCAAGGATAAATCTTATCCGGTACTGTGACGGCCAATGTCACGCTCAGCTGGATCGGTGGTTGCAATGGAAACGTTGGGAATCATCTTGTTCCATTAACTTCCATCGCAGTCGATGAATACTGCTGAGAAAACGATCCTTTTTGTCAACGTCGGTTGTTTTCTGGATCCGTTGACTCTCCCGGTGAGAGTCGAATGGATATTTTTGTCTTGGTTTCTTGCAGCGGCTTCGAAATTGGTTCGATTCATTTCGACGTTAAATTGCGCGCTGTTGCTTGTCCCAAACATGATGAATCGGAACAAAACAAATTGGAGACGATTCGGGATGAAAAACTGGAGAGGAAACGTGGAATGACATTTTTCTGTGGCGTGTCTCCTTTTGGAGGAAATCGGTTTTCTCGATATACGAGAAAAACTCATTTCTCACTTTTGAGTTTGTTTCATTTCTCGCGGAGAATCACGTCGCGTAAAAATGTTACATAAACGTTTAATTCAATTTGAAAAATTTAATTTTGAGCGCGTGAAGTCGGTCGCTAAGCGAGCGTGTCGAGAGATTTAGCTCGAATCATCGTGAGTTCTGCGTGGAAAACAGATGAAATTTCGAAAGACGGAATTTGGAAAGACGAGGCGGATTAAAGTCCCGCGACCAAAGTTTCAACATGCGGTGAGCGGCCCACCGGGAATATGAAATGAGTTTTCGAGGTCTTCGAAGTCGTCCACGGTTGCGTAGGATCGTTCCAACGAAAATAAATTCGTCGTCGGTGATTCATGGATTTCCTGTGCGCGTTTTCGATCCTCCGCTGTTGTCTCTCTGGTCTTCCACCTCCGATTCTTTTTTCTATCCACACGGAACAAAGAATGGCTTCTAACCCAAATACTTGGACCTACTAAATTTACACTTTATTTTCGACAGAGTCAAAATCAACGAAACGAACGTTCGGCCTCTCCATATTTGACGGCCAAAGTATTCTCAATAAAGTTTCTACAATTTCTAAAAATTATAAACTCTCAAACTTTCTCCAAACAAATTACAAATTTGTGACTTTTGATCGTTACTTTCGCTTCAATCTTCCTTTGTCCCTTTTAATTAATCAATGCTGCTAGCGTTACGAACAGGCTGTACGAGAATTGATTTCGACGAGTAGAATATTTTCTTTTATTTTTCCGTGCATCTGCGCCTGTGTTTATCTTATGATTGCAAGGATGGCCGTCGCGTGTTGGCCTCATCTTTTCCTTTTGTTCCCAGATCTTATCAGATCGTATACCGTGACCGGATATGACATCCATTAGTTCACATCCATACGCGCGTGTGTATGTGTGTGTGTCGTGCAGAATGGAAACAGAGATGGGTGCCGCCATTTAAAGGGACATGAGGGTAGGGCAAGGTCGCGTGCACTCTTGTTTCTGCTGATTTTGCAACGTATCAGGTTAGGAGTGGCTCATACCGTCCTTCCTAACGCTCTCGAGATAATTTCTTTCTGTCTTTCAATACCTATAATGTAATGATACAAACTATGGCACATGATACGAATACTCTTCTCGTATCAATGAAACAAAAATGAGAGAAACAATTAAAATTGAAAAAGAGGATTGTTGTTAAAGAGGAAGAAGAAATGAACGTTCACTCTCTCCAAGGAAAAAGTGAACGTTTACGAAGTGAGTGAAATTCGGCTGTGTAATATATAATTTCAAGGAAATATAATAATTCTCACTAGAGTAAGAATATAATAATTCTTACTGTAAAGTAAATTTCATAGTTCTCCCAATATTATTTTATTAGCCATAAAAGTCCCTAGGATGTTGAAATCGTGTTCCCCCCGAGCGCGCGCGCGCGCGCTCGCGCGATGAATTTTAACGTGGAAAAGACACGCAGTCCCCGTGAAATGTGACGAGAATGAAAGAGAAGTCTACGTTCGCGTGTTACGGTCGGTTTCACGGAGACCTGAATGATAGTCAGCGGCGTTAGAGCGATGTGCCGCTAGTCGTCCATCTTGTCCCAGCCTCGTAGCCACTTCGCCCCCCCCGATCCTTCTTGTACACCGCACTTCTCTACGCAAAACTCTTCGCTACATACCGACTTGACAAACTGACAAAAAATTTCACTTTACGAAACAGTTATTCTAATTAACTTGCTCGTCCCAACGACGACTCTCTTACCAGATTTACAATGTCTAATCGATGAAAATTAACGATGATCGATCACCAGACCAAGAGTTAATGGTTGTAAAATTACGATAAAATTACGAGGTCTTGCTAGTTTGGCTCGGTTGGCGGGGGATGGAACTTTGAGACGTTGCAAGACGCTCGTTAGATAATGTAATTTTAAATCAAATAGAAGACTGTGAGCCCCAAGCGTTGTGGAAAAAAGTTAATTTCTTTCTGCGACGAAGATCAATAATTCATGAAGGATCCAACGAACAGAGGAATATTCTAACACGATTATCGTCATCGTTAAGAGCTGTGTGTACTACTGTTTCTGAAACACGGAAGAAAGAAAATATTACTTCAGTCCAACTTAAATTTTGCTCCACGTGGACTTGTGCGAATAAAAAATTGCGCCAATTCGTCTAGAACCCAGGGAACCAAAATCAAGCACTACACGATGCAGCTTGCCTCTCACGAAAATAAAATCCAAAGTGATCGCGTCTCCAAAAGCTACTGAACTCCAACAACTGCTCAAACAAAAGAAAGACTCTGCTTAAAAAAACTTTCTCTGGAAAACCATACGGGGCCCAGACCCAAGCAAACACCAAGCGAGTAAATTGACGAAGGAAACCCGATCATGCTGTGTTTCTGCAGAATCTAGGGGACCCAGCGAGCTAGCTAGCAAGTGTACTAGGCGCTTCGATGTTAGCCGCTATACGACGTGGCCTGCCTCCTATACTCTACGCAGCAAGGTTTCCGTGCTGGTTAGTAGCTCTCTCACGGCGGAGCAGTGAGCGGCCTTGACTCTGGCTGGATGCCTGGCTGTGTAGCCGCGCAGGTACCTCTTTTACACGCGCGCACGTTCCTTTGCACGCGTCCTTCTCGATCCTGCTGGCTCTCTTGCCTTTAACAGACGGCGAGTCTCTCCCTCTCTCTTCCTCTCGTCCACTCAGCCAGCAAGCCTCCTTCTCTCTTCCTTCCCTCTCTTCCTTGTCGTTTCCCTCTCGTCTCTCCTTTCGCCTGTCCGCGTCTCTGCCGATCCGCGCTGTCGCTCTTGCCAACAGAGGAAAGCTAAAACGGGCCAGTGAGCACTGCTTCTTGCGGCTGTGCCTCGCTTCCTCCGCCTGCCAGCCACGAGGAAACGAGAACGACCCAAAGCGTCCTGGGACTCTTGGCTCCTTCTCGATTCTGGTCAGACCAAAACACGCAGTTTTTTTTTTCCTTTTCCGTTTCTCATTTCCACCGGATCTCTGCGAGTCCGTACAGGGCTCTAGCCGGACTAAGCGACAGAGTTGGGATTAGTGGCGATTTGGTCTTTTGGATTTCTAGGGTTTGTCACAGGGTTGATTTGTTTACGTAGATCTGGCTTTACGAGAACCTCTAGACAGATGTTGAGATTTGGTGGTTTTTGGTCTTTTAGATTTTTAGACCTGCTTAGACCACATCATGAAAATTCCATTGGTACTCTCTTTGAAGATTTTTTGATCAATTAAGATCTTTCTCCAGTTTTTAAGATCGATTAATAATGTTTTCAGTTGCTTGCCTGTTTTGTAATTGCCAAGCGAACTTTCTGCCAGCCAGGATCCTCAAAGCTGATGTAACACGTAGGAGGTATATTTGCGTTCTAACGTGAACATGAAGGTGAAACCTATCTCATTGTAGATTGTGTAATTTCTAATACATCATATGCTTCGTATGAAAGTGATTTAATCATTTCCAGTGCTTCAAATCTTTTAACTTTCCAGATACTTGAAAAGAAGTTATTTTTGAAAAATAATCCAATTCTAATTTGAATTCTACTGATATAAGAAACACTGAAATATTTAATAAATAAAAATTAATAATAATTTAATTTTACCTAAATTGTTGCTAATAGAGAGATAACAAATGTTGGAGTTTCTAAAATTTTCATAATTTTGTAACACGTAAATAAATGCTAGTACAACCTGTTTCGTACAACAGTAACAACAAACCCGATATTACATCGACTGTAATCCTGGTTATTGCTCCAAAATTCTAGGGGAATTTTATACAGCAAACGCGAGATCCAATCTTCGTCTGGTAAACGGGAAGAATGTCGAAAAGCAATTTCGTGTTACAAGTTTGAAATAAACTTCTCGGCGAGTTCACTGTGCCACCGCCGTGCGTGATCAAGTCGTCATGGCATGTTTGAGATCTAGGGTCCCCGGGAACTCTGTTTAGGAATTTCAGCGAGGAATCTAGAACGTTTGGCATTGCCAAATAAACGAAACGTTTGACTCTCGTCACATTTTGTTCGCCATTCAAATTCTAAACAACAAACTTCCAGCTACTTTGCATTCGATATCTTCGGGTTCGTCGAAATTCCAAGGCTAGAAAATTGTCGAATTGCCTGAAGAATTTTAAATAGGAGACCATTCCTCGCGTCTATGTAAAACGATTAAAAAAAAAAAACAGTCATTGCCGCATGATTTTAATCTGTTTAGTCGCACTGAGGGATGATTATTCCCAGACTTTTGCTCAGTCTGTGAATCTCCATCTTACACTCTATAAATACACAGGCTTAGCTGGAAAGAAGTCAATGTCAAGGTCAGCAGCAAGAAAGCTGCCTTGCTATGAAGATTCTCGCCGAGAGATTTTCGTTGAATGAATTTCTTTTCATTACTTGGTGATCGATGTTTTTACGTAATCCTAACCTAAAAACAGCGCGAATGAAACGATTTTCTTTCACTTCGAAAAGACAGTTTTTCCTTCTGTACAAATTGCTGTGATATTTTTATTAAATGTTGGTAGATTGGAGGGTGGATTGATATTTGGAAGTATGTATTAATCGGAAATTTTAATTTCGAAAAACTCCCTAGAATCTAGAGAAACGAAATTTGCAGACCGGTGGTAAAACTTACTAAAAAAATACGTACTCAGAAACTTATCCTAGTGTCTAGAAAAGTTGAAAGTTCGAGTTCCTTAAATTCCTTCATTCCTCGCCAAATCTCCACTAATTTTCTGCTCTCGATTAATCGTATTTAATCCGTATCAAACATTAAATGGATTAAATCCCTAGAATCGGGGGAAACTCTCGTTTGCGCGCTAAAACTTAAGGCGAGTTTTGATTAATGAAAACTGAACGAACGTCGAAGCACAGAAGTGTTTTGACAACATTATGAAGGGAGAAACTATCAGGGAATACCAGTAACAGCGTTAAGCAGCGAAGAAACCTGTTTGAGGCACTGAAACGAGAAGTCTGCTCGCTCTACATAGAATCGCTATGTGCTACTTGCTAATGTGCGCGCAAAACCAGACGTTCAGGTATCAAGTTTTGTGCCAGTGTCAGGTCATACCAGCAATTTATTAGCCTTCAGTTTCACCCGTGCGCCAAGATCTCTCGATCTCTCGTACTCTCCTCTCACATAAGTTTTGCCAATTTATTACCGACAAGTCATCTCTCAGACGTTGTGCAAACTACGTTCAGGAGACGGATCTCAACCTGACGATAAAGTAGACTTTTAAAAGGTGAACATTGTTACATATGATTAACGGTCAGTTCCGTCGGTCAGTCGTGTTTTCTGAAATGTTACGAACGGCGCAGCGGTACGTCTCTAGCTTGGAACAAATGAAGACAAAGTTCGTCGATTTGCGGTTGTTTGAAAAATGTTTGAAAAGTGAAATTGCAGTGAAAGCAGATTTTTGATGGATTCCAACATATTTGGAAAGTGTAATTGATGCGTAGATACGATCTAGTAACTTTTTTCGTTCGAAAGATACGAATCTTGGGTACGCACCTCTTTCACGTGACAAAAAAATGTATCGTTTCAGAGAAAATTCTCTGAAAGTAATTCCTCGAAAGGCAGAGGTACGGAAATTCGCGAGAAGAGGAGAGGAAAGTTTGGAGGAAAGAAAAAAGATGAAAGGAAGAGGAGAAACGAGAATGTATCGGAGGTGAAAAGATTGCGAGCTGAGCGAAGAGGAGGACGATGAAGAAGGGGTAATAACCGAGTGACCACCTAGCCCGGTCAGTGTCTCAGTGTTCCAGGCGGATGTTTTCACGGTGATCAGTACTTCCGGGTGATCCGAAGAATCCGTCGTCGAGCCTCTCTTCGCGGAATCGCCTGGAAGGAGAGAGAACACGTTCGCTTTTCTCGCAGCAGGAGAAAATCGACGCGATCGTTTCCTTTCTCGGGTCTCCCGATCCATGGAAAATTCAAGAGATTCATTCAAATCCTAATTTTAAATCCTTAATTGTCAAACGATGAGATACTTTGAAGATATTTACTTGAAACGTCACACTATTTTATATAGTATATGGTAATTAAAAAAATTTACGGATAAAATTCTTAACGGGACAATTGCAAAATGGGATAAACTACGATAATCAAGCGATACAAACTGCTTTCGTGAAATATTTTTCTCAGTTCGGTAGCAGGCAAAATGCTTCAAGCTCAATGAAATTCTAATATTTCAAGCGGAATTGAATTACTTTTACCGAAATTATCCAGATCAAAAATAGAAAGCTAATCTACTCAATCTTCCGTCTGTTCGAAAGTCGCTCAACTGTTTGCTTAGCTGAGAATAAACGAAAAGAGAACGTTAATTTTTAAACGAAAGGAAGCTTTCATTTTTAAATGAAAAATGAAAGACAATGTTTTAATGTATAATTATCCATCTGCTGGACGTTGCACCGTGACGTTTCTGTAGATGATACATTTATATTTCGTTGAGTGTAAAAATACAATTCAAATGGAAGGGACTGCGCGACGAGCCCCGTGTTCCCGTTGAGAACAGAAGCCACGCGGCGCTCGATTCCGCCTGGCTGGAGGATGGCGCACGCGTGTAAAGCTGCGCCGCGTACTTTCACCGACCGTGACTTCTACCGCGCGGCGTTCCATTCGACGAGTTTCACGGATAAAGGGGGTAATAGAGGCGATGTCGCCACGTAGGTTACTGGAGCCCGCTTGCTCGCGGCCGCGGCGTAACGCGCCGAGTAATCACCGGAAATCTCGCGGGCAACTCGTCGACGACGACTCGAATCGCTTCGCTGCAAACGTCTTCGTCAACTTGGTCAGAACCTTGGTCATTTCCCTCGGGTTTCTTTCTACAGATCTTGGTCTTCCAAAGGTTCTTGGAATTTTTCGGAAGTCGGAAATGTTTTTGGGATGGAATGACAGGGGGAGGTGAGGAGATAATCTTCTTGGATTCTACGGATCTAGGTAGACAGATTTGGGTTTGCTTTTCTGAATGATATTCTTTTTAATGATTAGAAATTCAAAGGCACTGGTAAAATAGTATTTGCTAATTACGTGCTTTTCTCTTTTCGCTAAGTTTGCTGAGGGAATGAAAAAAAATGGGAAGATTCCCAGGAATCAGAAACAATATCCAAGTTCATCGAAACTTGGAGACTCGCCTATTTTTGGAACGCAGAGGAGATCGGGTTACTGACGGAATTTAGGGCATCATATCACCCCCGGTATCCAAATATTTTTGAGCCAATATGTAACACATGTTCAAATAAAACCTCAAACCACTCTGTGCAACTTGCATAGAAATAGGACCAGAATTTCGAATCTCCAAAGATTAGAACTTTCACAATTGGGGCTCGGGACCTCGAAAGAATTGTCACAATAATTAATTCCCAATGAAAGCAGAATCCTCGCAATAAATTTCACTAAAACTGAAAAGAATCTCACCGAGAAATCAAAATTTTCGTTAATCAGTCAGAAAGATTCGTTTCTAATACGTTTTTTTTTCTTTAAATTTGCGTGTGCAGGTAGGGACGAGCTGTCGCAGCCTGGCTCTTTGAACGGCTATGGAAGCGGCGGAGGCGGAGGTGGAGGAGGCGGAGGAGGCGGCGGGGGTGGTGGCAGCGACGGCTGTGACGCCAGGAAGAAAAAAGGGCCGACACCGAGGCAGCAGGAGGAGCTGTGCCTGGTGTGCGGTGACCGTGCCTCCGGGTACCACTACAACGCGTTGACCTGCGAGGGTTGCAAGGGCTTCTTCCGGCGCAGCATCACGAAGAACGCGGTGTACCAGTGTAAATACGGGAACAATTGCGAGATTGACATGTACATGCGGCGCAAGTGCCAGGAATGTAGGCTGAAGAAGTGTCTGACAGTGGGCATGAGGCCTGAGTGCGTCGTGCCTGAGTACCAGTGTGCTGTCAAGCGCAAGGAGAAGAAAGCGCAGAAGGTAGGCTGTTGACAGTTTGTCGTCAAACGATATTAAAAGTCGTCATCGTAGATGAAACGGCGTAAAGGAGATATTTCTACTCGCGCTGACGTAGTATATTTTTAGGGATTTTGTTTCTTTTCTTTCTTTTCTAAGAAATTCTACGAGAGTTCGCTCGCCATTTTTATTTCTTTTTTTTTTTTTAATGAAAACGCGACTCTCTGTTCCAGGAGAAAGACAAACCGAACAGTACAACGATGAACGGTTCCCCAGGCAGTGGGATACGCAGCGACCAGATGGGCGTGAAGATCGAGCCAGCGGAAGCAGAATCGTTGTCTACGTCTGGTAGTAGCGGCATTCTAACGCCGGTCAGCCCCTACGGCTACGTGAAGCCGATCAGCCCGGAGCAGGAGGAGCTGATACACAGGCTCGTGTATTTCCAGAACGAGTACGAGCAACCCAGTGAGGAGGATCTCAAGAGGATCACTGTGAGTACAGTTCACGTTCGAGTCACATTCGCTCGTAAACTTTCAACCGTTTCGGTTTCCCTTTTCGCGTGAAAAGTTCTCGAAAACCTAGAGAAAACTGCAAGATGACGGCGACTGTTTTTCTATTTTGTGGCAGCATCAGCCCTCAGAGGGAGAGGATATCAGTGACTACAAGTTCAGGCACATCACCGAGATCACAATCCTGACGGTGCAGTTGATCGTCGAGTTCTCGAAGAGGTTACCCGGCTTCGACGAGCTGATGCGCGAGGATCAGATCGCCCTGCTGAAAGCCTGCTCCAGCGAGGTGATGATGCTTCGAATGGCGAGGAAATACGACGTACAAACGGATAGCATAATATTCGCCAACAATCAGCCTTACACCAGGGACAGCTACAACGTGGCAGGCATGGGCGAAACGATCGAGGATTTACTACACTTCTGCCGGCAAATGTACGCCATGAAAGTGAACAACGCCGAGTACGCGTTGCTGACGGCCATCGTCATATTCTCAGGTAAGTACAGCAATGATATCGTCTCTAGCTGTTCGAATCTTAGAACAGGATCAATCTGCTCAATCACGTCGGTGTATCAAACATCATCGATACTTCATAAATTGCAACTCACGAAAGATCCTAGTCAGGGTTCCTACATACATTACTCAGGTTTCATTAGGGACATCTTCAAGTCTCTAACACTCATGCGATAAACACGACTAACCTAACCCTAACCAGCCTCATTGGTCGATCTCACGAATACCACGGGGCCAGCCTACAAAGAAAAGAATCGCCCTGTTTTCTTACAGAGAGGCCGAACCTGCTTGAAGGCTGGAAGGTCGAGAAGATCCAAGAGATCTATCTGGAGGCGTTGAAGGCGTACGTGGACAACAGGCGCAGGCCAAAGTCCGGCACGATCTTCGCGAAGCTTCTGTCGGTGTTGACCGAGCTGCGAACCCTCGGCAACCAGAACAGCGAGATGTGCTTCAGTCTGAAGTTCAAGAACAAAAAGCTGCCACTATTCCTCGCCGAGATCTGGGACGTGACACCCTAGTTCCCCCGTGGCCGATCACCGTCGGCTAACAGTGTTGTTTTTTCATCGCGATTCCGCGCGGCGTCCGGCACGACGACGTGGCTGACAGAGCGCAGCGTCATCGACAGACGTGGACCGTGGACGTGGAGAACCTCCTGTACTAGTGCACCACCATGCCACTGCCTGAGTAGTAGATTACCGATGTCTTTGAGCAGCATCGGCTTGTTCAGAATTCGCTTCTCACCTTCTCTACGCTCTGCACCGGCCTCGTAAACTGGCCGCATAAGAGTCTAGTTTTTCGGCAGTGCTAGTTTGGAACTAGACGCGGAGGATGGTGCGTAAATAAAAAAGAAAGAAAGAAAGAAACAAACAAACAAACAAACAAACAAACAAACAAAAAAAAGAGCAAAGAAAAGAATCAGGAAGAAGGCAGTGGCGAGGCACCCAGGCTGTGATACGTAGAGACAGTACAGAGACTGTAATAAGGAGCTACAGTTATGTTATTACTATATCCTCTACCTGGCTACCCCCGGAATCGATATGTAAATGTATAATGTGTAATTGTAATAAGGCAAAGAGGCGGGCGCGTTGTAAGAGCAACCAAGCGAGTACGAATGTGCGACCGGAGAACCTAGCTATGGAGATCAGAGTGTGTGAAAGAGCGTGTGTCTGTTGATCGTATGCGTGTACAGTTTTCGGCTGAAATGTGACTGATCACTACGAGATAATCACGACAATGATTAATGATTTAATCGCACTCTGTGTAGCTTTGCGCTAGCAGATAGAGATAGAGAACGAGCGTGTGTGAGAGAGAGAAAACGAGAGAGAGAGAGAGAGAGAGAAAGATGAGATAGGCCATGGCCAGCTGTTGAGCAGCGATCTGGCCTAGCCAATATACGAATCGAGTGCGAAGTAACAAAGAAACAAAAAGAAAAAAAAATGATGACGATGAAAAAGAAGATGATGATGATGATGATGATGATGATGATAATGAAAAATAATAACAAACGATATGATTATACATAATGATACCATAGAGTCTATATCACAACACATAGCATAATAATATATTGCTAGCATGTACATTGTTTATACGAGAAAAGAAAAGTTTTGGAGAGAAAGAAAGAGAGAGAGAGAGAGAGAGAGAGAGAGAAAGAGAGAAAGAGAGAGTGAATGAATGATGAAGAGTTGAAGAGTTGATCGTTGATGATGGTGGAAATGGTTTTTTCCGCGACGAATAGGTATATATTCAGAAGACGAGGCTTGGCATTTGCGCGCGTCCGGGTTTTCTTTTTTCGCAAACTGGCAATGAAAAGGGAGAGAAAGTGAGAGAGAGAGAGAGAGAGAGAGAGAGAGAGAGAGAGAGAGAGAGAGAGAAAGGAATAAAGAAAGGAGGGAAAAAAAGAAATGCATATTAGCAACATAGAACGTTAAGTAAAGTAAAAGTAAGCAAGGCTAGTTGGTAGTAGGTCGTAGTAAGTCAGTGAAGCTAGGCTAGGTGACCGAGTTCAAGTGCAAAGCCTTGTGCCTTCAGCAGCGGACATCGGCTCACCGAGAAAAAAAAACGAAACCATGAAATTTAACCGTCCGTTTTAATTTTTTAATAATAAAAAAAAAAAGATGAAAAAATCAACAAAATCAAGCAAAATATTAAGTAAATCTTGTGCAAACGTGGGAGAGAAAGATTTAGAACGAGAGAGCGAGAGAGAGAGAGAGAGAGAGAGAGAGAGAGAGAGAGAAACCACGAGCGAAAGAGTGGGAGTGTGTGAGAAACGGGAACTGTTAAATTGCGTTTAGACGGTGAGAAAGGATCGAGAGCGAAAAAGATCAGGATGTAAGAATGACCGAGTGAATGGATAGGAGAACACCGAACTGGAGCGAGAAAGCAGATTTCGCGAGAAGCTGACAGAGATTAGAATTTAAAAGAAAAGGGAGAAGATCTTTCCGAAAGAGAAACACGAAACAGAGTCGCGCCAGATCAGCTGCAGACGGATTTTGGTGTAGGAGGGGTGACGATACGCTTCGACTTGTTGGGTCTCCAAGATTAACCAGACCCTGGGGCATACATACAATGCTAGCATTAAAAATACACATATTCGATCGCTGAGAGCAAGAAGGCTGATGGACGAAGCTGACTCTGAGAGATGTATCTCTCTATCAGCGGACTTTCCAGTTGGGTCATACACGAACAGAGAGTGACGGACACACGTACACACCGCGCACATGCGCGCGTGCGCGCACACGCACTTAGTTTCACTGAAGAATCGGCAAATTCGGAGAAGACACGGGCGCATACACACATCGGGGACACCAAACGTGAGCCACACACTGTACACTAAGATTCTCAATGTTGTAACACTGTAACTCTATGCTATTAACGTGGTCGTACGCCAGTTGTAATTCTGTAGTAAGTTAAACGAAGCAAAACCAAAAAAAGAAAAAATATGAAAAAAAAAGATAAATAATGTGCGTGCAGAATTTCGTTAAGTCTAGGGGGGGAAAGAAAGAGAAGAAGAAGAAGAAGAAAAAGAAGAAGAAGAAGGGAGAACCAGGCGATTTATTTTGGCGGCAAAGACCTGGACGAAGGAACGACGTGCAAAACGATGAGACTGGATAACACGTAGAACGATGGACGAGAGGAAGACTTACTAGTACTTCGCCTAGAGCAGAATAGAGACATCCTATAGACACCGTGTTTTACTATTGTACAGTTATACAGCTGAATGATTCGCGAAATAATTCAAGCGGCACGTTACTATATATCGAAGTAACATCGTTTTATCTCCGAATCTGGTCGTTCCAGGGCCAAGAGAAGGATTTCATGTTCGATACTCGAGACGAGTCACGTGACCCGATATGATCACCACCAGTCGTCACGTCCATTAGGTTACGACATTCCTCGATCGCCTCGGATCGACTTGGTTCGGACAGGGACAATCGAGACGTCCCGTCGTGTCTACGATGAAAGATCTACACAAACTAACGCCGCAAGGCAGACACTGCCACATCGCAGAACATCGTAGAAAGAACCTTTGACGACTATTTGCGAGACAGAACTGTTGGGAAGTTGAGAAAAAGACACCCAGACCATCACTACCATCGCCCACCAATGTGATTGTTGCTCGAAGTAATTCACATTGTTCTCCAAAAGTCAGCGAGATGATAACACCTCTAGGAACTCGATCAGTGTTTCGGACCATTGCTGGAAGCCAATATATTCATATATATATATATATATATATATATATATTTGAATCTGAAGATGTCCAATTGGAGTGACCAAATTTGAAAACAAAAGGATTGTAGTCTGCCAGTAGAATCTTTTGAAAGGATGGCTCCAGCAATGAGCAGAGACTGAGGAGACTCAGATAGAGACACCAGACATATTGCACACACTTGTTGTACCACGAAAACACACCAAGTGGTTTTTTTGGACATCGCCGTTTTTGCTAGAGAGAGAGAGAGAGAGAGAGAGAGAGAGAGAGAGTCAGATTGGAACGGAAGGATTTTCTTGAAGCACGACGACATTGCCTATTGTATACACCTGTAAAAGTAGCTGACAGTCGTCGATCCGTGGTTGACAAAAGCGTTGGTTTGGTCACGGGTCGACGACGAATTAACACGTTCGTTCGAAACTCTAAAGTCTTTACAGAGTTTTAACATTTAAGCGTACTGCGCCCGGGTAGCTTGTAAAAATCTACTTCTTTTCGACTGTCGGTGGACATTCCGCAGAGGCGTTTCACTCACAATTAAATTGCCACTGCTGAAGAGTTGTTAAGGTCGTTCTCTCACATGCGAGTGATATAGACTGATGTTTAGTTCGAGATTGGAATCAGTTTTGGTTAGAATGATCAAGATCTGAACAGGATACGCTACTTGTATTTACTTAATACAATCTGTCTTTAACCTGTTGACTGAAATCTCTGTATTTCGATCATTTATGTATTTCATCAATTTTAGAAAAATATTTGCAGATTCGTAGGAAATTTAAGAAATTTTTTTCTCTTGTCTTCTGAAGAGACAAAATGATCAAGGAGGGACTTTCTTGACAATGGGTCACAACGGGTGGATGAAATTCTAGTTGTCATTTTTTAATATTAGTTACGTTCCTCGTTTGTTCTTGTTATATTTATAAAATAAAGAAAAATTTTATAACAGTAGTTTCACTGTTTGGCACTTGTATTGGCCACAGACAGGCGATTATCTTTCAAATGCGATTTTTAAATTACGCATCAATTCTAAAAGAAAGAAACACGATTAACAGGTTAATAGAACAGATTTATATACGAGTGTCGACTCTTTTTCCAGGGAACTTGATTGTTTTCACCAGAGAAAGCAAAAAAAGTACCCTTAGTGATCAGTTAAAAATTCTAGATACTTGATCGTGCCTAACCGAAAACGGTAATCGTCCTTTGGATGATACAATGCCAAAGCGAAAATCGTGCAATACAAAAAAAAAAATCTGTCGTGTTTGCTAAACGAGAGAACGACACTGATGAAAAAGATCTCTGTAACGTGGAGCGCAGGAAAAATCGTCACGGACCGTCGACGGCAGGTCGTCATCGACACACTCTTTCGTTTTCTAGAACCGACCTCGAGTCCGCGCGAAGAATCTTCGCCGCGATTCCCGATGCGGCGACACCGTCGCGCAATGTTCGCGCGGCGGCCGCAAGATGGTGGCGTTGAGATACGACGACTCGTGGTAGCTTCGAATGACGTTTTCCTCTCGCGTTAGACGAGTTTGACGTCTACGAGATCGGTCCGGGAATCAAGGTGAACCGCATCCTTCGTCGAATCAAAAACCGGTCACACGTTACTCCGTATGCGAGTGCGAACTGACTGAGAGAGTAAGAGAAAGAGAAAAAAGAGGAGCAAAAGAGAGACGGGTTGCAAGAGAGTGTGAGTGAAGGGGCGACGAGCGAACGAGAGAGAGAGAGAGAGAGAACGTACACATATACCACACAGGGGCACGCACACATACAGATGGACTCACCACACGCGCGGACAGAACATCTTTTGAAACGAAAGAAAAACTACATGCAATTCTACGATCACTGCCAAGGGCGTTAACTGTCGACGTCGATTTCTCATTGTCTAGATGTGTCGTAGTCGTCGTTTTTCTCGCACGCTGCTGCAAACTGCATTCAAACCAAGTGACGATATCAGAGCGAAGGAAAGAGCGGAAACTGTGAACGTTAGAGACAAGGGACATAGAGGCACACCTTGCTGCTACCACGCGCGTTATATCTGGCGACATCTAGAGATAGATCAGAAGCGGCTAACGAAAAAATGAGCTAACGATAAAAGAGGGGAGGGGGAGGGGGGAGGGGGGAGGGGGCAGAAAAAATGCAAAAAACATATATGTATATATTACATTACATACATCTATATATTGTATAGCGGCGTTCGCTCGAGTTTTCTGACGATCATCGAGACGAACGATTTGTTCATGATACTGCCAAGCGTAGACTCGAGTTTCTGTGTTTTTTAAGGGACAAACTATAATACTCCTTTTAAATGTGTCGTATCACACACTTACACTCTACGCGCCAAGCATGTGTGCGTGCGCACACACACACACACACACACACACACACACGGCACATAGGACATGTAACACGTACATATAAATACACACGCTACACATTAGAAAGATCACACACGCTGATTATGTATCATACGTGTGCGCATATCGTGCCGCAATCTCTCTTGTCTGTCTGTTTGTCCAACCAAGTACCCTGGTCTGTCCCCGAGTTTCCCGTAGGTGTCCTCTTTGCCTGTTTGTCTACGCATACGTAGATGTTCGTGGAATATTTCTGATTCTGGGTTGCAATCACGGTGATTGACGAGCAGAAGAGAAAAGCATCGTTTGGTTGTTCACTAGGAAATGGTCGACCTTTTAAATTCCAACTGGTTGCAAGCCGAAAGTCTAGCAATTTTCAAAATTCGGGATATTCGAAAGAATCCCTGAATTTAAAAGTCCGCGGAATTGCAAAATCTATGAAACGTATCAGATTTAATCGTATGAAAATGTGAAAACAATGAAATATCTGAAATTTAGAAATTAGTCAAATCTGAATATGATAATTATCCAAAAAAAAAAAAGAAAAGGAAATTGGTGAAGAATAAGCAGCATCTTTTTAACCACTTTTCAAACTTCATCCAAAACAGAAAGTGAACGCTAGTAGCAAGAAAGTATATTACATAAAAAAACACTGCAAACACCGCGTGAATTTGGATTTGGTCAGTCACCGTGAAAATGTAATCCGATACTCGTGTACGCGTTGAAGCAAGATGAAAGAAGCAAGATTCTGTACGGTCCATGTTCGTAATTAGTTGACAGACGGTTGAGGTACGGTAATTTCTTATTGGAAACAACGTTCAGCCCCGTGAGAGAGAGAGGAAGAGAAAAAGACAAAAAAGCGAGTGAGTGAAAAGGTGAGAAAGAGAATGAAAGAGTACCACAGTGAGTGATGGTTCTTTTTGTTACTAATCGCGAAATGAAGAGAGAGAGAGAGAAAGAGTCGTTTTAATTTATTGGAAACTGTAGAAGAAACGATGAAGAATGAGGGAACGGAGGAAACTTACAAATTGAAGATTATTATAAATAAAGTTAAATGGATTATACTTTGTTATGGTAGTCCGGATGCATTATTCTTCTGGGTTTTATAAACGCCGATAGAAACGATATTCTCCGTCATCTTTTCTTTTTTTCTTCTGTTCTCGCCCGCGCGAATAATATACCGATTTATATAATATGTACATAATTGTTATTTGTAAAACGAGAGGATGAGAGAGGAAGAGAGAAAATGTAAGAAGCCCTGAGAATTTTAATTCGAAAATTCATTGCCTTCGTTTTTTCTCCCTTTTTTCTGGATTTTTGACTAACCTCGTTCGGGCCAATTTCACGAAAAAGAAAAAAAAAAAAATTAAAGAATAGAAATTCGTCTCGCAAAAAACTTCAGAATCAATTCGAAAATTGTGATTTAGAAAATTTCTTTCGTGAAATTGGTCTCGTTGTTTCTATACTAACAAGTCGAAATTCAGAATACTTCGTACTATACGGAAAACTTTCGTACCTTTTTGTAACGTGCGAGATTTGCTCAATTTAGAAAGGAATTAGTGAAAAGAATTTGTTTGAATTTTTAAGACAAAATTTATTCGATATTACTCGTAGAAAAATTCGTTTTATGAAATAATGAAACGGCAATAACTTAGTACACTAGCTTCGTATGGTAGTAAAAATTCAAAATTATTTAATTATATCATTTAATCACGCGTAAAAAGGAACGACTTAACTATCTTAACGAGCGATACTATAGCTTCAATTATAGACGACTAACGAAATTTTCGGGGCTGCCATCCACTAACACCAAAACGTACAAAAGTATTCATCACGTTCACGCTAATTTATTGTAGGAAAAAAAAAAAGAAGAAGAAAGAAACAATGAAGATAGCGAGACACGCTGCATAGAACTAACATTGCTACAGTGATGGTAAAAAGTGTTGAGAATGGTTGAGGAAGCGATACGATATAGCGAAAAAAGAAAAAAAAAACTATTGTATAGTACTGATGATCGTACAAATTGTCGCGGGAATTTTTCAATGAAAACGAGTACTGTCGTTGTTTGTCATTGTAGGACCTGCCCTCGTCGGATGTGCACCCAGTCGACTTACTACTACTACTACTACTACTACTACTACTACTATTACTATTTATTATTACTATTATTCGCTCCTGTTACCGCTGTTATTACTACTATTAACACCTAACACTAACATTTGTACTTGCATCACAGAGAATGCACGCGGATACACAGGTACACAAAAGGACGAACGCGTACAGACACACACACACACATACACACGTACGATCGATCGAGAAAAAAAGGATATAGTTGCTGGATCGTATCGATTTGAAATTTTACGTTCGAGTGTCTCTCTCGAATGGAAAATATGTACCACCGCGAGAACGAAGAAAATAACACGATCGATGAAATTGAATATGAAACAAAGTATGGTTGATAAAATTTATAGTTGCTCTCTACTCGACAATAGTTAGCCCTTGGAGTTGTTTCGTGTTTGTAATAATTAGACCGCAGCTGGCCATTTCTGATTGGAGCGACGTATTTTGAATAAGTATCAACTATGGTTTTCTTGGCTCTAAATCGGCCGTAAAGTATAGTTGGACGCGTATACGTCGATTTTTTTAAAAAATCCGGAATAAGTAATTTGGGGAAATGTGTAACTATTAACACACGTATAGTCACACTCACGATCAGCTTTAAATTTGGCGCGATATGCAATTTGATTGAATGGGAACTTTTTCGATCTGGAATACGTAATTTGAGAAAATATATAATTACAGTTAACGATTAACCATAATTACTTTGCTCTAAATTGGGCGTGAAATATAGTCGCGGCATATAATTCGATTAAACGGAAATTTTTCTATCTGAGATGTAAATAAAGTGAGGTTAAGAAAACACGTAACTATGGTTGACTATTAACCATAGTTACTCGGCTCTAAAATTGGGTGTCAAGTATACTTGAGCTACTAAAACATAGACAGAGTTATAGTCGTTTTTTCTCCGTAGTTCGAACGTTTTCATCAACTATGCTAATCGTTATTGCTCGCGCATATGTGATATTTTTAGCGTTGAGGGTGACGTTTGCGATCGGTTGACGTTTTCGTTTCGTGGTCGACGATTAACTATAGTTAAGAACTATACTAACGACTATATAGCAAACATCATCAGCCTTGAAGACGTATAAAGTATCTCGCCGTGGCGAACCGACACGGTTTATTGCGAATTTTCGAAGCAAGTGTATGCTGCCACTATCAACTATATTAATAAATTTTACGACAACTATACTAGCTTTTACAAAATGGAGCACGCGTGTTTTTTCTTAGCTTAGTAAATTCTTCTCTCGCATCGAGATTTTATTACTAGCCGTAAGAGGGGAAGAAAAAAAAATAAATAAAACGAAAGATAAAGTTAAATCCTCACAACTATACAACTATATCGAGTCGAACTCGGTCGATCGTGCTGATGTTCAAAACTGCGTGCGCTTGTTCGATAAAAAGAAAACATACAAACACACACACACACACACACACACACACACACAAAGAGAAAATCTCAAGCGCGTCTTGTATCTTCTATTAGCAACTATATAGCGATAATTAATATAAATTAATATTAATCGTAATGTAAACAAAATTATTGTTAAATCGAGAATTCAGTGAGGAATGATGAAAAATTGAGCGTCGAGAGCAAGGTTGGTAGAACCTTTTGGCTGTTCGATATTTTTTTGGTCCTTTTCTTCATTTTTTTTTTATTTTTGTTTTTCTTTTTTAGTCTTATTTTTAATTTATTTTTTAAATAGGTGTAAGCGCGTGCATCGAAAAGGAAATACGAAAATTCTTTCTCGAGATGGAAAAAAAATGAGAGCCTGACGGCTGTGTCGGCCATATTGGATTGCGAAACTTTAACGAATTGGTGCTTTGGAATGTATTAGACTGAAAAAAAATTATTGTTGTACGTTTTAGTAGAAAACGATAAGCAAAAAAGAAAAAAAAAAGAACATTGTGAAAAACAAATTGCGTACTACGAACGAAGAAATCGTGAAAAAATAAACCTGAAGGGGGAGTTCTTTTGCTCCGCATTCGATTTAATAATTAGCGAAATATTATTTCTATTTGAAGCGTTTTATATATATACAATATATTATATATTCGCTAGGTTGCACACACACAGACACATATACACACATACACATACACGAACATGGACTCACACACACTCACATATTTACATGATAATTTGCGTAACAGTGGTGGGAATCAAATCGCCCTGTGATCGGAAAGTTGTTTCCAAGAAAGTTAATTTTAGAGGTTATCGGGCGCCATTTTCAAAATGGCCGACAACCTCGTATATCGATAAAACGTGCGTGGTGAAATCAATGATCGAATTTGCAGAGACACTCTGCGCGCAACATTTGTGATTTTAGTAGGTTAGATTTGTTGAATTCGATTGTATTTCGAAATTCTTTTTAGTGGTGTTGAAAGGTGTTGTTCCTCATTTCGGCGAAACGTCCGAACGATTTTCGCGGGAACGTTTGAATTTATGCTTAGGATCGACGGCTTCCGAATCTCATTTTCGTGCTTTTGGCTGTAGGAATTTTTTATAACGGGACACTCGACTCGTAGGAAAGGTTGTGTACATAAAAAGATGAACGTTTCGGTATACCGGGTGTCCTTGAAAATTACTCTAGAGACTAGGACCGTCGATTCATAAACAAAATTTTGTCGCATCGTAGCAATTTTTTCCGTGTTACTCGTGGAACGTGATAGCGATTATTAAAAGATTATTAATTAAAAATTATTGAATACCCACGGTTCGCTCGTGGGATTTTAGTAGGTGAATTTCTTCGATTAGTCCAATTTTTATCCAGTTGCAAATTTGTTCGTTTGCGTGTAATGGGAAAGAGAGCGAGAAGGGTAGAGAATATGATCTTCGAGGTGGATTATGGTCGCGTTGCGATTCCCAACACTAACCTCATAACCACGTGTGTATACAACATAGACGCGCGTACGCGCGAAAATTAAAAAATGGCAAGCGATACTTTGTATGTACAACTTTGTATGTACAGTGGTTGCGTTCGAACGGAACTGAGCGTGGATGAGCGTGTGCATGCGTGTGTGCGTGTACAGAGAGTGACTGAGGTTGAATAATAGGGAGGAAAGGTACTCGGCGTGCACTCCGCCCAGAACGTGCGAGAAGAAACAGAAAAATAATGTGCGAGATGACACATGGTGGGGAGATTTCGTCGCGCAGGTGCAAGGAGTTTTTTTGCGAATTGGCAATGCGGCGGTGCGGTTCGACTTAATGCGCCCGTGTGCGTTTAATAGAAGTTACATGACGTAGATATTCGACAGACACGCGTGAACAACGTCCCAGTCGATTTGATCTTGAGAAGAGTGTTGAAATTTGAAAAAAATTGGAAATTGGACTTTGAAGTACATGGTACATTTATAACAAACTCCCTACGAGTGTTACAGGTGACTGGTGGAATTACAGAATCGTATGTTTTTATTATTTATTATGTGGAAAAATTTCGAAACTGTGAATTTTTGCAACTATTTCCAAAATTTGGTAAATTTCCAAAACTGCGAAGTTTCGATAGAAAAAGTTCAAAATTGAAAAAAAAGGAACAAAATGGCAAGTCACAAAATTTGCAAACAATTCCGTAATTTCACCTCGTCGTTTCTAAAAATCCCCGAATTGGTAATTCAAGCTTCCCCATAAAAGTAACTAGATCGACTGTAGCGGCAGGATCCTCTTTAAATACCCGAAGAAATATAACTCCCAATCACTCCTAAAATATATACGCAAAAAAGAAAAAGAAGTAAAATGTGAGATAACAAAATATTTCTAAGAGAAAATACTAAAAAATAAAACTTTTTCGAAAAAAGAATAATTCTCCGCAGAAAAATTCGGGTATTTTTAATAAAGCTGGATCCCTCTATGTTCACGCTTGTCTAGTAATTTACGCGTTCTCCGCAATGGACATGGTGGAGCCATATGTACATCAATAATATTATATTCTAATGATTACTAATTATATAATGTACAATAATTTTAACGATTGCTAAGTGATGATGATAATGATGTCGATGAAGTCTTTAAGCATGTAATACAGTGTTGCACGATGAAAATGATGAAGAAGGACATATGGAGGAATAGTAAATGGAGAGAATGAAAGGGAGAGAAAGAGAAGAGTGTGTGTGAGTTTGAAAGGTGACGAGGAAAGAACGTATCCTGAGCGTGTAATTACAAAAATCGAGCGACAGAGGATGAAAACGAAACCGGATGGGAGAAGCTATGAAATAATGTATCTGTCTTTTAAAAAAATCGATGTGTATTTTTTGCGAAGAAACGAGGCGAGAAAATATATTGAAGAAAGGACCGAAAGAACCGTTGTTGCCAGTCTGTGTTCCACGGGGCTAACTCCTTTTTCGAGTTAGTTGATATCCTTAACTAGTTGATATCAATTCCTTTTTCGTTTTCTTTTAATAATTCGAAAAATTTTTACTAATTTTTATCAAAGTTCAAAAATTTTTATTTTAGTAGAATTTTTATTTTCTGTTTTTTTTTTGTTTCTTTTTTTTAAAGATTGGAAATATCGTGCAATTTTAATTTTATTATTGGAATTCTTTGAAGCATATTTATGATAGGATCATTGAGTTACCAAAAAGTTGTCTATTCGCTTGTTGATTTTAGAAATTGGTTAGAGATTAGTTGACTCTTTTATTAATTAGGCATGAAATAAATGCCACGAGGTCAACTCGAAAAGAAAACTTCCATTTTTCAAGCAATAGTTGATATCGAAAGTGCCCCAATAAGCAATGATTCGAGAAAGAATGGCTGAGAACCACTGGCAACGCGCGGTTGCCACGTTGCGCCGCGCGAACAACGCTGTAATCGAACGAGCGCAAGAATTTTGCCGATTTCTAACCACTGCAAAATGAACAAGTAACAAATAACAAGAAATATTAAAATATCGAATATCACAAGAGTAAAAAAGAAAATCTTTCGAGTTTCAAGCTCAAAAACGTTCAAAAAATTTGAATAAAGAAAAATAAAAAAAGAAAGGCTTCCAAATGGAAATGAGAAAATAATTTTGAAGTCGTTTGAAATAATTACGAAACAGTGGTTTTCTGTTACAATATAATCGTCAGAATTCTCGCACTTGCCGAAAATTTCGAATAGGAAGATTCCAGAATTTTATGAAGAAAGCTTGAAGGATTTCGGAAGATCTCCGTTTTATTCTGAACTCGAAACGTCCCAAAATGAACGACGATCCGAAGGTAACGGATGTTTTCAGCTATGTGTATATATACGTAAACTGAGTCGATGTTTTTGGGACGTTGTCGAATTCCATACGATAGGAATTAAAAACGTGCAATCGCGTCACGTTATATATACGTGTAAGGAAAAACTTTTCTTGCGATGTTCGACAAAGAACATTCGCAAGTACGATCTTCGTGTGGTACAAAGTTCGAGTACACCGATTTTTTGACGAAGTAAAAATCATTTTTCAAGGCTTGTCTTTTCTTTTTCTTTTTTTTTCTTTTTTTTATAATACTTTCGGTTCGATTATATGCAATACTGTGAGACCATAGCAATTTCGAGAGAGTCTATCAACTTTCTTACAAACATTTGTTTCATCCAAGAATAATTTCATAAACGGAAGTCAAGGTTTGACGAAAAGTAAATTAGTTGTCGTGAAAAATTCTCAAGTTTCATACAAAAAACAATTGCTATCTTTCGCCAAAGGAACACTCTCAATTTTGTAAAAGATCGTCCTGGCAGAACGAACGTGGCCCAAATCGAGTACAATAGAGAACAGAGGGCGTTGCATAGTTTCCACATTGTATTCTAACTTAAAAAAAATGGAACACGGTACCAACAACAAAGTCTATCGAATCGTTGAAATATATTTATTTTTCCTGAAATAAAGAAAAGTAAAGAAAATCCAACAAAAAAGCGTTCAAAGTTTATTTTAATAAACAAAGTAAGAGAGCTAGAGGGAGAGAGAGAGAGAGAAAGAGAAAGAGAAAAGAAGAGGAAGCTATTTATTTTTCTTACACAGTATTGCAAGCCTTTTCATTGAGGAAAAGAAACGGTAATGGGGAGGGGGGAGGGGAGAGAAAGAGAGAGCATTGCAAATGGCGGACGATGAGATTGGCTGTGGCGCCAGTTGTGTTGCGACAATTTCGTAAATCGATGATTTCTCTGACGATTAGCGACTCGAA
The DNA here is from genome assembly GCA_032399605.1 of Melipona beecheii. Lineage (NCBI taxonomy): Eukaryota > Metazoa > Arthropoda > Insecta > Hymenoptera > Apidae > Melipona > Melipona beecheii. The sequence continues at coordinate 2,561,023 of JAUCMO010000484.1, read as the reverse complement.
ACGGCGAAATGACGATAGAAATGCGTTTATTATATTAAGAGTAAGCAGACGCAGGTGTAAGGAGAAAAAAAATTACGTAGAATGCATGGTGTGCGAGTGAGAGGGAGAGAGACAGAGAAAGTCACAGAAGCCATAGAGTTCAAAAGAGAGTGCATTGTGTACATATAAAAGAAGCAGGGAGACGAAGAAACGCGAGACGAGCCGTTAAATACAGAGGGTAACCGAATGACACCTTTGTAAATTAGCTTTGTACATTGTATCCCTATACCTCCCTTGTTTTTTTTCTTTTTTTTTTTTGTTGTTTCATTGTTGCTGAACGAACCGTGGAGAAGGTCTGTCCACGTTGAAATTATTATACAAGCTAATGCAAAAGTCTTTTACATATTAGAGACAGTGCACTGTGTGGAGACTTTTGGATCACCTAGTATATTTTGTGTTTAACTCTCAATCGTTCCTCGTTTCTTTAACTTAACTTTCAAGTAGCAAAAGATCAGTCTGACAGAAAGTAAACGATTATAAATTAAAAAAATTCTTTTACTGGGAAATAAAAAAATTTACAAAGTCTTTTTCCAGAAATGGAAAGGACAAGATTTCTGTAAATTGACACGAGGGACGAGTAAGTGTTAACAGTTTCCATTTGAACGGAAAAGAAACTCACAGGCAGAGAGCAAAAATTCTTTTCAATAAAGGAAAAAAAAAATAGTCCATCTATTTTGAAACAGTTGGAAAAATTAATTCTCCTTTGAAAGTTAGATTCTATCGGGACGTCATGTTTGTCGGCCATCTTGGTTTACCATATTATTCCTACATCCATAGCGTTTAAGATTACATTAAACGTGGAGAGAAAAAGAGAAGAAAATATGGAAAAGAGATGAAGAGATAAAATTGCTGGCAATTTCATGGATTTTATCAACTATAAATATATTTTATATTACCTGTACATTTCCGCGAAATGACAGATCGAAATATAAACACGAAACAGGACGACAGATTTACTTTTTGGTACTTATTTCGCGAGATATTAACAAAGAATAAAAATAAAGAAAAATTAAAAAAATGTTGTTCATCGTTGACAGTTTCCATCTTGTGGCTCTGTTATGTATATAAATATACATATTGCATATATACATACGTACGTACATACCTATATATAAACATATATATTTTTCTGGGAGAGAAAGGGAGGGAGAGAGAGAGAGAGAGAAAGATAGAAACAAAAGAAATGGAGAAGAAGAAGAATAACTGCAAAGACGTATCCGACCTCGTGGTAACGCAATAAAACAAATTTTCACTATAAATCCATTATGCATGGGCATCAGGGTGTAGATTAATAAAAGAGAGAGAGTGAGTGAGAGAGAGAAAGTAAGAGTGAATGAAAACGGGAGAGAAAGTTGTAAAGAGATGACTATTTTTTTGAGAGAAACAGAATTATAATAAAGGAAAACGACGTGAAGCAAAATTGGGAATCTTCATTTTCTTATTCTCATTTGATAAATCACTCTGCCTGTGGGTTGAAATGAAATTTGAAAGGAACACGAAGATTTTCTTCGTGATATGGTATGGTCACTGATTAATTGATGAATTAATATTCATTAATTATTTTTGCGTTAATTGTTCATAGATTCGTAATTGCACGTGGACTGTGACCATATGTTAGTAAAGGCGCAAAACTCCTGAATGTTGATTTCGTATTTAATGAGTATTAAAAAAGGGTGCAAATTTTCGTCAACGTGCGAGATAAATGATAGCGCTTAGATCGAACTTTCTTTCAATGGAAAAATGCGTTTTATTTCAGAATGGGGCGAAACGAAAGAAATTGTTCTTTTCTTCAATTAACCTAGGAAGGAAAACATGTACAGAACTTCTCCAGGCGTTATAAGAAAAAAAAAAGAAAAAAAAGAAAAAGAAAAAAATTAAAGAGATTCATCCGCTGCATGTACATAGACCGGAAGACCGCTGGTAGCCATATTGTTATTCGCGATTAATTAGATGACTTGGTCGAGTCGATCGATGTTCTTTCTCTTCTTTACTTTCTCTCACTGGACACACACACGATGAGCGTTCAAACGAAAAAAAAGTTCTCTCGCATTTTGTATATTAATTTATTTCTCTTCCTGATAGTATTAATTTGAAATTTATTATATATACATATATACATATTTGAATAAAATTCGAAGATAAAAAAATATATATATATATATATATACATACATATATATATATATATATATATATATATATATATATATATATATATATATATATTTATATAGATATAATTTATTTCCTCCGTGTAAAATATAGATTTGTATTTGAATTGTTATTACTTCATTAATTTCACTCGATTTATTATTATAAATATCGATTTATATATATCGTTACTTTTTAGCGAAGCAATCGCTTATAAGTTGTTAAGCATAATTTTTTCCTTTTCCTCCTTTCGTTCCCGTGTACAGATGATCTAAATCTGAATTTTGCGAATTCTTGTAAATTTTAATGAGGTGATAGATAAATGGTAGAGAAGCGACATCTACCGTGAGCGTCGCGAGTCTGACCGGAAGTGAGAGAAAGAGAAAGAGGGAGAGCCCTCTGTCTGTTGTATATTATTTTTATTTCCACCTTTTTTACACGAAAAAAAAAAAACAAAAGCGAGATCGGTATTGACCGTGCTATGTATGGATATGTTCCAATATAGAATAAATCTTTCAACAAATACTCGATTCTTATTAAATTCCTCCCATTTGGTGAATCTTATTGTTAGTGATATCAAAGGACACGTGAAATTTTTAATAGATCAATTAATTCCTCTGTTTGTTTAAAACTAACTTTTTGAAGAATTTTGCAGTTTTCAAGTATTATATTTGGCCTGGAGTATATACGTGCATAATTAGTATGACAGATTTGAGAAGTGGTCGAGGTTGAGGAGTGATCGAAGAAGATTGAGAAACGTTTCGTCAATAAAGATGGACAATTTTAGAATTTTTTGGTTGTCTTTAAATATTGAGTGGTGAGTCAATTGTTTAAATATCTTTATATATACATATAAATTATTAACAATTACTTTTCTATACTCTATATTTCTGTTCCAGAAATTGTGTGGCATTTTGCACAAGGCCCTAACAAAAGCAACGTCGAATTTTGCAATCCTTGCAACACAAAAATTTCAATGGATTATTTAAGTCAAATTAATTATCAATTTAGGATTAGTTATTTTAGAATACAGCCGTAAAATTATAAAATGTTAAGTTTCAGAAAAATGTACATTTATTGGGTATTTATAAAAAAATGACCTCGATAAATCAACAATAAATTAAAAATCCCAACTGAAGCCAGATCCTTTGAAAATTCTATTAGAAAGTGTAATAAAAATCAATAAGAAATTTCAAAGCTAGTTTTAAAGATTCAGACAAAAATTGATTTCCAAGAGGTACCTCTTCTTCTTCATTTTAATTTCAACTTTCAGCTTTCAATGTTATCACTTTTATTTTTAATTTCCAGTTATTAGAACTTAGAAAAGAAAATAGGACGGGAGAAGAATAAAACTCGCGATTTTTCCCCTTGTTCTGGATTTTTCTCTCTTTCGTTCGATCGAAAAGTTTATTTTAGCCTCGTCCACGACGAGATGAATCATACATAAAGGGGATTACATGCACGATTAAAACGATATCCTCTATATACACATGTAGCATTTCCACGTGTCAATGGAAATTTTAGTGACGCACAGTGGTCAGATTTTTCTCGTTACCCTCCGTGATTTCTGTTTTAATTGGCACGCTCTTCTTTCATGCACACACTGCAAAGTGAAAACCCCTCTGGTTTGCTACGCGACTCGCATCACAGTTAAACCACGACGAAATAAAACTCTATAGTCTTTTGTGGTCTCATCGTGGTTACCCAATCGATATACGATTATACGATAGTCTGCTCAGAGCACTAGACACCACAGTTTCCAATTATTACATAAGTTCCGTTTGAATATTCCTCGTCTTTCAACCACTTCATCATTACCTGTAACATTTGTTACGAAGTGAGGACTTTTGTGTCTACAATTTGTCATTTCGTCTTAAAAATTAGAATTTCAGATTAGAACGTTCAGTTTTACAAATGTGTCGAAAGTTACCAAATTTTGTTCTTTTCTGTCAAGAGTCCAACCAACTCACCAAACGTTGCACTTTTGAGTTGGATTCATCGGTGAGCCTGGGGGACAGTTGTAGGCCCTGGCAAAGTCTTCGCTGTTGGACAGGGGGCCCAAAACTCTTATAGGACCCGGTGAATGTACGCTGCTTCGTATTTTCGTCAACGCATCCTCCGGTCTCATCGATCCGCACCATATTTGCGCGTAGTTCAAAAAGAACAGCTGATCGTGAGTGAGATTCACCCCAGGAAGCAATGGTTCCTCACCGTGTATCGATACCCACTTTTTGTATGCCTGAATCATGGTAAAAAACAGAAAGAAATGCAGGTTTCGTTTAAAGCAACTTTTAATTTATTAAACAAATGTACTATATTAATTCATTTAGAAGAAATATTAATCAGTTTTATGTAACATTTAGTGTAATATTACATTTTACACTAAGAGTAGCTATTGTGTTTCTAACAAGAGAGTTGTACGAATCTTTTTTGATATCTTAAACATTTCAGTTTTTGATTTAATCTAGCAGCAACTGCTGCTTTTATTATTTTATTTCACGAGAATAGCAGAGATTTTATTTTCTACTTCAAGGATGATTCGTATAATCCCTGTCTGGAATAGTTACGTAACAGTTCCAACTTTTGGCAATGGTATGTTACCCTGAACGACTGTTTCAACCCTCCATTATCAGCAATGTTCTCCCCCTGAGTCATCCTCCCATTGATATACAGATCAACTTCCTGCAGCTTGTATCTGGAATACTGCTCCACGATGCATTGAGCCCTTTCCCTGAAAGCCTTCACAGTGGCGTTGTTCCACCACTGCATCATGTTACCATCTTTGTCGAACTGACGTCCCTTGTCGTCGAAACCGTGGGTAATCTCATGACCGATTACTACACCTATTCCACCGTAGTTCAATGACTTTGGAAAGTGCTGCGAGTAGAAAAGTGGCTGAAGGATCCCAGCTGGAAAGACTGGTGAAGAGAAAAATATCGCGATTAAGATGATAAATTTTCTATCGAGTCAACAATATGTTTCCTAATAACTAGTAAACTTTGTATCATACAGTTGTAGTATATTTGACGCTACAACTAGAATTTGCCAAATTTATTTTAAACTACATTTAATAAATTAGATGCTTGGATATTTAATTTAATTTTCTGATTTCACAGCTAGAACTCTGAATTGAAAGAAACAACAATCCGAATTACCAATGTCGTTTTTATTGGGGTTGTAGAAGGCATTCACCACGGCTGGCTCCGTGGACCATTTATCCTTATCAACCGGCTTCCGCAATTTCTCGAGATTATGATAAGCGTCGTACTTCAACACAGCTAGCACGTTCTCGAGGAAATGAGTCTGCGTGATGTTCAACTACGAATGCAAAAGTTAAGAAACAGATTACAAGCATCACGAGAGACTATGGAAATACAATCGTATAATTACAAATGATCAATGTTACGTTACATAAGTGAAAGCAAAATGTATCACTTTATATGTCGTCGAGTAAAATAACGAAGCGATACCATCACGTATTCCATTGAAAGTTCATCAGGATCCTTTAAAAATTCCGGATATCCGATCCTTTCGTTCATGGAGTCAGCTTTGCTTTTCGCCACGGCTCTGGTTTCGTTGTCCATCCAATGATTTTCAGCTAACAACTCGTTGAACGCCTCTCGTATCGTGCGGATCATTTCCAGCGCTGTCTCCTGAAAATCAAATCGCCCAAAGTTATCGGATGAGCAATAAATTGTCAGAACGAGAACAATTGAATTTAAACTCTGTTAAAATTACTCAGTGAAAAGCTGGAAGAATTCTCACGATTTCACAACGTGGAAATTTCCACAAATTCTCCGATTTTATTTCTATCATCTTTTCAATTATTTTTCAAAGAATGTCAACAAATGTCCCATTTCTGAGTATGAATTTTTCTAAAATTTACCTTGCTCTCGTGGTTGAAATTGTCACGAATGAAAAGTGCACCAACAGCCATGCCAAGCTTCTTATTCGTCCACTCGACGCATTGCGACCATCTGTCCCTTTCGCTTAATATGCCTAACAGAATTTTCCTGAATTCCACCCTTTTCTGCTGGTATTCGTCAATCATGTGAGGCATTATCGACATCACCAATCTCCACAGTATGTAATTGTGCAGCGTTCTGTTGAAAAATTAAAAAAAAAAGAAAATAAATTTGAAGCAAACGTTGGAACGGAAATTCGAAATATTAAAATTTTATAGAGGGAATATGAATCTTTTTGTCACAAATGAAACAAACCTGCGGTCCGTTCTCTGCACGATACGACCCATTTCCATAAAGTACGGCATAGCGTACGCCACGATCGGCTCCTCTTCCGTAATCGGCGAGTTGATGAATTCTTGAAGGTACTCGCGCCACTTCAGCTGCGGGATCTCACGCTGCAGCTCGCGCAGCGTCAACTTCCGGTAAATGGCCGACGTATCATGCCTGTCGGCCTCCGGTATCGACGCCTGAAATTTTCATTCAGAACAATCGTGCAAAACATTTTCTACGAAATCTCAGTAACGCTGGAATAACCGATTTTTAGAATGTATGAAAATATTCTGCACGCAAATTTTAAAGTTATATAATTTCAAATAAGATTTATAGATATTTCAAATAAGATATTAATTTTCACCCGATTCTTTTAGAGCGAAGAAAACTCGAGATACACACGTTAATATTGATCGGCTCGATTGTTCCAGTGTCGATATCGCAAATACAACATGGACGTACGTACGTTTGCCAATTGTTTCTCCAAGTTGATCACGCGATTGAACTCTTCGGCGGCGGTTTGCGGATTGGCACCCATCAAGACAGCAACGTTCGTCATATAGCGATGGTACGCGTTCAGTTGAGCCTCGCTGCTCTTCTTCAAGTAATAGTCCCTACTTGGCAACGCCACTTGCATCTGATCCAACTGAGAGAGAATTCACAGTCATTTATATCGTTCATAATTTTTCATTCGCCTGAAAATTGGACGAACAAACGTTAAAGTTTACTTTTACGATTCATTAAGCGTAGAAAATTGGAAATCCACCCGAAGAAGAATTGAACACGTAACTTCGTCATAATCAGACTGCGGATTTCTACGCATTTTTATATTTCTCGGATGTCTGAATCTATGAAAATTTAATTTATTCACTTGTTACTCTACTTTGGATATCCCGTATCTTTCGCGTTGTCAGATCAGAAATGCACAAAAATACGCAGTCTGTATTCATCGCAGTTATTGATATTGTGTTCTTTGATTAACGTCCACAGTTAATTAACAGATAATTTTCTCAAGTGAAATTATGAATTGCGTAATCGCTTTTAGAGTACCAGGGAGTGTACGTTTTCTAAAATTGTATCGCAACGCTCTATCCTAGAATGTAAATCCAATTGTTATACTGTGTGCAGTCGTCGACCAAGGGGCCTTACTTTGCCGGCGCACCTGCAGGATATTCACAGAGGAGTTCTTGTCATCTGGACCGACCCACTGTTCCAGTAACACACCCTCGTTGTAGTCACCGCGTAATCGACCCAACAAAACCTCGATCGAGTACGGCGGTGGCTTCCAGGATGGACCAATCACCGCTGGCCAGCCTCCAAGGAACTTGAGTGTCCTCTTCAGTGGAGCATCCCCGAGCTCCCTTATACGAGCTGCAAAGACCAGCCGCTAGAAACGACTCTTTCCAATGTTGTAATAATAATTTTCTTTGTTACTTTCAAATTATTTTAAAATTTCTCTCTCTCTCTCTCTCTCTTTTTTATTTTATTTCTCTCTCTTTTTATTTTGAATTTTATTTTGAAAGGTTTCCTTTTTCTCAAAGAGAATAATTTTTGTAATCTAAAAAAAAAAGAAAAAAAAGAAAGGAAACTTGTAAAAGAATTTTGTAAAGATTAAAACTAAAATGAGGGATTTTTCGACAACGGCGCGATCGAGAAGAATTTATCGTTGTACCCACGGATGTCCATGCACGATTTGTAGAACATCTTCGCCTTCAGAGTGGCGTTGTTGTCCTCGTAGTTGGGTGGCTCCTCCAGGATACGTTTCAAGATCACTTGCAGCTGATTGGCCAGTACCTCGAAGGTACTGATCGAGCTTCGATCCTCCGGGATCACGTGACGACGGTTCCACGTGCCGCACGCGTATTGGAAGAAATTCGCGCACGGCGCTGCCGTTCGATCCATCGCTGACAACAAACTCGCGGCTGAAACGAATCCCAATGGAAGCTCAGAAATTAAAACTGAAAGTTGATGAGAAGTCGATCAGAAAACAGTCGACTGTGACAATTACAACTGTCGAGAGTAACTGTCTGCTCGTGAGTAAGTGATGAAACGATGGAAAACTGTTTCAAGTTTATATGGTCATAAGTGACTGTGAAGTTGACACGTGCACGCACAAAGTGACTGTAAGTAGACATAATGCGATCGAGGCTGGTTATAACGTGACTATAACGTTGTCCAAGTATACATGATTATTACTTAATAAAAGATTGAGGTACGACATAATGTGATTTAAGAGGCGTTCCATGTTTAAATTTTATTTGGTTGTAGAAAATGTTATAAATTAATATTGTCATTGTACTTTATAGTGTAAAATGCACTATATCATCGAATTGAATTATATCGTCATATTTTGAAGTATACCGTATTTTTGGTCGTGCATCGTTGAATTATATCGTTGTATCGTCAATAGATTCTTCAATCATCACGATAATATATATCATCAACTTCATCATTTTTAGAATTTTTGTTGCAACGAGGAGTGAAATATTTCCCCCGAGGCTAGGCGAAAAGCTGATCGAAATCTCGACGTTGGCGCGCGTTTACGTACGATCGTATTAACAAACACGTTGATATCAAATTTCGAAGCTGATATCGAGGCTGCAGCGTCGGCCTTAGACGCAAGAACATAAAATTGCGCTGTCACGGATAGGAAATTGAGTTTCAGGACCGGGGCGATCGGGGAAGGAAGCATCGAGGCTAACAAGATGGAAGTATTAGAGGAAAAAGAGAAAAGACGAGGCTGCCAGAGGGAATTGGAGAGCGAGGAGGATTCAACGTACGTATGCAGGTGAGTAACGAGCCTGATAAAAAACTGCTCTGCGCAATCTCATTTTCTGTCAACAGGTTGGCGCTGCGACTCATCCACTCCACGCGCCATCTTTTTCACGTTTCACTCGGCAATTGAGATCGGATGTTACTCTCGGTAAAATAAAAATAAAACATCTGTAATTACACGAAGAGAGAGACAATAAGTATATTTACTGAAGACTATTTACTGTATTTTTAAATACATTTCACCGTAACGTAAATGTGCCATTTTAACGGAAATTAATACACGTCACTGGTGATTTTTCAATTTCAATCGGCATTTACATTACCAAATTCTCGATATCGTTCTACAAACAATTGCGGAAAATTAAGAAAGAAAGTAAGTTCGGGAAATAATACCTATTACGAGCAAAGTGAATAAATATAGCAAGTTATATTTGATAGATTTAAAAATAACATAACTATTTAAAAAAATGAATTTGAGAAACTGTTTCGTTATAATAATTATGTCCTTCTCCAAATAAATAAATCAAAGCGCTTTAGTGATATTTTACTTTAGTTCAGCTTTACAGCGACTGATTTCAACTTTCTTAGCCAATAGCTTAATTAGTTTCGCTCGCTGTCTGTTCAAAGATAGTGCTCACGCGGCGTTCAAAGGTATAATCCGAATCGTTTAATCGGATCCGGTAATTTTACGGTGCGATTGGTATCATCTTCGTCGACCAATCAGGCGAGAAAGATTTAACGAGGCCAGCCTGTGATCTCAGGATTGATTGCACCTCTCCGATAAACTATCTCTAACGACCAATAACACCGCTCTGGGGTTATCTGATATCGTGCATCAGATTCTCATTAGCTCTGCTAAAATTACTAAAATAATTATCACTTTGAAACGAGCAAAATGTCCCGAAAATTTTCGTTTACGTCGACGAGATGATTCCGATGATTTCTTTTCTTTTTTTTTTTGAAAAACTTGACACTAACCCGATGGTTTCCGCGAAATATTAAAATTAAAAAATTCACTCGCGAATAACCCAAGCCCGCGGATAATTAACACACGCGCGGAGGCCACGCGTTGGAAATCCACGGCGGAGAAACGTTTTTCTAATTACATTCGACAAAAACGTAAGCTCAGGCTCTTTGAACACTCGCGCCTGGCGGAGAGGCCGTTGTTTTTTAAGCAATTTTGAATTCAGGTCGAGCACCATTTTCTTCCCTCCTTCATTTCCCTTTCACAGGGGCGCCACTTCACCAGCGGCGCGGAGACACGGTAATTGCGAGATATTAAACAAAAAAGGGAAAGAGAGGAATTTAATTACGCCTCTTGGCGGAACCGCTGCTACCCCCTTGCCTCTCGAAATTTCAGCGATCGTTTACTTTCGAAACTCTCCGTTCCTTGTCCTTCGAATTAATTCGTCCGGAAACCAAAGGAAACCTCTCGCATCTGTATTCGCCAGCGAGTTTTGCTTCTCCAAAAAGAAAAAAAGAAAAAAAGAAATTTATTCGTCACGAAGGAAAAATCTCCTCGCTAATTTATCGTCGCATTCCCCGCAATCCAATTTACTCGTAATTCTCGCACAGACCGCGTAATTCCCAGATTAATTTCCACCGGACAAATCGAGTCCAAATCCGGGCGAATCTCGAGCGTGACCGATTCAGGACCGATTCTTGACAAATAACGGAGCCTTCGTGGCTGCTGCCGTCTCTGTCCCGGATAAAAAGCAGTTGAACCGCGCGGCGCCGGATCGTCGGCAAGTCGAAACGGCGAAATCTCGCGACAAATGAAAATCGAACGCGGCAGGACCGGGCCTCGGTCAACAGGCAATTCCACCCGGGGGATGATTAATCCGATTTGCAAGCAGTGCGCCGCGGCCGGCACGCGTTTGTCGCCAAACGCAATTCCGGCTGGCTACCTCAATCAGTCCTCCCTTCGATCTGATTTCGTTTGCCACTGGCGCGGATATTGCTCGCTGATATTTCATCCCTCTCACTCCCCCCCCCCCTCCTACCTTCCTATCGGCGATCGAATTCACGAGTCTGTTCCATTGTTTTTATCCCCGCGAGGATCGTTACATCGCCAGGTATAGCCGGCGCTAGGCGACTCTTTGATTCGTGTTTAACGATCCCTGGAATATGCATTCCGGCTTTTATTCGGCTTTAAATTTTAAATTTGAAACCCTCTTTTCACTCGCATCGATCGCAAATAATTCCGTCAGGATCGCCAATTCATTTCTGTTTCTTTCTCGCGATTTCAACTCTTCCTCGATTCATAGTTTTCGAGCTTCCCTCCAACGCAAAAAGAAATGGTAAATCTCGTGGAATTTTCGTTCGCCGTTACCTGTTCTGATGCATTCCTCCGTCATGCAAACGTTCGGGCCTGAAAAAAGAAAAGGGAAACGTACAAAAGTCTCGTTTTCGCGAGGAGAATGATGATTTGCCTGACGTAGCTTCGTTTTATTATTCGCGCAAACGTTTGTGTAAAGACAGAGGTCGAGAGAGGAGGCGGTAATTTTCTAGATCATTAATACACGTACGGATCCGCAAGGGCAACAATGGAAAGCAATTTTCCGCTTCGATAAACGTGACTTTATTGTTTCTGTTCGCTGCGTGCGATGCGAGAAACAAAGTACGCAGCGCAGTCTGCAGCCCTATTTTTATCGTCGCGAAAGACGCTGTACACGTGGCCGTTTCACTTTGACACAAAGAAGCGACTCATTATCGAAAATGCAACGCCTCGTTCTATGCAACGGAGATGGTCTCCGGATATTCTCTATTACCTTCGACATCTCTGGTGCCCTGTGTCTGTCACGTTGTTGTAATTTCGATAAATTTGAGAAAAAGAATTTCAATCTAACTTTTTGCAAGCTGCGGATCAAGCATTGTCATTTAGAAATAACTATATATATTGACTAATAATTAGTTGGATTAGTATTTCGCACTTTCGAAAGTCGAATCTCTTCTCCCTGAATTCATGCTTATGCCTTTGACTTGATTAGCTATTAATTTAAAAAAAAAATTCTTTTCGAGCGAAACTTTTACGAAGAAATGCAAAGAAATGATCAAGCGATCCTAGATATTTGCGATGATTGGTAACAATTCGTGCGTTGAAGAGCGAAAGAAACGATACTTTTCCAAATCTTCTTTCGGTCAGAGAAGCGATTAATTCTCCGAGCGGCTATGAGGTAACACCGGCCTTTTCCAACAGAACTTGATCGCCTCGACTCGATTCGATTCGGTTGATTGATGTTCGAGTTACCGAGCACTGAAAGTCGGCTGTTTCTCTTTCCTTTCATGGATGTAACTCGTTATTGCAATAAAAAGGCATCAAAATGATATTTATCGGAAAATTCCTCGGAGATACGTAAATCATGTTCTTTTACGATGCTTTACATTGATTCTTCTAAAACAATTCCGATTTTTTAGTTTTTCAATAAAAATTTCACGTATCACAGAGTCACTCGTGCACGAGCAAACAATATTTCAGTATGCACGAGGTATCTCGCGTTACTCTGTCGCGAGAAAACGAAAACTTTTATGATTAAGGCGCAGGATTAAATTCCTCGTGGAGAAAAAGGAAAGGAAAAAGAAGAAAAAGATGAGTTTTTCGAGTAATTTCGCGTTCTTCTCTCTAACCTTCTTTTAAAAGTATCCCGTAAAGTTGTAATTAAACTCTCTCGAAAGAAATTCTCGCGGGAAGCGGGATTGCAGAAGAGATCCGCGCGAAAGCAGGACAAAGTTCTCAGTAAAAGTTCCTAAGGCACTCTCCTATGTGTTTCACTCGATATATTCTGCCCGATGTGTTCTGTTCTGCGTAGTCTTTGGAAGGATTGTTAGTTTCTGAGGAAGTAACTTCGGCTCAAGACACATAAAATTTAAACAGGAATCGCAAGTTGGAAAGCAAGTTTAATAGTTTCTAAAATTTTTTAAAATTTTCGCTACACGAGCACAACAAAATTGCAACAAATCAGTCACTTGTTTAGCTGACAATGAGATTTATTTAGAGACGTAGTTCCGACAAATTAAAGAATATTTGAAAATTATGAAGCTTAAAGCGTTTGATTTTATATTACAGAATAGCGTGACATTAAATTCTACTTTTAGTTACCTGGCTTGATACGCAATTTTGTCTGAAACAGTCTATTATGTTTTAATAGTATGCTATAATGGCAAAGTGTCATATTTACTGCCTGTTACCATGCCAAGGAATAAAACACTCTAAATTGGACACTATAACACTTAATCTTGTCTTTATTATCAAGTTTCAAATTTTGTCTACACCTTTATTAATAACCTTTAATATAAAGCCCCATACTACTATTTAATCCCAACACTAAAATGTGAAACATACCCTACCATTTTTATTCTATTAATATTAAAGCATCTATCTAAATTATTTTTGAATCAGAAGAAAGTATTAATGACAAAGTTCTGTGGTACATTTTGACTGTTGAATATAATTCTGTTTCCTAAAAATGTATCATACTTTCCAACCACCTGCCCCTCTCTTTCATCCTTTTGTCACTTTCCATGGTGCAAAATTCCATATTCAATTTCTATATTAAAACAAAGAAATATGTATGTATATCCGATCCTGTCCCGAATCCTGCAAACCCAAGCTCATTTCAATTGCAGATCAATCTATCAAGAGCAGTTTAGACCCAATATACCATAGTCAATATATTCCAACCACTACACTAGCGCACACTATGCCGCTATCTCCGTCGCGTTCCATCAAACCGTAACTCACTCTAATTCTATGCGCAATCTTCGGATCAACTCAATAGAGTACTCCGTATTGCCATTCTTCGACACCTAGACATCGCACACCAGCCTAAATGTTAACACAGTGAACAACGTATCAGATTGGAGCTAGCTGGAGCTGTCACTCGCTTAATTAATCAGTCCCATCGGAACTAATCGTGTCATTTAGGGCTTAATTCAACTTACGGGGCTCTTGCGCGTACTCGCGGCTCGTGTTCAACGCCAGCAGCAGCAGAATGAAAAGGCAACTGGCAAGAAGAGTGACGGCGAGAACACCGAGCAATTGCTGCCTGTTAGCCGCCCCCCTCCGCCTGATCGACATTGCGCGCGTTATTTTCTTCCGGCTGTTTCCTGGATGCTGGAGGACCCTCGTCGTCGTCGTGTTGCCACGGGGCCCATAAGTCACCTGGACACGTGGACAGACTTTTTTTTTTTCCTTTTTTTCGGTGTGTTTGTTAGATTTTACGTCGTGCAAAATTGTGTATATATACATATATATATATATTCTTCTTTGTGCGGTTGTGTTCTCCTTTTCTTTCTTTCAGACGTCGCACGAACATCAATTGAAGCAATTATACCGTGGAGACGGTACAAAGTTAACACTTTTTAGGAAGAAATGGGGGAATTTGGCAGACGTTTCGGTGTATTTGTTAGATTCCACGAAATGGTATTTCTCTTTTTCCCTCCTTTGTGTGAAACTACATTTTCTCCCTTTTTTTTTAGGCGTGGAATGACCATTAATTGGAGCAATCATGGCGCAGAGATGATATAAAGTTGAAGTTTTTCGGGGGAACTTGAAATTTAAATCTAAATTTAGGTACTGACAATTTTTTTTAAAAATTTTGGTAATTTCTTGAAAATATTTAGGTTTCTTCTTTCAAGAATCTCCAAGTTTTGTTAGGAATTTAGGGACAACGCTTCTAAGAATAATAATTTCTATTTTCCAAACGCGAATAATTCGTTTGATTGATTCGCGTAATGAGATTCCTTTGAACGTTGAAGGACCCTCGTGATAAGCTGCTATTGAAAATCGCGTCTTACGATTTTCTTCCATAAACGGATCACCATCCCGAACAATCTCGTCAATCTCGCTTTAGAAAACATCTTCTCCACCGTCCACTTCATTATCAATTATTATTCGCTCATAATTCTCTGTTATCTCTATAGCTACATATCAAACAAAAATTACGCGGACCAATAGCTTAGCAAAGATCATTGATAAAACGAAATTTTCGAATTTTCCAAATCAAGGACTCTGAATGATGCACATCTGGAATTAGGGAAGGTCAGGGGCCAACCTGTGGATTGCTAATTGATATTCTTTCAAGATAAAAGTAGTCTAGAAAAATTATTTCTGTTTAAGAGTAATTAGGCAATTCCATTAATAATCTGTCATGTTTCTGTTGAATATTACACGCATTATTAATATTACTGTTGATAAATTAATATTGCTATTAACAATATTGAAATTGAATTGATTTCTTAAACGGATCAATTCAATTAAATCAGCATCGAACACAGTGACGAATCGATCCACCAAATTCACAAAAGAAGAACAACAACAAACTGGCAGTGTAAACCTCCAGAACGTATCAACAAATCACCAGTCTAAACCCACGAAAAGACTCGAGCCGATAAATCGCCAACCTTCAGTCAATCAGAGGGAAAAATAAAAATCTCCGTACCTGAAGGGGACTGGCGGCAGGTGTCTCCTGACCGGAACCCGGCGATACCTCATTTTGTTCGACGATCACGTTCGCCTTCAGGTATCCGTTGTTGCTTTCAGCCTTCATCCTCCCTCTGCACCCTCGGCACTACCGAATCCCTAGATCAACTGCAGCAGCTGGACACTGGACCGAATTTCAAGCGGCTAACTGTGTCAACGACCGGTGTAACGTTGGCATCGCGGCTGCTGTCGATCCGCCGCGGCCAATCGACCATCGATCGTTCCTCCGCGACCCTTTCAAACCCTTTCAAACTCTTTTTTTCTTCTTTTTTTGCTTCCTCGGTCCCTTTGTACTCGAGACACTCTAACAAACCAACTGATTTGTCACTTTGTCAAAAGACTTTGCTACACTTTTTTTTTTAAATATTGCTCTTTACTTTTTCTTTTCTTTTGTCTTCTCTCTTCGATCAACTAGTGACGACGATGATGACGATGACGATGAAGAAAAAGAAGAAGAAGAAGAAGAAGATTTTAAATGATGACGATTCTTTTTATTTGATTTTCTGTTTTTCTTTTTTTTTTTTTTTTGTTGGTTTTGAGAGGCGAAGATGTTGGTAGTTAATTGACAGTCCATTGTTAAAGCGTTGAAGTGCAGCGGAGGATGAGGTGTAGTTTGGTTGAGGTCAGGCAGCTTTTCTGTTCCGAAAGGATCTGTGACCGCCGTGCTACTGACGAGTACCACCGACACCTAGCACTCTCGCACCACCTCCGTTGTACCTGCCCCCTCCACTCGATTCCACTCCTGTTCACCCTCAACCCTCGATTTTGTTTACAACGAGAGTCAAGCGGCTGAGGTGGGGATCCTCGGCAGACCATCGCCTCTTCTACGAAATTCGCAGAGGTAATTATCATCTTCTTGCTCGATTTACAGCGGTTTTATTGGCCGACTAATTATTGGGTTAGGTTCGGAGATGATAAAGCGATTTATTATTCTATGTTCTTTTTTTCTTTCTAGAAGTTCGGAGTTGCGAAGACTTCTATCTTGTGACAAGTTCACAGACTTTTTTGGAATTTACAAAGTTCCCAAAGACGTTGTAGAACCCCATAGTCATAGAATTTTCGAAAATTCTTGATCGTACAATTTTTAAAATCTGAATAATTTCAGACAGCGCAATCTCCAAAATTCAAGAAGTGATCGAACCATCGAATTTTTCAAATTTTCGACTTTTCGAATTTCCTCGCCCTTGATATTGTGGAATTGGTGGCCTGTGATTAATTGGATTCGCGAACGATGGTTTTTATTAATTTAGTTTATTAGCAAGCCCTAAAGCCCACGTGTACGTTTCATTTACATTTAGATTACATCAACCTGACAAATATCAAAGTGCAAATTAACAAATTTTTAACAAAGTAACAAAGTAATGAATAAAGAATTTTAATCCAAAAATTATTACATTAATGATAATAATAATAATAATTTATACACACTAAATAATCAAAGTGTAAATCAACTTTTTAACAAAGTAACGAAGTAATGAATAAAGAATTTTAATCCAAAAATTATTACATCAATGATAATAATAATAATTTATACACATTAATAAATAAAGAATTTTAATAATAATAATTTATACACACTAAATAATCCAACAACAGTAATAAATCTAATTTAACCAAATGATAAATCTAATTGTCAGATCTTGCTGCACAGTGCCAATAAAATAGTGCTCGTTTCTCATTCAATGTTCAAATAATCGTCGATCAATGTTTCTCAAGTATCTGCAGCTGTTTTACCTGGGGTGACACGGTTCGTTGATCAGAGTGATGCGTACATCGACATCGTCGTTCGCTTGCTCCACAAATTCACCCTCCTCGACGTTCCACCCGCCTTCCCTCGCCATTGTCCGGGACATTTTCGCGTTGCCAATTTTCCTTGGTCCCTTATAAAAAAACGATGCTCACTCTCTGCCACCACAGCCTGCAAACGAGAAACAAATTTAATTTATTGATAAAAGTAGAAATTTCTAATTTCTATTTAAATTTTACTTTTATTTTAGATAATCGCAGTTATGTGATGGTAGTTGTTGGTACAAAGGAAAATTTTGATCGAGTTTGCCGAGGTAGGATACCAGGAAGAGTGATTAACTGGTATGAATAATTAGTTTGAAGTTTGTTGTAAAATGGAAATTGCTGTCTGTGCAGTTTCAGCATCGATCGATGTCTCCGTTTTTCTATTAATAAATCTAGTTTATATCAATTTATGTGATACGAAGTATGGTTATTTTAGCACGGCGCAAGACTCTATCAAATCTCGCAGATTTAGTGTTCTCTTTCTCTCCTTTATTTTCTCATGGTTCTTGTTCGTTTCTACAGTTATCAGAAAAATATCTTTCGAAATATTTAAGAAATTTTCAGAGTGAAAAGTTTCACAATTTTTAATTGCTTCACTGTATGTATCGACACGCTATATGTAAGTAAATACTATTAACAATTTCGTTTGAAATTTTCCAATAATTTTTACACTTTTTGACAATAATGGCGCGTTTAAATTTTCAAGATTTAATATATCGCACGCAACAATTATTTATTCAACGTTCTTGAACAATAATTTTCTTTGGATAAAAATTTTTCCGGACAACGTTTCAAAAACTATATAAATATATCTATTAGATTTCCTGTCGATAATTTTTGCACATAATTTGTTTATAGCGTTTCTCCCAGAGTGTATCAAAGCACGATTGATAAATTTTAGAGTACCGCGATAAATCTTTCGCGGGATAAATATTTGTCGAAAATTTTCGGCGTTCACCCAAAGTTATTCTGCGGGAAACGGCGTTCAAAGCCACTTGCTTGCTCGAGATGCATGCAACAAGCGGTTGATCAGACTTACTGCGTTATTGATGAATATTTGCAGTGCACTTTGCGCCCATAAAATCGCGGTGGGATTGTGCAGCTGATTGAGCAATCGAGCTGAGAAATTTTGCCAACAAATCTCTAACTAATTGTCTCGTTAAATTTTCCGAATAATTTCAGCAAGTTCACAAAATAATTTTTCTCGTTAATAAGAAACGGTAGAACTTTGACAAATTTCAAGATCTTTTTTTCTACAACTCTGTACAATTCCCACGGAGATTGCTATAATTTTTAGAATGAATAATTATTTTTGTAAAATTCGCGAGAAGAACCTGACGAAACTGGAATGAAATATTGAATCGAATTTCACATTAATAATTAATTAATATCGAATTACAGGGAAATTGTATTTTTTCGAATCATCAATGAATCGAAATTGTCAGTCAATTATCATCGGTATAATATTACGTGATGTACATGATACGGTGTTGTTATGTTATTAGACATTACGTTATATAATTATTACCAATTATCATTAAGAAATTTAAACAAAAGTCTCAAACTTGTCACTACTAATAGCACCAAAGAGAGTTGCTTTCTCACGACAATTTAATCTCTCAACTATGCTCCGCGTGTATACACGTACCTAAGTACGTACATCAAGCAGTTACCTCGGAAACGTCCTGAAATTCCTCCGCTGCAAAATTCATGCGGCAGAGCGGAAGGGTGGCGCGCCGAGTGCCACCCTCTCGAGCATCTTCAATTGTTTACACGGTATCACGGATGCAACGAGCCGCGTGGCGAATTCAATGCGCTGTCCAAACATCCACTTTCACTTTAACGTCCATTGAAAAACACCAGAACAAACGATTTAATTTACAACCCTCGAAACAACCGAGCCCCAACGCGTGAAAACCAACTACCAAATGCCATCACCGTTGCATTATCTTTATTTACTTTACACTCTCGAGTGTTGTTTCATCTTGGTGATTTTATTTTAGTTAACACGAACTTTGTTGCTACTACAGTTACTATATAGTATATAATTTTAATATACATCAGTTTTTAAGGCAGTATTTGATACGATTTGTTTGGTACCATTTTACGGTCGATTAGAATTAATATTTCATTGCAGTATTTTACACTTGTTTCTTTAATATAACATTCTGATAGAATATTTTTCAATACGTTGCGTTGTTTCGTCATTTTTTGTGAAACAATTTTAAACGAAGTTTAAAGTTTCCTTTTTTATCGACGGTGAAGTCGTTTCGACATTTTTGTCCCTTTCTTTCTTTTTTGAAGCAAATTGCATTTTTTCGAGGATATTTCACTGCATGGAAAACAACAGGAAAAAAACACAAACACGGACGACGGTCAATGCTGGACTGGCGATGGAATTTCGGCGCGACTGCGCGAATCGACGGCGCACCTTTTCTATTTTTCTTCTTTTATTACGGACGTGTCACACGTTTTTCGAGCGTTTTCAAAAAACAAATATGTTCCCTCGAGATCTCGAAATAGCGTAAGAATTTTTTTCGACGACTTTGGAGACGCTTGTAATTTTTATTTGTTCGGGGACGTATTTGTAGACTTGCGGTAGGGTCTTAATGAAATCGTTTAGAGGGAAAGTGCTAATTGGGGCGTGGAAGCTTTATGGTGTCTGGCGTTGATTATGACACTGGAAGCGTGAATTTGACGTATTCTTTTTCTTGTTTTGGCAAATACTTTTGAAATCAACGCTGGATGATTGGGAAATGTTGATCATTTAATCTTAAATCAAACTTAAAAACATTGAATTGAAAAAGAATTGAAAATTAAGATCTCGAAATTAAAACTTGCGGATAAATGACAGATTTTAAAGATCGAGAATTGGAGATTGAAAAGTACAGACAGAAATTAGAAATTTCTCATTACTTTACCCTTTAAAAAATCATGCAGCTGAGGATTAAAAACAGCGAACTGAGAATTATTACGAATTCCATTCGTAAGAAAAGGCTTCGAAATAATGAAATAACAAAAAAGATCGAATGTTTTATCGTCGAAAATTGCAATTTGTCATGTCGAAATTAATTAAAATCAAGAGCTGTGACAAGAATAATTAATTTGTGTTTCGCTCGTTTGGATGAAGGGGTTATTAGGGGAATTACGATCGAGATAAAATAAGAACTGTATTTATAGGTGGATTTAAGAAAAATTTGAAGAGTGTTTGAAAGAATCTTCTCGAGATTCCCTTACCAGCGAGGCTGTTTTCTATTTCCCTCTCCATTTATATGGTCATTCTCTGTTGCTGTTGCTGCTGCGGCTGTGACTGCGTTTTACGAAGCTGTTGCTGCTACAAGTCGATATCAAGCATGCGCCGTCATTGTGAATTCACGTCATTATCGTAATCTTGAGTAGCCATGTACGCGAGCCAATAATTTTCAAAGAATTTATAATTCAATAGCCGTGCGTTAGATCCATTAAAAGTATTCTCATCGAATTTTATCGTGAAAAAGCAAAATGTTTATTTCGATTGATATTCTGCTTTCGACACGCAATATAGATTCATTAAAATTGAATTTTAAATATATGGAATATGTATCCTTCAATTTAATATCCGTCATATTTGCAATGTTCTGTTAATTTCAATTTCGACAAAATTATTTTCTAAAAATTATCCTTTAAATTCTCACTCAAATGTCGATGTTAATATGAAAATTCAAAAAAAACTTTTTCATTTATAATTCAACATCAATAAAATTGCAATAAAATAAGCTACTTTGCCATCAGCTGTACTACATCTTTCACGTATTATCCCGTTATCGCACAAAAGTATGCCGAATAATATGCATACATACATAATGCAACTACTTAACAATGCCATCAAGTGTTATGACAAGGTTACAATAAGTATTACAATAAGTTAAGATCGGAATAAGGTTAGGTCAACATGCAAAAGACGCGGGCATAATAAGGAGGTGCGAGATTTCATCTCACGTTCGACGTCGAGACGTTTGTTAAACGGTAGAACGAATTTGCAACCAAGTTTTTGAATTATTGAACAGGAGTGACGCAACTACGTCGGGACGCGCTACGAATTCATTACAGCGTATACGCAAAAGGCGGACGACTCGTCGACTCGATGGTTAAAATGCGGGTTGAAGAGCGACTCATTTGTAATAACACGACCAATGTGGGTGGCACAATAACGACAATTAAACGTTGCTAATTATCGTCGTTGCCATTCAGAGGGCCCATACACCGGATCTTCGGATCAAAGGTGCGGTTTATGTTAGATGCTACCCCCACACTTGACCCTTCCTGCTTACGTTCCTCCGATAATATTGTTTCGAACAAATATTTATCGTCACTTTTATGCAATAACTGAAAAAAAGAATGAAATTTTATGTCACAATACAAATTGAGACAAAGAAGTTTCATATTTCTACTCCTACTATCTAGTTGTATTTATTTCATAAAATTGATATTGGCCGGAATACTTTTACACATTTTATTATTGATAATTTCGTTATCTCTATCGATGTTTCCGTTTCCTAGCAATTCTTGATAAAATAGCTTAATATTAAAGTCCAATAAGAAAACAGTCATCCGATCGCACTTGATGTTAAAATACCAATAATCGTTGATTGCTGTTAAATCATTGAAATTAACCGAGGTAAGCTTCAAAGTGAATAATAATCTAATTGTACATTTATGCATTCATTATTTGCTGATGATAACCTAATTACAAGCCGCATACAAAATTTGTACTATATCTTAATATTTTCCATATCAAAATTTTCACTTTCCAATAAAATTAAAATTTAATCCATACACGTTTTCTTTAAAATCTCGTGCTTTTTTTTTATTACAGAAAAGTGACTTGTTCCCATTTTCTTCTAACCGAGAGACAATTTTAAAATAACACTACACTTCCCATAAACGAAAGAACAAATTTTTAAACCCTACGATCATCAACGCACGAGTTCAAACATTCGCGCGCCCTTTGTTGTCCCTAGCACGGCACGCTGTCCCATCTAGTAATTTTTCTCCATCTCCAAAATAACCCATAAATCGCATGCCAAAAAATTTTCACGCTGTCGTTCACTTTTCTATTACCTCCGCAAACGAAAGTCACGCGCGGAATTTCTCACGATTCCTCAAATTGAAACGTCAAACATTTTAGTAGATCGACTTCTGCAACGTGCAACGTGGCGCCATCTTGTCGACGAGCGCTCAGTCGCGCGCTTGTTCGCTCCATGACAGTAGGTGGATTTGTGTTTTGTCGGGTGGTTAGGTTGCTCGTTCCCCCGCGTTCGAACGCGAATTCCAGTACGAAAGAGCCATGAAATAAGAGAATCGTACGATGTACATGACGCGCAGCGTGAGCTGAGATACGTTTGCACGTCCTACCGTTTGAAAATCGCCTCGGTCCGAGCTGCGAGAGCCCCGCGCGCGCACGTTTTTAAGGTTAAAAACCGTGCGGAATCGGTCGGGCGCGTAACAATGCGTCGCGTGAGAAATTTGTACGGTGAAAGTTTGCTGGACTTGTACGTGCAATCGAAATTCCGACGAGGCGAGCGTTGTCGCGGGCTCCTCGCCGCTTTCTGACCGCCTTCCTCCTCGTGCGTGCGTGCGTCTCGTTTCGTTTCGTGTGCGTTTTCGTTCGCGGTGCAAACACACCATAACAGCCCTGGGTCGTGCGAGAGACGGAGAGAGAAGAGAGAAGAGGACAGTGAAAGAGGAAGGGAAATGCCGAGGCTGCTTGAACGGCGATGATTTCGCTCGAATTTCGCCGCCGTCCAATTTCAGATAGGATTTTCTCGCGTTGCTCGTGCAACGAGTGACGGTAAACAGAAACCGCGTCCCCGACGAACATGCGCGCTCACGGAATGGAAACGTAACTGCTCTCCAAACTGTTTCCCACCGTCGAAAGGTAATCGATGATCTTACCTTCCTCAGGATCCCTCCGCTCTTCTCGCTTCTTTTTCGTTCCTCTCTTTTTGTTTTCATTTTCTTTTTCGGAAGGGGAGGGATGGAGGGGGATTTAACATGTGCTGCGTTGTGTCCAACTGACGCGCACGGTGGTCCTCTTCTCCGTTCGAATTGGTCGTGGATCGCTTCTCTCGTTTTTTGTTTCGAAATTAATCGCACGAAATTTTACGAAAATGCCCCTTTCTGAAACTGTTCTCGCAAAAAACGGTAACGAGTTTGTTGGCAACAATATTCTCCGAATACCAGCTGACTACTCCGAAATCTATAATCTATCAATTAGTTAATGAGTAATCGTGCGAGAGGTCTCTGGCGTTCTTATTTTGTTGGCCTTTCGTCCAACCTTGAATTATTATTAAAAACAGTCAGCCAGATAGAGAATACCAAGTACGCATCATTGAAATTCTTTCCTATCGTACATCAAGTACGACCGTTAAAGCAACTGATTCATGCGTGTGTGTTGCGATCCACACTACATGTATCTATGTCGGACGTTTTTTTTTGCACGCATAAAGCAACGCATGGCATGGCATGTGCCGGCAATTCTTCTCTTCTAGCAGTTAAACATTATCTCATTTCCTGTTTGAGGGGGGACAGAAATGAATGATAAATACTGTATTTGTATTATTCTATACGCCTACGTATAATCCTGCGATACTAATTGTCTTATGTATACGCACTACGAGAAAATAAAAACAAAACCAATTTAACAGCGCCGAGTATGTACACAATTCTTTTCTTGCCCCTGTAACGTTGTAATTTCTGAATAAATAAATTGTCTCCCTGCCACCATGTGTTTTTTCCTTCCTTCCCATCGTCCACTCTTACAATTCAATTTCACTTACTTTTTATTGTTAACGTTGACAAACGCAACAATAACGGTGCTCATCTTTTAGGATATTAGAATAATTGAACATGGCAGAGGATGAGGGCACGGAATGGTTGCAAGAATTGCTGCACGACGTGCAACTCTCACAGTTCTTCACCAGGATAAGGGATGACCTACAAGTCACCAGGTTGCATCACTTTGATTACGTACAGCCGGAGGATCTTGAAAAGATAGGATTGGGAAAGCCAGGTATCAGAAGATTGTTGGACGCGGTGAAGAAAAAGAGGAATACTCAGTGGAAGAAAAGCTTGATGACAAAGATCAGGCCTGGCGGTAGTACGAAAAGCAACAAGAGATCCTCTCAGCCTGTTGAAGGTTCCTCGGTGCTAACGTGTCTCATTCAGGATAAGGATGTGTCACTGTCTGTCAAATTGGGTGATGGTAGTTTCGGTGTGGTGAGACGTGGAAAGTGGACATCTCCCTCTGGTAGAGTATTGCCAGTTGCCGTGAAAGTTTTAAAAGCCGATGCTCTGACACAGCCGAGTGTTATTGAGGATTTCGTGGCTGAGGTCCAGGCAATGCACACGTTGGATCATCACAATCTCATCAGGTATGCGTTTTAAGAAAAAAAGACTACGGATATTTAGGCAAACTTAAAGAGATTTTACGTAAAATTTTCTGTAATCGCAGTCTGTCGGTGAGTTAAATTAACCTGACAATCGTAATTGAACGAATCGTTTTCTTGCAGGTTGTACGGGGTGGTATTGTCGCAACCGATGATGATGGTGACGGAACTGGCCCCTCTCGGAGCGCTGCTCGACTATCTGCGAAAACAGTGCGGCCAAATTTCAGTATTAACCTTGTGCAACTACGCTCTGCAAGTGGCAACTGGTATGGCATACTTGGAAGCGAAACGTTTCCTGCATCGTGATCTAGCGTGCAGGAACGTTCTCCTGAGTTCAGTGGACAAGGTGAAAATCGGTGATTTCGGCCTAATGCGTGCGCTGCCGCAGCAGGAGGACTGTTACGTGATGACAGAACACAAGAAAGTGCCGTTCCCCTGGTGTGCTCCGGAATCTCTGAAAGCGCGTCAATTTAGTCACGCGTCCGACGTGTGGATGTTCGGTGTAACGTTGTGGGAAATGTTGACGTTCGGTGAAGAGCCGTGGGTGGGTTTGAAGGGATCAGAAATTCTTCGAAAGATAGACAAGGATGGGGAACGATTGCACGAACCCGAGGCAACCCCGCCAGATATGTACCAATTGATGCTTCGTTGCTGGGCTCGAGAACCTTCGGAGAGGCCGACTTTCGCCTCTCTGAGGTCGTCTCTCACAGGGATGGTCCCAGCCGTGATGAAAGCCGTCAGCCACTTTACGATGGCTGGGAAAATGACCATAGAACAGGGCGATCAGATAGTTATTTTAGACGGCCGGCCAGAGAACTATTGGTGGAAAGGTCAGAACCAACGAACCTTCCAGATCGGACTCTTTCCTCGCTGCTTCGTGGATCCTATGAGGCGAAAACAGCCAGAAGACATCAGCAAGCCACTAGAGAACTCCTTCATCCATACTGGTCATGGTGCACCTTTTGGCAAAAGTTGGGGCAGTCCCATTTACATCGACGACGTGTACCTTCGAAATCCAATGGAACCACCCGACGTCGTGGGAGTTACTGTTCCACCTGACAATCTCGTTAAGGACAAATACTGCGGCACACCGAGATCGCGAAAACAGTTCAATTACACAAAACTGCAGAACGACGTCGGGGCTAGCCCCGTGAAGACGACGAACACCGCTGTCCCAGGTGGCAGCCAGGAAGGCAGTTTGATAGATCTGTCTCCGGAAGAGATGGTGAATACGAGCGAGGCACAATCAGACACTGCCTGTCGACGAGTGGTCAACATCCTCGACGAACCTATCGACGATCTGGAGCGGCAACACCAGACAAACTGGCAGGACGAGGATCCTCGAACCTACGCCAATTTCCCTGGCAACGTCGATCCGGCTTATTCAGACCCGTTCGATACTTCCTCTGTGTTTATGAAGCTGCCGCATTCGAGATACTACAGCCAAGTTCCCTCCGATGTGAGCAGTCGGTATTTCAAGACACAGACGTACGGAAACGTGCAGAACCAGGACGCTGGTGGTAGCAGCCAGGACAGTACAAATTATTTCACGGCCGAGTCCGCCACGGACGTGAAACATTATTCCATAAATCTGAGCAAGGAAAGTAGGAACGATAGTATTAACCTGAATGTGAACGTGGACACGGAAGAGAACAACGCGTACAGCCAGAACCATTACAGTGAAATTGACAAACCTAGTCCACCTATGACGAATTGGTCTAATTGGCCAGAAGATTTACAGAACGACGCGCAGACGTACATGAATGTCTCTAGTCGGAATTTGCAGCAGAGCTCTGACGCGCCTCCACCTCCACCCGTGGCTCCAAACGAGAGTCCACCGAAGCCAAAGTCGAACCACGACTTGGCCCAAAGTCTGAGCGAACTGACGATCAATTCTCGCAACGTCTCCCCGAAGAAATTGGATTCCGCTTTCTTGGCCGAGTTGGAGAAGCATTTGGGTGAGAAGGAGGCGAGCAAGAACATGATCAGCAGTCAACAAAACCCAGATTTATCCGATCCTTACTCATCCGTGAGCAAACTACAGGACAGCACGATTCCAGCGTTGAGGCCTCCGCCTCAGACTATCAAGCGAAAATCACCCCAGATGGACTACAGAAACACCAGTTTACCCAGCAAGGTGCAGAATTCCTGGCCGTCGAAAAGTACGAACATCCAACAGCCTCCTAGAGCACAGCTCGAGCAACGCTTGGAAACAAGCACGGAACAGATGGTGGGTCAAATCTGGCAGCAGTCTCAAGCCCAGCAGCACAACGCTTACGCTACTGCCCAGAGTAATATGAACCTATTGCAAATAGCTCCTAGCAACGTGTCCAAGCCAACGTTCAATCACGCACAGAACTCGCTACCGACGTCCAATCAAACCAGCCACTTTCAGAATCCCTCGTTGCCAGCTGGTAGCCACGGAATAACCCAGATTCAGAACGATCTTCATCAACCACACGCCAGTAACGTAGCCTCCAAGCCTCCGAACGTCATGTTCTCGGAACAGGTGTACGCCGAGTTGAAACAGACTGTACCGAATCTGGACCAACTGTCGCAGAACGAGTTCAACACGCTGTACAACAAAACAGTGCAGCAGAATATTTTGAGGAACTATTACGCGGCTAGTACGTCGAGCAATCCCGCCAGTGATTCGGCCAGCAATCTAAGTCATAGTCACTATCTGGAGGGAGCTGCAGCCAGCTCCTCCCAGGTCCGTTCTTCGGGTCAGTCTGCGAGGAATACTACCGGTCAGGGTCATCCGTGCGACTTTAGCCCTCACCTGAAGCAGCCGCCGGTGTACAATCCTCCGCCACCAGCCACGTGGAGTCCGATGAAGTCGGTTCAGAACGAGCTGGGACAGGGACAGAGCGCAATGAAGTCCAATTTAGCCAGTAATCTGGTCAACAGCCCCAATCTGTTGCAGCTCACGCACACTAACCAGCCTCAAGAGGGCGCCATGACGGCGCAAGCATCCTCCTCGACGAGATGTCTGCCTCCTCAGATGACCGAGACAGTCGTTAATACTCAATTAGTCCCCTCCACGTCGGCGTACCCCTCTGGCGTCAGCCCACCATTGACCGCTGCCTCTCAACAGCTGGTCATGTCCCTTAACGACGAATTTCGAGCAAACAAAGTGATGAAGGTGCAGAGAGAGGCGGCCGACGCGTCGCAACAGGAAATACTCGCAGCGTTACAGGCCACTGGCTGGGACACTAATCAAGCGGCTAAACAGATACTAAAAGACAGGCAGGCGAAGATCGAGTCCCTTGTCAGGTACGTTTGTTCGATTGATTAATTAGATTGGACGAGTGGTTTTGTAGATTTAGGAGAAATTGGGAATTGTGGAATTTGGTGCAAATTTACTAATATGATAAATTAGTAAATTGGATTAAATTAGCAAAATTTCTCTCTTATCTTGATGTTCGAAGTTTTTAGAAATCAGCGTTGGTGAATTTGCAAAATTATTATTATCCTTTCTTTTCTTCGTTTCCTATCTTATGATCTTCCCGTGAATGTATATACGTTTGCTCTAGAGCAGAAAGCTGAAATATTATATTGCAGTTTGTGGTCGGTGATCCAGAGTCTTGCAAGTTGGAAATAAAGTCAGTCACTTTTTTTTAACCGAACTCTGATACAAGTATATCCTCTCTTCCTTGAATTTCATCCGTAATCCATTTCGTGGGAAATAACGATACGACGGATTGATTCACTTCCACGAATTGATAATATTATATTTTAACTAATCCTCTCTCGTAAAAAAGAAAAAAAATATGAAAAATTTTAATTTTAGCTCCTAGATGGATGAATTAACGAAAGTGAACACTGAGTTATTAGCAGTAAAAAAGAAATCTTTTTTTAATTGCGCAACGGTCTGCAAAAGAAAAAAGAAGAAAAAAGAAAGACATAACGCAATCGACTGTTGCAATTTCAGATTGGGCTTGGCAGACCGACAACAGTGCGAGGGTGCTCTGAAGCAGACTGAATACAACGTAGATTTAGCGGCTTCCCTCCTGTTAGACCAGGTCAAATGAAGAGAAGACATTACAAACGAGCGCGCCGTTACTGAAGATATTGTAAAATAATTGTAGCGATATAGGTATATGTATTTATAAACGATAGCCATACAACGCGTGAAAAGTCGAGACTACGGGCTCCGAGCATAATTACTAGTTCAAGTAATGATGCTCGGAGCCTCTTCGGAAAAGATATTGTCTTAGAACCTATGCACTACGTCTTATAACATTTTGAGGCTATTCTAAAATCTTGACGTTTTCTTTTTACAAGCGAAATTCGTAGATTGCAAATTGAATTATTTATTATCTTCATTGTTTCCTTTCCTTGTGAATTATCTACCAGTAGAATTGATATTGCCATAATTAGACCGTGGATTTTCATGCGTTTATTATGGGAAACATAAATTGGCATATGAAGTACCCAGAATATAGAATTGATTACTCTTTACTGTATTAATGTCACTTTCTAGATAAAATAAAAAAATGTTGAATTTTTTAAATTATATTCTTTAAAAATACAAATGAGTATATGAATAGTATGTAATACAACGTGCAAAGAAGTCAAAAATTGTCAAAAGACGTAGTGTAGTATCTAAAGCTGTTCGAGCTTCTGCTCTGAGGTTTATAAAATAATTTCTGAAGAAGAAAAGGTATCAATACCATTTCTTTCTTACCTTTATTGATTTTGTAACTTGCTAAAGAGGAGCAGACGGGCTGCATTCCAAAAATTCCTACAAATGAAAACGAAAGGGAAAATTCCGCGAGTCGTCGTAGCGAACCGTGTCTCAGAAATTTTGTAGAAAACGAAATATTACTGTTTGGCTAGCGTGTGAACTGTGAATTGTGTTTTACAAGGAGGATAGGTGGGGGTGAAAATGTTTTTTTTTTTTCGAGCATGTTCGTCTTACATACGTACTTCACATCGAGGAGAAAGTGTATATGTTTTGTGTTGTGTATCGATTTGTTTTATTCTGTAAAAACAATATTGTTCGATACTGACCTCTTGAATGGGCAAATTATTCTTTTTTTCTCATTTCATAGAGAAAATGTAATTAATGTTTTTTTCGAAGTATTATTGTAATTGATATTCTTCGCGTTGAAATACTCAAGAGATTTTTGTTTCTAGGAAAAAATATTTATTGCTCGTTTTAAGGAAATTTAGCGAATCCGTGGCTATTTTGTTCATTTATGGCGTGCAATTTTTTTTCATGCCACGAAAGTATTCTTCCACATTTTTAATAGAGGAATCTTCTATTTTAATACCGTCAACATTTTGATTAATAGTAAGGAGATTTTTATTCTTATAGAAAGTCTTCCTAATATTGTAAACGAGACTGTGAATGTTTATGCATTTATGGGAAATTCAGAATTTTACAATGTTAAACATCGGTAATTTTTTAAAGATACAATTTAATTGATGTATTTTAAAACGAATCTCCATTGATTGATAATTATTATCCAAGTTAAATTAAATTCAAAATCTATCGAAATAAAATTATTTCTCTTCAATTTAGACGTATTAAAAAAAAAAGAAAATGCATTGAAACTAAATATTTGCATAAACATTTATAGTTGCTCCATAAGTGAATAAAATGGCCATTAAAATCGAACGACCACTATATTAGATTATGTCAATTGGAATCTGAAGCTCTTCCCGCCAGTGAATGGCTGTCTGTAATTAGATCTACGTGACCGGAAGTGAAAAGGACTCATCGAAGACCTATGCGTGTTTCATGTATAGCCCGATGAATTCCATGTAAAAATGGCAACTCTTGCATGGTTGGTCTTTCATGCATATTTATGACAGTATCACCGTGAAAGTACTCGTAAAACGTCTATGTTTTTATAATTGAACCGCAGAGAGAAAGATCGTGGATTGAAAAGGATGAATTTTAACTGAAAAAGCACAGTAGAACTGTTGAAACATTTATAAGATTGTAATGGGGGTCCATTGTATGTTATTTTGATGTATTTAGAAATTCAGAAAGTTCCAATTAATTAACTCCATGAATTAATACAATACATTAAAATACATTGTGACAAATGATTTATTGCAGCTATTAGGGTATATTAATAGCGAATTCTCCGAGGTATATAAAATTGATAAAATAGAATGAATTAGAACAAATGACTTCCATGAGAATATACATTAATAAATTTAATTCTTGTTACTCAGTTCAAGCTTTAAGGTTGAAACAATCAAGCCTATGTGAACTGCAGAATAAAAATTAAAACGAAGTGACTTATAAATTTAAGTGC
The DNA here is from genome assembly GCA_032399605.1 of Melipona beecheii. Classification (NCBI taxonomy): domain Eukaryota; kingdom Metazoa; phylum Arthropoda; class Insecta; order Hymenoptera; family Apidae; genus Melipona; species Melipona beecheii. The sequence goes on along the minus strand of JAUCMO010000484.1, from coordinate 2,529,849 downwards.
AACATTTAGTTGACACTCGACTAGTATCATTAGACAATTAGATTTTTGTGCATTTATGGAATACTTGGAAGTGCAAAAATGTAACAATAATTTTCCATCGAAATTTTTACAGTTTTGTTAGAATATCCGCAATTGTCAATATTTTAATATTTAATATTTCGATAAATGAAGTTCTACTGTGTGGACAAGTAGTGTAAGAGGTTAAACAAGAGGCGACTGTTGCTGTGAAGAGCTTCCGATACAACCGACCAAAAGCAGAAGCACTCGGATAATTTCCAAGAGGCACGACACCGCGTGAGAAAACGTTCTGTCAATTCGAATTGCATCGCTGCCTCTCGAAGCCAGCTCACCCGTCACTTGGGGCAAAAACTGTCTCCGATCCGACATAGCTCTAGCCTTACACGTGCACACGGCTCTCATGTAAAAACAACGCAATCGTGACTGATGAAAGTGTTCGAGTCTGATAGATATACAGTGAGTCACGAAAGTATTTGAACATTTATCGCAGAAAACTTTCATGTATGTACATACATACACACACACATACATGCATACATACATACATACATATATATATATATATATATAGAAACATTTATATATGGAACATTTTGGGATTTTTTCAAGACCATAACGAGATCATACACGATTATCAAAGTCACTAATTTTTCTTCGAAACATATCGAATCGATAAGTTAGAACCAACATTAGTTTAATACAATTAATGATAGTATTAAAATCGATCGAATTATTATATTTTTATATTTTTCATTCGTGAATATATTCGAGCAAATTTTATTTTGTTCTTATACGAGCTGGTTTGAGGTCCGTTTACCATGTTGAAATGTCTGGAGCAATACGTTCGCAATACGTTCAAAGATCTCTCTAAGCGTTCAAATACTTTCATGTGGAACTGAAAGTGTACATGTGTATAAAGTTAGTTTGATACTGCAGACAGGAGAGGGGGGGAGAGATGATTGCCAAGTAGCGAGAAATGTTGAATTTTTGTAACTGTGATATGCGTTACTAAAGGCTCTAGACAGTACCGTTTAGAGATAGAGAAAAAATAAGAGAAGAAGAGAGAGGGAGAAACAGAGAGAATTTCCTTTTTCTCTGTTGTCCTTATTTAGTTATAGATTAGACTATTATCGTGTACATAGCCGTTTTTAGTGACTGAGTTAAGCTTATACGATTCTTCTATTTTTTTTTCTTTCTTCTTTTATTTTTCTGACCAAATGTGTGGTCGATTCGTTCGAAAGACGTTTGAAGTATAATTGAAACGCGTGCTTGATCGTTTCGCCTAACTTTCACGATCGTTGTGTCGTTCTGTGCAGAAAGGGGATACTACTTTAATCTTGGATTCTCTCAAACTATTGAAAATTATTTTTTAAATTCTTTTCGAAATTTCTTTTCTTTTTCTTTTTTATATTTGAGATCAGATTTAATTTTATAGTTCTAAGTTTAACGAAAATGTAAAAGTGTTTTTTCTCTTTTCAATGTTATGTTAAAAATTTTTTGTAGAATATTAAACGTCTCCTTATTCGTGGAAAGTGAGACTGGGACGTAGGAACAGAGCCCAATTCCTTGTTTTTATTAATGTAAGAGATACTATATTATCTACTGATTAGTTAACACTTGCGTGGCGCTAGTGTCGCATCACCAGATGCCATAAACATCTCGAATTGATACAAAACATAATATTATTAATTAGTTAATTGCAGATTTCTGTGCACGTCTGCGTATTTGAAAATACACAGGGTATACTATAAAATATTCGAGGTATAAAATTTTTTCCTAGTTTTCATTCTTTTAATGAAATTATAATATCGTTCGTAAAAATACCAATTTACATAAGTTGCAGATAAGTTTTAGATTTTTAGAGATTGTTTTCAATCTTTGTATCGAAGTATATGTATATATATATTTTTTATAGATTTATTATTTATTATAATTTAATTATTGATATATTGATACATGGTTTCCATACTAATGAAGAAAGCACTGCGAAATTAGAGTATAAATTCGAGCAAGAAATGGACGCCAGAGTCAAAAAGTATTAAGAAAAAAGAAAGTATTCTCAGGAGTTAGAATCCAAGATACAAAATTACAAAAAGAAAAAAAAAGAACGTTCGCTAAAGTTCCTTTCTGCACATTCGATTATACAAATGAAAACAGGAAACACTGTGATTGTCGTTGACAACAGCTAGCCAATTCCGACACTTTATCTAAAAAAAGAAAGTCATTATTTTTTTAAGCCAAGCTGTTTTTCAACTAAACGGAAAATAAAAAAAAAGAGGACACTGACAGCGTTTCCCATTTTTATTTCGGTAAACTTCTCTTGCCTAATCGATTGGGCAATCTCAATGCAACTCGAAGCGCACACGCAGAAGCGCGCGATTCAAACTGCAGTTAAGAAATTTATCATCGAAATTTTACGAAAGTGAGATGAACCCGTGTCTTAAAAAAAAAAAAAAAAAAAAGAAAAGAAAAGAGATCGAAAGAAGTAATAGGCTCTCTAATTTATTCCTTGAAAGTCAATATGTTTTAACCCGATGTTTCCTAACCTGTACTCACTACACAGGGTGCTTGTGTGTCATGGCCGCCATGGCTGCCAAGTAATCGAGAAAATGTTCGATGCATCGCAAATAAAACGTAAATCACGAGATCCAGGATTTCTTTCATTCAACACTTTGATTTGACGAATGTTGTTTGGAAAATTTGGAAGAAATTCCGTGTCTTTCTTCGACGATGTTTCACTGTCCATTGGTTTGACAATGCTCTTGGAAGGTTCTAGAATATTCGTTTTCGTTTTTCGACAAAGAAGAGAATGGTAAAAAAAGTAATAACGAATTGATTAAGACCTAAATCACAAAATGTTATTAAAAAAAATAATGCAACAAAGAGTTTTATTTATTATAACGTTAAATTTGGTATTCAATTGGAGCTCATTCAGTCTTAAATTCTATAAACGATACTTTTTCACTTTTGCCATGTTTAACCACGTAATGAGACTTTCCAAACAACTCAACACCAATTACTGTACTAATTATCCAGATTATTATTTTCTTCAGAAGAGCTATAAAAAAAAGTACAGAAAATATTTCTCAGTTGGAAAGTAAATGCTTCATTAAAGGAATCTTCGACTCATGGATTTTTCTACGATACGTCGAAACAGGAAGAAACGAGAATCGATCGAGAATGAGACAGAAGGGGAGCAATTTCCCTCGATAATTCAAAGGCGTGTTCGGTTGAACGCGTCGAGGAAAGAGCGCAGGATGATTCCGGCTTTCTAGCAGTTTTAGTTTTCGATAGACCGGATCGCGAAACCTCGTGAATATTCACAAGCTCGAACGGAGAGCAAAACTATTTTGTTTTAAAGTGCTCTTAAACTCGAACACGTGCCGATTACTTCTGCATTTTTATTTTTTTATTTTTTTTTTTTTTTTAAGGAATATGCCAGCTGGTTTCCAACCAGCACCCACTTGCTGTTCGTTTGTGATCCTAGCGTTCTATAGTGTTTCCTTTTTCTTTTTTTTTTAATTTACAGCTGTCTTGTGATTGATTGAACCTTCGATTGTATTAAATGTACCGATTAATTATATTTTGTATACTGATTTCATCGTCACTTTCTTTATTTTCCCTCGACTAAGTTTTCTCTTATTAACGCCTGTTAGAGGTCTCGTCTTCGTTTGCAAAAAGAAAAAAAGAAAATTCTGAATTTTTTTCAAGTTCATTCAAGATTTCATGTATATCATATTCATATTATGTTTGTATTTTATATACACGTCAGAAAATTGAATTTTTTTTCTAAATGATTATTGAATGTTAATGCTGATTCAGACTTCTGATATCTAGAATTTCTAGCTATTACAAGAGTTAATTAAATTGAAAATGATGTTTGTGCTCTTTTAATAATAATTATTTATAATGAAACACATATTAAATAGTTATTTATCTTAGAACTAATTAAATCATATCGTTCAATATTTTATGGATACTGAAGAGAAATTCTATAAGGGAACAACTTTCAAAATTCTATCTGATTATCTCCAGAGAGGTCTGCAATGTTGTTCACAATTGGTTCGCGAATTTTACGCGGATTTCGAAGAAGTCTAAATGAACAAAAATGCGCGAACCGTCTAAAATAGTTGTCGCAATACTTTTATTGTTTTAATTACTTTTACAAAAATGTACATTCGGACAAAAATCCGCGGTCCATTTGCAACATCCATTAAATCTCACTAAGTCGTGAGAACGAAGTTTTCAATCAAATCTGTGTGTAACCTAAATTAGTCAGGCACAAAGACAAGTAAAATATCCTATAAATGATATTATGAAATTCTCGCTGGTTCAATTCCAATTCCATCGTCGTCTAATTACATAATTCTTCTTGTCAATCACGTCTTGGCTGAAACACGTTTCCGCGCCAAGTTTTTCACAGAAACGCGCGCCGGGTAGCGCAATTTAATTGACCCGTCCGAGGAATTGGCAGACAGGTCTCTGTTCACCTGTGCTTCGTACAATTAAACGAATCGAGTTGACGATCGTTACTGCGAAAAGGCCGATGAAAGTCCATTGCGCAATCGTGCGGCACGCATGGGAAGTTTGGCTCGTTGTTCAAAGAAGTAACGAGCCACCGAAGGAATCTCGTTATTTCTTTCTTTGGTCTCGGCACTTTTCTTTCGTCCTTTTTCTTCTGATCTTTCGAGCTGAAACTGGTCCCCTTTTCTCGCGAATTTTGCACGACAATGATTTATTTGTTCGTTTGATTCTTTTTACATCGCGCAATGATTGCCGAAACTGTGATTTAATTTCGACGGTACGAGCAAAATATTTTTACGAAAGCAACTAAAAGATTTCGAATAGTGTAATTTGGACATACAAGACTATACTTTAAATGTATGAAAATCTTATTTATCTCACAACGAGTCCAAAAACACATTTTACTCATCTTGCAACAAAAAGAAGAAGAAGAAGATTTAAAAATGAAATGAAAAATTTATCTCGGTAAATTGAGCCAAACCTTAGAGCAGAAAACAACACATTGGTTTGTCAGAGAAGGATTTTGTAAAATTTCGAATTCACCTTGCTGGGAAAAAATTTTCACAAGATGCGAAACTGATACTGATAGTTCCAAAAATTTCGTAGACGAAAAACGCAGTCGTACGTGTGTAGTTGCAGGTGTAACAAGACGATGCACCAGATTCGAAAGAAGGTGGGGTAGGCGCAGGCGTGAAAGTCTTTGGTTTCACTTGTCTTCGAAGAGATCCACCTTAGCAGGTAGTAGGAGAGGAAAACAGTGAACCTCGCGGTTTCGAGGCTGATCGAAGAGATCCAGAAGCGAAATCGTGCCCGTGCAGCGCACAATGCGCCTCCTCGATCGACCGGAAACGGACAAACTCGCTCTCGTTACAAACGCGCCGCGAACGAAGAAGAGTCGAAGCTTCAGCGCATCGCTGAGTGTGAATTTTTGACAGTGTTTCTTTCTTTCTTTCTTTTTTTTTTTTTTTTTTTGATAGCGTGACAGAGAGATTTTATTTTATTTCCATTTGAAAGGTGTGTTGTTTATTTTTAGTTTAGTTCAGTTGGATTTAGTGAATAATTATTATTGGCCAGAGTTGATTAATGCTCGTAATACCGTTTTTCTTTTTAGATTAACCCTGAGTTTTAGAAGAATTATTGGTAATTGGTGGAAATGATAAGATTTTTAAGAAGTAAAAATTAAATTTTCTAGTCGATACTCGACTTCAATTTTTCTGTCATTTGAATTTGAATTGATAAAAAGAGAATTGTCCTGTAGTCTGATATTTGAAATATTTCTACAGAAAGTGAACGAATTGTCGTTCCAATAGAAAATTTTGTTCATTTGATTCTTCGTTAAATTCCAGATATTCTTCAATGTCACGTATTTAGTATCGCAGAAGGTTAATATAAAAATCTACCAATAAACGAGAAAATCATAAAAAAAGAAAAATACCAAGAAAATCTATTTCCAATAAAAAGATTATCGAAATAAAGAAACTTTTCCAAAAATTATCCCTTAAAAAATTTCATTTAATAGAATCCAGAGAGATTCGATGAAGTGAGGGATAATTTTCAAAATTAGCCCCTGTAAGAAAATTCTAGAAGAAGAAAATTTTTAGGAGAACAAAATTTTGCCAAAAAAGAAGAAAGTAAGAGAAGCAAATAAGAAGCAGAATTGTAAAACAAGGTGTCTAAAATAAAAATCCAAGGAGGATTTCTCCTCTTCTTCGAGGAGAAATTGGCCCCGAGGAAGATCAATCTCGACGAAAAACAGAAAGCAGAAAAGGTCAGAATTGAAAAACAAGATATCGAGAGCAAAAATCCAAGGAATTTCTCGGAAATCGGCTCCGAAGGAAATTCCATCTGGCGACGATACTGAAAGGCCGGAGCTATTAAAAAAAATAGCCGGCAGCAAAAGTCGAAAACGACTGAATTTTCTCAAAGTTAGCCCGAGGGAGGTTCTCGTTGGCAGAAGAATAGAAAGCAGAGAAAGTCAGAAGAGATGAGAATGCCGGTGGAGTCGTCGATATACTGGGACTCGGTCGGTTCCCAGCGTTCCACTTCCGTTGGTAGCTCCGGGGACGCGTGCAGCTCCGGAAGTGCCAGCAGACACTACGTGGATCCGTGGGATCTGGAGAACTATGCGTACCTGCGACGGCACAGCGTTGTCGGCCTGGCGCAACAGGCGCCGAGACATCATCGGCGATCCGCCTACAAATTGTACCAAGAGGCACGCGCTCACTCCGAATATTGGTGAGTGGCGAGGAATGTACTAACGACGTTTTAATGAACCGATCGATGAAATTTATTACAGGTGACTCCTCTGTTGTGACGAGAACCTAGATTTCGTTTAGTTGTAGTTGTTACGCAACGTTTGTTGCTCCAAACGTGAAAAGGAGAATTCTAGATTTTCTTTTAGAGGAATCTCTAAACGTGTTCTTAGAAAAAAAGTAAAGTTACTAGAAGCTTGACTTTTTTTTCCAACGAAATAAAATTCTCTCCTCAGTGTTAATTTCTTTTTTCGAGGAACTAAAAGTTCATGTCAATTTTATCATTATTATTATTATTTTTTTTTGAGAATCAAAAGTCGATATTGGAAGAAATCCTTCCTCTCTTTTAACAGAGACGATTCTCTGAAATTCGAAGATGGATTGGTCGAAATTACTCAATTTACAGTTCCGTTTCGTATCCGCTGGAAATTGCTACGTGGTTGGAAAGAAACCGAGTGCGTGTGTTAATTAAGTAGAAAGACTGGAATCTGGTTAATCGAGCAGTAACACTGCTGGTAGTTTGAGCCTAATAAGCAGCCAACACCTGAAATTAAATTGAAATGAAACATACGTCGAAGAAATCTTTTCAGTAGATCAAGGTGAACAAGCTTTGGTACATATTTATTCCAATCTTGAAAGTAAAATAATGGTATGCACCTTTCAATATTCAGAATTGAATTGAGGATTTAAAAAATTTCTTGTTATCGAAAGAAATAAAAACTCTTGTTCAAATTAAACAATTTCTTTCGGCAGTTTAAATTTAAAATTTTAGTTGTCAAATTAAAACGTGTTTATTAGCATGTAAAAAGTAATTTATAAATCTATTTGTACTTTAATTATTTACAATTGGAATAAAAACTGCGCCAAATTTTTGGGAATTTAAGATGAAACAAAATCTGTTTCGACTTCGTAAGAATCCTACCCAGCAAATTTCTCGAATTTCCACTACGAAAATTCGAGCAAATAAATCACAGTGCCTGAATTTCCACTACGAAACTCCCGACAATCGATCCCTCCGCGTTGTGTTGCATAAAACCAGCGTGTGTACAGCACATTGTTTTTACAGGCGTGATATTTTTCCGCTTTATCGTTCACAGTCTGTTTAACCCGGTATATTTTTTCATAGGCTGCAATCTACTCGAGAAAGATCGTTATCACGCCGGGTAGGTGCGAAGTAGGGCGCTGTGTTCTTGAGTCTTGCTCTCTTGCGTGCCTGATACTTATTAAACTTTGCACACCTTCGTTCCGATGCATCAAGGAAAACGCGTGTTGCGCATACACATAATTTTCGAAACACGCTTTTGCTTCTTTCCTTTTTTTTCGTTTTTACAGCCAAGGCCTGTATTTTCGATATTGCACGGAGATATAATACGAATAATAATGAAGCAGAAATTCAAATTAAAGCGATTATCTAACTCGAAAGGAAGTGTTGAGTTATTTTGTTTGCAGGAATTGGGGCTTTTTCTGCGTTGTGCAAAAAGATTCTCGCTATATTGATGCAGTGATTTCTAGTGATTTTTGTTTTTTTCTTAATCAAATTCATAAATTGGAGAACTGCGTGAAGTTATTTGTTGGTAATTTCACGATTGGAACCGTTCGTGAGGAACTGTCAATGCAAGATTTCGAATAAATTTTTGAATTACGATTTGCATAAAATATTTAATTACCAGATAAAGTAAAGTTTCATTGCTCAAACGAAGGATTGTCACAAATTTTTTAAATTAAAATTGCACTATCCCGTTTTCGATATTCATGTACTTATCATCGCACAGTGAAATTTTTAATTTATAATATATTCTTCATCTCGAAGAATATTCCCTGACGATTCCAATTACAAAACAAATGTTTGCTCAAAACTTTCTAGCAAGTCTACCGTACGTCGATAAACAATCACACCAACAAAATGAAAAAAAAAACCAAAGAGTAAATCTCAGAAATTTCTCCTAATCTTGTTTCTAAAGAGGAAAACAGCAAAGACACGTAAAGGATTATGATTGCGCAATCAGATGCTCCAACGAACACGGTATCGCAATTACAACGGAATTTAATTGCCGGAAAGAGACACTTCCTTCAATCGTAATAGACGTCCGTCGGTGATCGGACGTGGTGCATTGAACCACCGTCAAGTGTAACGCTGTTTAAATCGATCACTCGTATCGGGTCTGGTGAAAGGCGAAATCCCCCGAAGTGGTTTCGCGTCGTCGCTGGCTAATTTAGCGAAAAAACGCCTCGAGCCACGTTTCTAATAAGCGTCGTTGCCGGCAAGAACTGCGAACCTGCCTTTAAAAGGCGATTTCACAGTTTGTTCTGTTGGATTAGGGCTCAACTGTCCGGTAACTGTCCTGCAATTTAGATAGAGACGGTAATCGCGCAGAGGGTTTTACTTTTTGCTTCGCGAAATTGTTTCAATCGCTACGCTAAGATGGATTTATACATATATTGTGATTTCATGGTATAATATTATATACTGCATACGGTATAGTACGTATAATAGCTTTACACTATACTATATTAAATTAATAGTATATTTCATAGTATAAAGCTATTATATAGTAACTAAGTATAGTATAATATAGCTTAGTATACCTATTGGAATATTGTGGTACAGTATTTTGTAGTAATTACATGGTAATTTTATAATACAGTAGTAGAGTACAAGTATAATGTCATAGTAGGAAGTTATCTCTCAAAATATTTCAGAATTTTTCTCTTCATGCTCCTCCCTGTTAAAAGACAAAAGATTGTATTTCTGATTGTCAGAAATCGTTTAAAAAGAATTGTTGTTTTTAAGGAGGGAGTTTGGAGAAGTAATTAGGGAACTCGTTGCAGGTACTCGTCGTCAGTGAGAGAGCCCGGCTACGTCGCGCCTGCCTTCGTGGAAGAATTGTATTGTGGACCAGCTAGACTGGCGAACAATAGTTGCTGCTATCATCAGCCAATCTACGAAGACGAGGTACCGGATTACGTCGCCCCGTTTCCGGTCTACGCGCCTCTCTCCGGTAAGATTCATTGCTATTCCCCTGACGGTCCTTGTCGCCCGCCGAATCGAGGCCTCTACATTGAATTAGACACGCAAACAACAGAAATTGTGCTCAGAAGGAAAATTCGAATTCGCTTTTCTTAGATACAAGTCTTTGGTGACAGTTTCATAAACTAACAATAAATGGTTTACTAATACTTCACTACTAATATTTAATAATTTTAATAATTCATCATACTATACTATACTAGTTTGTTAAATATAATTCTTTGGTAAATAAGTTTCTTTGATAACAGTTTGGTAACCAACAACAAGTGGTTTACTAATGCTTCGCTACTACTTTAATAATTTAATAATTTTAATAATTCACTATTAATTGAATGTGTGTAGTAGTTTTATAGTATATCATATTAATTGCTAGCATACTAGTTTGTTAAATATAATTCTTTGGTAAATAAGTTTCTGTGATAATAAGTGGTTTACTACTACTGCTATTTAACAATTATAATAACTCTGTAGCAGCAGTCTTATAATAATTGCAAATGTAGTGCTACATTATACCAGCACATTAATATACTAGTTGCACTGTTATACAACGGTGTTTCAATTCAATATTTTACTTATTATCTCATTGTAGTTACATGTACTATTATTACAGTAACTGAATATTTTAATTTAAACTATGTAATACAATTTACAAAATTAATTACATAGTGAGAGTTCTTTGACCTCAATCAATTTAACTTCAAAATTATCGTTAATTGAATTTCAATTAATTTCCCCAATCGCTTTGTCCTAAATAACTTGTACAGCCAATTTGGTTTCAGAACCACATGAATAATTTATAAACTGTTCGTTCTTGCGCCACTATGTTCGTAATTCTAATTTCCTCCTTCTACTTCTATTAGAGAAATATAACTCTATAGAGAGATATTTCTTGGACAAGCTTGAAAATTAGGTCAGGTGAAATCCGCAGGAAATGATGGTGATACAAATCATTATACGTTCAACCGATTCTAAAGCAAGTGAAAAAAGAATTGAAAGAGTTTTAATGAATAGATAAACTACATTTGAACGAGCTGTTTCCTGCTCAGAGACGTCATCAGATAGTTTTATCAAGGAAAAGAAACGCTATTCCCGGAAAGTACTACAATAAATACTGAATACCGATATAACTGTGGTTGGTGAAAGTAAGTGAAAATCAGTGTCCACGGTTTTCTGATTGCGAATATCGGGCCACCGTAACTATAGAACCGCTCGTGGACCTAGAACTTGCACTTTCAAGGTCCAGATCAAAGTAGAGCGTGCCTTGTGCAAGACTCCCTCCACGTGTGATTCTAATTTAGTTGATATTGAATATTCTCAGAAATGAATGCACTAAATCTCCTGATGTAAATCACAAAGAAATCTGGATGATATACGTTGCCAAAAGTGACTCAACTGTCTGATTTGAAGTTTATCTTTCAGACTCATCAATTTTTTAATTAGACAGGTTTTTGATGATCTACGATGGATTTGTATTAGATAAATAATTAGCAGGGAATTGTTTAATGCAGAAACAGTTATCAAAGTGAATTATCTGTCAGAGAAATGAACTAGTTACTTAATGAACTAGATCTCTGTGCACCTTAAAATGTATGTTAAAATTGATTGTTCAGTTCTTACTACGTGGAATGTTATACAGATGATACAATAATTGTTTATTTGAGGAAATAGTAGAAAATTGTTTCAAGTATTGAATATTACAAAGAGTACTTTATGATATCTCATATATTTCATATATTTTTAAGTTTTGCACTTTCAGATTTCCCATAAATACATAAAAATTCTCAGACCATTTGTTAGAGAGCGCTCAAAGAGACTAACGTGTTGCAATATATTAAATAAATGTGCCAAAAATATGAAGATTGAAGATGAATTTGTGTTTCTGATCCGTCACGTATCCATTCAGTGTCAAATTTTCAAATTTTTGGCAACTTTGAGTACTCAAAGCGTTCAACGTGGATTATCCTGAAGTGAATCATTTGGCAAATAATTTTTCAATGATTGAATTTTGGCAATTTTCGGAAAAAATTGCAACATAACATTGCACGATGTGAAATCATCTCTTTAAAAGAAACGAACTCAGCACTGTCAAAGTAGAGATTCCATGCTCGAAAGTGAAATCGATTGAACACAGATTGTAGTATCATTTTCTTCTAGGAAGTTGTAACAGTTCAAGCTGTCGTTCTTCTTTCGAAGCTGTTAGAAACGCGGAATATGCAATAAAAGTAGTATGGAAGATCGCGTGCTTGAAAACCACAGGTCGCGGTCGAGTTACTCTTTCTCTTGGCCCGTTAATTGATATTCCTGCACGCGGTGAGCAACCAGTTACGATTCGAAGGGGGATTATGGTTATGCAATTGGCGCGTTGCATCGATGTTGCACGTGCCGATGCGTTTGGCTAAGGAACGCACTTCCGTTTCGGGTCCGGTTCAAGAATCCTATTAATGGTCACGTTGCGGTGAACTGGACTATGCCGTTTCTTCCTTTTTAACCGATACATGTCCACTTTGGGTTTCTCTTCTTTCTTTCTTTTTTTTTATTCAAACACTTCGAAATCTAATTAAAAGACAAATGGTGATAAAGCGCTTTATGTAGCAAATGTTTCATACTATTATATTAATATTACATTAATAATACATTTTAACCTAATTCTTGTCGTAACAAATTTTCTCAACATTCTACATTTCCTTGAAATAGTATATTAAATAAAGATGAATAAATAATATAAAGAAATTTAAATTTAACATTAATGATTGCAAGGAATTTTTTTTAAGAAAGGTGAATGAACCTAACCTAAATATATATTGTATGAATAAACCTAACCTAAACTCTATATATTGTAATTTTCTCTTGACGTAAAATGATTCGATTACGAGCGACTGTAGTTGATTGAAATAATTCGAGTGGTTATGCCTGGTTGGGTGTGTCTTGAAAGCGACTTGGCAGTAAATGGAATTGATTATAAGTGACCGTACGGTAAAATGGAATCCTAAGCTCTCCAATCGAAAGTTCTTTTATCGCGTGAAATCACATCGAGATTTTCCCTTCGTTCCTAGAGAATACGAATAAAAAGTTTATGCCGCGATAAGGAAACAATTTCCAATTAAAATTTCGTTCGTATAATAAAAAAGAAGAAACTTACGCCTGCTACGCGCTCGTACTTGTTTCAATTTTCATTTCGAGAGTTACGACAGCGATAAAAATAATTGAAACGAATCGATTGTACAGGCAACGATCGCGTAGAGTAACACTCGGTGGCAAAAACGTTCGTCGCGGTTCGTCATGCATCGTAATAACTCGACCACAATTTCTATCGTGTCCTAGAAAGCTTGGTCTATCGCCTTAATAATGGCGACACGCGGCGCTAGTGTCGCGAATGCGCGTCCTCACACGCAACTATCATTTTTTTTTTAGCGAACACTTCTCTGCTTTTACTCGTCAACAAACAGATTGCGTACGATATGAAAGTGGAAAAACCAACGTATTCGCTTGTAGTTGCATCACACGTTACAGTAATCAAACCAGATTTGGATGATAGCAAACTTTTGTGTCAAACTATATCAGATATTTCATTTATTGCACTAGATATTTCAATATTCCTCAATGTTTCTCGTTTCGCATTACAATTCTATGTTCTTCAGCTGAATTATTCTTTATAATTAAGTTAATTTGAGTGTCAATTTCGATCGCTTCTCTTTGTTCTCTGAACAATTCCTCGAGTCAACGACGAGGAAATTCTCGAAATTACCAAGTTTGCTGAGAAAATAAGAGGAGAGGATCAGAAATCGTAGAAAGAGGTTGTTCTCACTGGTGAGTGCGTCAGAAAGTGGCTGAACGAAATTGCACGTGTCATCGTGAGCGATTTCCACGTCCTCGTTCCGAATCCGGCGACCCCGCGAGCCTTCGTACGAGAAAAGACAGTCGAAGGCATCGGTGGGCGTTGAAACAAACCTGATTAAAATCAAGTCTACCAATGATAGAACGTCTGTCTCTTGGAATTTATTTCTTTCATTTATTAATGCGATACTTTTGTTTCTATTCGTGAACTAAGGGAGAGAGTGTGGATTATTGGGATTGTTACAGATGTGAGACACGGTGAATTCATGGAAGACCACAGGCGATGCAGGCACAGATGCAAGTCTGCCACATCCATAAGAGAGTTTAATAGGTACTTATACTTTTTTAAATTACTAGACTGCAGATTTTTATGCATTCGCGGAGAAATTTGAGAATGTACAATTATTAATATTATTATTAATATTAAATATTAAAAAATTTATATAACATACAATATTTAATAGATTTTCAATAAATTTTCATCCAAGTTCCATTTTATAAATTTCATTTGCAAATATGCCAAACTGATTTATTTCTTAGGTCAATGAGCGTCGATCACAGCCTCCCACCAGATTCCATAGAATTGGGTAAGAAATTTGAATAGTCAATTCTCCGTGATTTAGAAACTTTTGATTAATTACGTACGTATTAATTTCGTGTCTTTAAAAAAAAAAGAGGGAAAGTTTTATCTATGGATCTCGAAACGAGTTCTCTCGTTGTTTCTTTTAAATGTAAAATCAACTTCGTGATATTGCAACTTTTTTCGTAAAGCAGAGAAATATTTGAGTTCTCAAGAGATAGATTAATCTGTTTACGTATAATTTTCTACGTTTAGTCAACAGTTTAACAATTTCTCGACAATTTTATCATTTTATCTTCACAGATATGCCAGACTATCGTTCTCGGCACGAATACCCATCGATGGAACAAGAAAAATACATGGTACAAATTATTCCGCCCCCACATTTGGACCTAAATACATACGGGCATCTAAAAATCGACTACACCAACAGTTGGAATTCTCTTAATCGGAAGATCAGTAAATAATTTCATTCTGAAAGGAATCAAATTAATTTATTTCCACTTCTTATGCATATATTTTGCATATATTCTGATACTTACTAAATATCGTCAATTATTTATGTAATATATATATATATATATATATATATATATATATATAGAAACTTAAAATCGAACCAAAAATTATTTCTAGTTTGACTCGAGCAACGAAAATCGAAAGTTAATTTTTTTTATGATAAAGGTTAATATGCATTTTACATTGACCGTAGTATAATCTCGTACGAGATGCTCTATGTATTGATAATAAATTGCAATTGATATTTTAAGAAATATCTATCAGAGTATCCCTGTCTTCGTAAAATAATTTTCTTCTTTTTATGCCACTGCTTTTATCCACAGTTTCCTCTTCGTTCTCCAATGACGTGCCATTTACTCTTTCTACCTTCAATTCTGGCCATCTATAGTTTGCATCGTCGAAGATTTAACGTCAATCGAAAATTTAATATTAAAAGTGCAGAATGCTTTAAGAAAATTTAAGAAATTAGAAAAATTCTTGGAGTTGAGAGCATTGATTACAAGATGCAATTTCTTGGAAAATATTACATAAATTTAGGAAACTAGAAACTGAAACTTTTTTCTGATCGATTGCATATAACGAAGGAGTTGGAAAAATTTCTGAATTCAATGAATTCGATAAGAAGATAAAACTCGAAAATTCCAAGTTTGTTTATTTTAAAAAGGAAATTCGGAAAATTCAAGAAAACTTTGTATCACAAAAATTCAATGAAAAAGCCAAAGTGATAAAGATGATCGTTGATGGTAAAAGTAAAAAAATTTGGACGAGTCGATTGAAATTCAAAATTTGATAAAATACAGCTGAGAAGATTCTAAAATTACGAAAATGACGGAAAGATTAAAAATTTGGAGTAATACCTAAAAAACGAGACTTTCCTGTTGTTGTTCCCCAAATTTTTCGCACGTGCCCCTCTCTTCGTTTCGCACTGGTTAAAACAGAAATTTCCCTCCTCCATAAAGCCGAAAATTTCGTGGATTATTCTAGGCAATAGGAATTATATAATTACGGAAGTAGATGCCAGTTTCGCGTTCTGCAGCAACACTTTGTATCTCTGCAGTTCGTCAGAGTGTTGTTTCTTCAGCAACGCAACATCCTCCATGTGTTTCTCCTCTTGCATCAGTAATTGCGCTTTCAAAACCTCCATTTCATCTTGCAATTTGCACGCTGTTGTTGATGGATGATATAACAGTGACAATTGAGCATCAGATAATTAGTAAATATTATTGTACAAGAGTGATTGACAAGTGGCGGAGTTAGCGAGCGTTCAATTAACAACCGGTGATTGATTATTGTCGGTGAGTGTGCAATTGAATTGCAAACGATAACTGGTAGAAAATAATTCTGCACATTGTTACAGATTATGGATATTTTTGATAATGAGGACAATAAATTGTCTAAAATAAATAAAACGAATGGATTAGTGTCTACTTTGTCTCTCAAGTAAATTTTCTGATAAAATAAAATAAAATAAAATAAAATTTAGTAATTTTCCATTCTCTATTTTGCTAAATACTAAATTGAAATGAATCCTTTCAAATACTTTACCAACCCGGGACCAAATAAAATAAAACAGATGGATTATTTTGCAAAATAAAGTTTTTCAAAACAACCTCCTTTAAATAAATAAATAAATATATAAATTTTTCACTCTCTACTTTTCCCAATAATTAAAACGAAACAAGTCGTTATTTTATTCTTTACTTTGATCAGCGTTTCCAGCACGATCCACATTGACCAGACGTAAATGATCGCACTGTTCTTTCAGTTCTTCGTTCACTTTACGAAGTTCGTTCGTTTCAGTCTGCAGTTTCTCAACGGTGGACTTGTATCTCTTCTCCAAAAGCAGATAAGTGGCGGAGAGTTTCTCCAAATTCTCTCTCATTTTTCCGACCTGTTTCTTTTCCATCGACGCAGCTTCCTCCCGTATCTCGCAGTAAGCTTTCAACGCAACGTACGCCTGTCAGTATTTTAAAAATTAGTAAAATATTTATAGAGAGAATTGAAACACGGAATGAAAAATGACGGCACATTTCGAATTCTCGCGAATTCCTCGAGAATTTCTCGCAGCTCGGAGCTGGTGCACTCCTCCTCCACCATTTTGGAACATTTCGAAGCTCGAAACTCGGATCAAAATAATTGATTTAATAGAAAAGTGAAAATAAAAGAGATGGTACGTCAAAGTGTTATTTCTTTTGGTATTTTTAAGGTTACTCGCAAGTATTTTGTTTTACGTTCGAAAGTGATTACATTGAATGAAATTAGGAAATTACGGAAGATATTTGAACTTAGAATGGACACGAACCACGAGGTTCGATCGATAACATTTGTGTGAAAATCTGTTCTAACTACTAAAAATTGTTCTAATCTAATCTTACCTTTGATTTCTCGCTACTTTTCGTTTAATATCTTTGGAAATAGCTCTCGTTTTAATCTAAATTGTTCTTTAACCTGAGTAGAGCGTCACAAAAGTTTCTTTCTTCGAATAGGAAAGTAAAATGATAATCTCAAAAAATTGTAAAGGAAAAACAAAATTAAGCAATTTCGATACGACTATCGATACTCGCGATCTGACAGTGGACAAAGGAATTCTTAAAGTATTAAATATATTTCTTTTATAAAAAAATTTTCTAATCTCTCAAGGTAATGCAGCATATAGCAAAAAATCTGTTAGAACAAATTTCCCACTCGTATCCCAATATTTCTAACGTGTATCGAGAAAACTTTATTGTATCCCAGCATACGGAAGTATTCCGAGTTAAAATTCTTCGTCAATTTCCCACGGAAATTATTAATCGACTTAATCGAGTTGCCAATCAAAAATTCTTTCCATTGGCAAAGCACCGTGTTAAAAAAACCAGATGATAACGATCGTGGCTCGTTTTTCCACGAAGTTGTCCACGATCGTGGCTACGTTTCGTTTTTTTTCCCCTCTCTCTCTCTCTCTCTCTCTCTCTCTCTCTCTCTCTCTCTCTCTCTCTCTCTTTTTCTCTCTTTCTCGTTTGACTGGCGTATCGTGGCCACAAAATGACAGGAATTCCCTCGGGGCTGAAAATGCGCGATGCAATCTAAATCCACGATCACCGTCAGCCACGAGAACGACGCCGATGAATCGATGGAAGAGTCTGTTTTCGAGCAGATATGCGACACAATATTCGTTCTGATACCCGAAGGTCTGCGCTCGCTCAAAGTTCCTCGGAGAAACGAAACAGAGAAAGAAAGATAAAAATATTATTATTTTTTTAATTACATAGAAGATTGTGACTTTATTTACTATTTGGTTGGAAGTTGAGCTTGTCAACTCCACAAGCTTCGCATTTTTTATTTAATTTTGTTTTCTGCTAGCGTCTGCTGTATTAGCAGTGATGAATGAAGAATTTGGAAATTAGAGGTTACAAATCGCAATACTAATTCTAAAGGAAATTTTCGAAAATTACGAATCATCTGTTCCACATCTGAACGAATTTACTCAAATAAACCGAGTTCTGTCAATTTCTCCATGACTGGAAAGTTTGAACGTTCCAACGTTCGATTATTCATTACATTACTGACTCTGTACCGATGACTGATAGATGCGTATTTATGATGGGGTTCTGTGACAGTGCCGCGGCTGAAGCAGCTGTTTCTAAGTTGGAGCCAGCTAGGCACCGAAGACAGAATACAATTGGACGCGAAAGTGGCCAACTGGTGCTGTCCTAACAGGCGGCAGCTATACAAACCACTGCAAGAGGCGTTAATTCGCTGGGAGACTCTGCAAGACACTCAAGGTTATCCGTTAAAAATGTAAAATTCACTCTAACTCAAAGTTAGAACGCTTCTTAATTAGAATACCTCTTCAAGTTGGAAGGAATTTGTTTCATCTTCCACAACTCTGCAGCAATTCTATCGCTCCACATTTTATTTTTTTTAAAAAACGTTACAAAAATCCTCAATCTGTGCTTCATTGTGTGTTTCCAATCATCTTTCGGGGAGCAAAAAATATATTAACGCGCGCAAAAAATTTCGTCAGACGCTGGAACGCGATCGTCCGGGTCCAAAAAAAAAAAAGAAAAAAAAAGAAAAATGAGTAGAAAAAGAGAGACTCGATCGCCACCGACAGACGATGAATTATCGACTCGGGCCACGATCCATTAACGCATGATTATTCATGAATTCGAACAGGGGCTCCCGGCTGCGAGCCAGGTATGGTCTCGTTTTCCTGCGACCCACAACTGGAGGAGGAGCTGGTCAGCGTTATTTACAGCCTGGAGCTTTTGTTCACGAAAAATCGGCGCGGCCGCGAGATCGATATGGACTACAGGATCGACAGATGCGCGGAATTAAGGAGAGAGATGTCGTTGGGTTTGAATTACGGGGAGGAGAACCTGCGTTCAATTCTGAGCCCGAAGGAGAGGACGCCTCACTCTGTGCACAGTTGCAGCTACATCGCCGACTTCGGACGATCCGACGAGGAATTGAGCGGCTACCTGACCAACTAACGATCGAACAAAACTCTCGATTTTTCCCCCGCTGACGTCGAGCTTCGAGACTGCGAATTTTTTCGAAAATTCTACAAACGCGCGCGCGGATCCGATTCATCGACGAACGAGTGGATTTCCTTGGTTGGGGAGAGTGGATGAAATGTATAATAGAGCGAGGTAGTGTACAAGTATCGAGAAATACAGAAATGAGTAATTTTGGGAAATGTAGGTCTTTTGGGGGGACGGGGAATTATGCCGACGATGAAATTTCATAAATGAGACACTGATCAGTATTTGAATTATTGAATTATCAATAAGGAATACTCGATGTTATAACAAATATAAATATAAACACTTGGCAAAAGTGTAACGTATCAAAATATCAAAACTATTTATTGAAATGTCTAAGAATTCCTTGTCTAGGGACTTGGCCTCCCACGAACAGTGTGCAAAGTCAAAAATTAAAAATGAAAACCTTTAAAAAGAGATTTGGAAAATCAACAAATACAAAGGGATATTTTGTATTTCGCAACATGTGAAAATTAATTAAAATATTTAAAAGAGAAAGAGCCGAAAGAACCGGGACGACAGCACCAATTAATGACATAAAATATTTTATTAATCATCGTTATACGGTCAAGGTGTACGAGTATACATTCAAATTAATACGATTCAATGAATTTTATAACGAAACCATTCAAACGATATGACAACGAAAGTTACGTCCGAATCATAAAATCGTGTCTTACTCCAATTCACACCATAAATATATACCACCTTGTCCATCATCATCATCATCATCATCATCATCGTCGCTCATCTTATATCCAATTTTTTTTTCCCTTCATTATTATTATTATTTCTTTTTTTGTCATTTTCTTCTTTTTTTCTCTAATAATAGTCATTACACAGCAATAATAAGTTTTAGGACGAACACTGCTCCTTACGAGAGAAAGGTAGACGTCATGCAATACGTGATACACATGATTTGAACCGCGAGAGCAAGGAACACCCCGTCGCTATCTCTCATTCCCGTTTATCCGTCCAACTATAATTTGCTGCTTGGCTATCAAACGTGAACGTGCCGTTCTAGAACATTCGTCGAACATCGGCATTGTTTGTTTATTCATTATTTATTCATTATTTAAAACGCCAAAAAGAAAAAAAAAAATTCATTCAAACGAAAGTTATCCGAGAGAGAACTTGGGTTATTCCAGATCATGTGGGGTTGTTAAGTACTATCAGTGCTAGCTAGATGACGTCTACAACGTTGCAGGAAAAATCTCGAGGGGCTCAATTCAGGAATAATCAAAGTTCTTTCTTCTCTCTCTCTCTCTCTCTCTCTCTCTCTCTCTCTCTCTCTCTCTCTTTTTTTTTCTCTTTTATTTTTAATAGAAAAATCCACGAATCTAGGAGAAGAAAACAGGTTTCTGCTTGAAACACGATTAAACTATTCTCCTTGCGGAGGAGAGGGTCGTTCGAGGTCGAATTCAGTTTGAATCACAGCTGTCTGTCAACTATTCGTCCAATAGTTTGATCGGACGAGTTTTTCTATTGCTACTAGTTTATTCTTTTTTTTTTTATTTTTATCTTGGACGATATCCAGCTTCCAGAGGCCTTGGCGAAGCAGCTCTCGAAGAAACGTTCCAGGCAGTAGCTGTCCTATAGCATTCTGTGGTTTTTCGAAACGTTGTCAGAAGGCCTTCGAATTTGATGAGCCTTTTTTTTCTTTCTTTCTCTCTTTTTTTTTAGGGAGATCGCTGTTGAACATGGTGCCGCCGGTTTTTCTTCACAGAAGAAATTATCCGAGTACGTCGCAAAATCTGGCAGACTCGAATGGATGCTTGGTTACGGGAGTCTGAATTTTACAAAAAGGTCCAATTCGTGGTGTAGCGGCCTATGATTCTTCAACGAGTTCCAAACACTGACTAGCACAAGCCGCAAGTGGCTGTGCGCTTAGCGTCGATGTTGAGCAGAGTGCGAAAACCGCTAGGAGGATGGGTATGACCAGTCCAGCCTAGCGAGAGTAGTTACAAGTGTCTGGAATAAGGGGTGTCGCTGCCATCAGCCCCCACCGATGAGTTTGGGCAGCGACTCCAAGACGGAAACGCCGCAATCCCTTCGCCTTTCTCAAAATTATCCAAATCTTCGTTCCTTTAATTAATTTATCCATCAACATTATCAACATGGCGACACCGATTCTTCTCTCTCCTCGAGCTGTGCTTCGCCATCGTGGCCGTAAGAACACTTGTACTTGAACTCTGGCTCGTTTCCCGAGAATTATACAGCGCGTCTGTCTCGTTTCAACGTGGCCTACGTCTCCTGCGTTTCGTTCAACTGTATGTACTGAGCATCCTGAGGAGGTTCAAACTGTCGGGGAGAATTCTTTTTTTCAGGGACTTCCTGCACTTTACTAAACAACTCGCAATTTGACCAAATTTACAAATTATTGGCATCAATAGGTTCTTTCACACGACACAAAGTAAATTTTTAAAAAATCCTCCTGTCAAGACATGTCATCACAGTGACGGACCAATTTTTATCAATCAATAAAATCAACAATCAGGTCAAAATTGTTATTGTTAATAAAAAAAGAAAAGAAAATTGAAAGATATCTTCTTTCCAAGATACGTTATAGTCACACGTCTGAACGTTTGAACCCCGGCAGGAATTTCTCCAATTCACTTCATAATTTCGCAATGTTAACGCAGTGTTAAATAAATAAATCCTTCGTTTATCCAGCAAATAGTAATTTATCGGATAAACTAAATAAATCGTGCAAGAGGGCCCGAGTGATCAGTGCCCCAGGTACAAGTATCAGCGAATGAGGCTCGACCATTACCGCCATTACCGCATAGTGTGTCTACGAGGCCCCTGGGATTCGGGGCCCAGGGGCAAAACCTGCACTCGCTTCATCCTTCGATTCTTCCACGAAAAGCGAATACTTTGAAATATTGACGCGCTAGAACGCGCGTCAGCTATACAGAAACCGATTCTCCGGCATGGGGAAAAGTGCTTTTTTTCATTTCTCGTTTGCGTTCAAGCCTTGCTTCTGTCCCTTTTGCTCGTTCGATTTTTAAGTTAGGTATTCGTTTACGCGCGAGACAGGCCAAGAACTATATCGGCAAGAGCCTCGATAGCTTTTGTTCGTCGAAACGATCGGAGAGAGGAACTAAAGTCTTTTTTCCCTTTTCGTTCTCTATCTTCAAAACACGGCGTGTCGTCCTCATCTGCCCTCGAAATTATGTTTCATCGACATTGATAATAACCGTGTCATTAACGGACGTATTGTTGCTACAGTTGCTCTTTAAAAGCGTTTTATTGCTTAGGGGCAGACGTGGACTGCGGATATTGCAGCAATTTTGTGGCTTTGGGAATATGAGTGGAGAAAGTTTGGTCAGTCAGAATATTTTTATTTATTATCAGTCTGGATATTTTATAGATTTTTGCACGCTACACGCAGTTTATACAAGTTGTTCGCTGTGTCTCCCTCGTAAATGAGGACTTTTTGAAAAAATTTTGCAACGTGACAGCGTACATCAATTTTCCGTAAATTGTCCAAGAAACGAAACAACGGTTGTTGCTCAATTTTTTAAATGGAATTGTATTTTCTAACCCACTAGACGGTTTGATATTCTCCATACAAAAAAAAAAAAAGTATTGTGTCGAAAAATTATTAGTTCAGTAGATATATTTTAACTTTAATTTTGTAAAATTTATACATAAAAGACAAGAACAGTATAAAGGCAAGAATACCGCTCCTGCCTTTCCTCGTCTTTCATACGATAGATTTCACAAAATATCCCCTAAACTAATAATTTTTCGATTTTTTCTTTGCAGGGAATGTCCAGCTACATCCAGCTAATAGATTGAGAAATATATCGTGCTATTCCAAAAAATGGTTACTCTTGTTTCTTGAGCAATGTCGCAAGTATAAAAAATTGCAGTGCGCCATCATGTCGATTATAAAAAAAAAAAAAAAAAACATTTCAATGGTAAACTTACCATTTACAAGCTCCGTAAATACATAGCGAACATCCTGTATATTTACACTGCATAATATATAAATCTCTGATTTTTTTACATGACTCAATAAAAAGTATCTGTATACTTTGCTTCCGGATATTTCGAATATCTTTTTTATACTATGTGAGTACTATAGATATACTGCGCATTGAGCACTTCAAATATTATGCACATTTTGCACATTTTTGCACAAATTTCACATAAGTTCGGGAAAATCTGCAGTGACACTCGTGTTTTCAAGAAAGAAGGTAACGATACCTATCAAATGGACGTTCTACGACTATCAGCTTTCTCCGGAGCCATTTTGAAAATTACCACATAATACATCATGCTCGTAATTTTTTCTATCTCATACTTAATTATCACACTCAGACTGCGGATTTTATGTAATTTGATACAAATTTTATACTTCATTCTTAAATACTGAATTTATGGTTAACTCGACAATAATTTGATAGATACATCGTAGCTAACTTGACACTAATTTGATAATTAAGAATAGAATTAGAAATTAGTAAAAGGAAGTTAATCAATTACTAATTTGATAAGTAGCAATTATAATACTAGTTTGATACCTATCTGATAGATACTTTATAATTAACTTGATAATTAATTTTAAAAATTCAAATAGAATTAAAAATTGGTAGAAAATGAATCAGTTACGTTCGAATAGAATAAAGCCTAAACCTTAAACTTATATCACATTAGAGAATTACTTTGACAGCCAATTAAAAAATTAACTTACAGATTTAAAAAAACAAATTAACATAAATCCACAGTCCAGTCACGCTAAACGATTCGCAAATGATAAAATCCGGTAGGAATAAACTTATCGTAACGTGAAACGCAAAGGACATGGTGGTCCCGAAGTGTTTCTGGCCTTTCGACTGTCGCGCCATCTGAGCGTGGATCGGTCCATGAAAGCAAAATGACGACTCGAGCGCAATCTTCAATCGAGTAGGGGAGGGAAAGAGAAAATGATCGTTTAGGTTACGGGCTGTTACGCTAAAAGTTACGCTCCCACAGGCAGCACAAACGTATATACAACTTAAATTAAATTACAAAAAAAAAAAGGAGAACTAACGAGTTAAACATTGACGTTGAAACGTATTAGCTAAAAAACACAGTAGAGGCTAAAAATTATACACACGATCCAATCGACGTTTTTCATACACACGCCAAAGTATAGATACAAAACTCTCACCGCGGACCAAATATACTTTTTCTTCTCAGCAAAACACATCCAAGTACGAACTCCTTCTTCTTCTTCTTCTTCCTTTTTTCTTCTTCTATGAAAAAAATTGTTCCAATATTCCTGTCTTTTTCTGTTTTTTTGTACGTGAAGGAGCGGCTCAACTAATACAAAATCTACACGTGATCTTTTCGTGTCATTTGTTTCTCCATGCGATTCTTCTTTATTTTTTATTATTTCTTCTTTGTATCCGGTTGGCTTCTATACGGTTGACGGATTTATCTGCGATCTGCGTGTTTCACGGGCGCAATATATAGGGGCTTTAGAAATGAATTCTGCTTCAGCTTGTCTATTTTATTTCTTCCTTTTGTCTTGCTGGCTTCCATCTTTTTGTTATAATGATGTTTTTTTCTTGCAATGAAGTGTGGCTTTTCCTGTATACGCCTGTTTTAGGAAGAAGGTATTGAGTACACCTTAGCCTGAGATCGAATGACTAGCATCTTCTATTATTGTTCGCACCACTGTTCTGGATGCGCAAGCGGTCTTGGCGGCGTGGCCGTTTGCCCTTTACACTAAAGACCTCCCTCAATTTGTTGCTTCTTTCTAGGCGGCCCCTCTTCAGACTTTGGGTGGAGCGTTTTTCCAAAACCTGTGCAGAATTTCAGTCATATTCAGACGAAAACTCATTGAAAAAGGAACGCGGTATTAATCAAAAACCTTCCTCCCAAATGTACCAAGCATGCTTCGGAATTTTTTCCAGATTTTCCTTTATTTCAGATTTCCACAAACCTAATGTCTTGAGGAATATTCGTGAAAATTCATAACTACTCTAAAATATAGGGCAACGACTCTACAACGTAAGGATAAAATTCAACGTTAACGTACCCGATATGGATCACCGTGTGATAACCTATGCCTCCTAGTGGTAGTTCACCACCCCGAGTAACTCAAGCAGACGTAAGCTAAGCACAAAAAAAAAAGGAAAAAAAGGAGGATACGACCAATCACATACATAACCTTTTGAGCCGATCGTAACTGAATCCTTTGCTCAGTTCTGCGCGAACGATCGGCAGCAGGTCTGCCATCATGGATAGACGGTCTGCGAATATTTTCTTGTTCTGCAGTTTGTCTTCTCCTTGGGTTTAGGTTAGGTTCCGGGAAAATTGGCGTCGACATGTTCGCGTCGGGCAACACGTCTCGCAGAACCATGTCGTTTTCTTCGACGTTACGTTCGTCAGGCGCGTCCGGCGTAGGCGGTGGGGTTTCGGGGGCGACCGGAGACGCTGTGGCTCGGTAAACGGACATACTGGGATGCTCTATTAGCAGGTCCTCTAACGGTGACGTCTCTACGTTCACGGGTCCCGCCCGTGTGAAACACGGCGGAGGGGTTAGGTACCACGACTCCTCCAGCGCGCCCTCACCTTTAAATTTTAAAATACACGTCTATAATAAATCATCACTCTGTACGAGCTGTGTAATTGATTAACCTCTCAAGATATTAATCGACACCTTCGTAATATTACATATTTCAGATTTGCGCGTACAATTTCATTTTTTTAAAAAAATGGTATTTTGTATGAATTGTACAATACATTTTATTACGTGGTAATAAAGTGAAAATTTTTTTTCAAATTTTTCTCTTTGATACAGTTTGCAGAGACCTTGAGGGGTCAAAAAATATGACATGTCATTGTATTATATTCTATAAGATTTATATTTGTAATTATTAGAATGTATAAGATAAGTATTTGTGTTTGTGTTTAAACATAAATGAAAAATTCAAGTATAATTCTTCAATTATTTCAATATAAATCTTATAGTAATAATAAGCTTCTTGACAATATTTTGTACTAATCAACTTACCTCGAAGTATATTTATGAATTTAGATTTTTAAAATACCTACAAAATATACGACTATTGGAGTTCTATAATGTAATAATTTTTCAAATGTCGTTCAATTTTAATACGAACATCGTCAAACAGCGACACTTATTATACAACGATATTTTTAACAATCGTTTAGATTACTCAGGCTACTTGAATTCATTTCTTTTTTGGATACCTAAATTGGAGTCGAGGGAGGAAGTGGTGGAACTTGGTAAGTCTGTAATAATGAGAGAAATTGCGAATGAATTGTTAAAAGCATTAAAAAAACAAACAAAAAACACAATCTCGCCGATCTCTGAAACTCTCCTGCATGCATGAAAACAAATATTGCGCCAACATACTACTTCTGCAGACACGATCTTTCGTCTCAAATACAAACAAAATATATAATTTTAGCTTCTAAAAGATAGAACAGAAAAAAAAAAGGAAAAAAAATATTTGCAAACCAAAAGCGTTATTGATATATATTTTTGTCTCGAGTGAGAAGTACAATTATCCAAAGTGATTCAATAAGACAAAAATCATACAAAAGTGAAAAGCAACCAGACCTAAAAACCAACCACTCTGCGAAGAAACCAATCAAGAAAAAAAGAGAAAAAAAGCGCTTGGTTCTCTCCTATAGGAATAATCGCGTCGTGTACATCGTTGCACCGGCGTCCCACAGACGCATCTCATTTTACACGGAAAAGGAGAATACAAAGGCCTCCCGCGGCTTGTGTGAGAAACAGTTGGGACTGCAAGATGGTGGTGCCTATGTATTTGGTTTGGGTGTGTACATCACGAGGAAATTCCTTAGGCTTTCGAATTTCTCGAGAGCCCGTGGTTTTGCTCCTTTTCAAAAGGAACGTTCATCTCGCTGGCTGAAACGTACCAGCACGGTCAATGAGGATCCAGTCATCGCCCTCAACCTCCACCTGCCTGAGCCTCGCCATTACCGGGCAGGCCTCCGGGATTTGGTTATTGGACCCTTCCCGTGAACCTTGCCTGCCGGTGTTATTACCACCGAGTAGGTAGTTCGCCAAGCTGTTTAGCATCCTGATCTTCTTCTTCTTGTTCTTTAACCTGAAATATCAACAAATAACGTTTTCTTTCTTTTCTTTCCAGAAAAAAAAAAAAAAATGCGGAACGACGAATCGCAACTATGGTGGTTCATAGTTTGGAGAGTTTTAAGTGGATGATAAAGACTGTTTCTGAGGAGGGGAAATCATGTGGATGATTGTATGTTTTTAATACTTAGATTTCACCAAGTATGTACAAAGATTGCTGGCGTAGGATGCTAGTGTGGGAGATGTGTACTGTGTATCACTCCTTGTGTTTGACTGACTGTTGGTATAAGAGAGAATGATACTACGTGACTGAGGCTACAAAATACTGTTGCTATGTCACTTTTTGGTGCCAGTCAAGGCATCCCTTTGTCTAGGGCTTGGCTTTGTTTCTACCCTTACCGAGCCTTTCCACATCCTGTGTTCTGTCTCTAAGGCAAGAGAAAGTGCCTTTAGATGGGAGAATGCCAGAACATCTGGAAATTCTCAGCAGGGTCGGTTTTTTCTAAGAATTGACCGTTTTGGAAGGTTCTGTTCTGCTTCAGAACCACATGTGACACGACGATGGTTGTTAGCAGATTACGAACTTTTACGCATTTCTACGAGATTTTTATATTTGGTACGTGAAAGATTATTTCTCGATCCATATCCTTGCACAAAAACCTGCGGCCTAGTTACTAGATAATAGACATGGAAGATTTTAGGATATTTGGTTGATACAACTCTTAGAGGGGAACCAATTCCTTTCAGAACTAGCGCGACCTGGCGATGACAGGACTTGGAAAATTAAATTCGGCAACGTTCAATTTGACTCTAGTCTAGTCGAATTCTACAATATAAAATACTTTAGGCAATTTCGAGCTGTACGATTAAAAGCACCGAGGAAATCCTCCCACTCACTCCACGCGCTACGAACGAGCACTATATCTATACTTCCGTGTTACGTTTCCACATCGTCACGCTCGTCCCACGCGTCTTCAAACTTTCCATGAAATCTCGTGGAAATCTCGATTCCAGGAGGCTCGGTCGGTAAATCGTTAGTTTTTATCGGACAATAAAGCCCGACGCGTAGCGCGGAGTGCGCAGCAGAGAACGGTATCGGGCCCATGGTCACCATGTTATAATTATCGCGGCGCGTACACGGCCAGTAGCGGTCGAGGATCATCATCACGAGCGTTGAATTATGCGAAAAGAAAGGCCGGCCATCAGGCGACAGGGAGACACGGCGCGGTCGAATCCCCACCGATAGTCGTCGAATCCTGTCGTAACCAGCCGACGTACGTTTTTCATTCTCTCTCTCTCTCTCTCTCTCTCTCTCTCTCTCTCTCTCTCTCTCTCTCTCTCGCTGCTAATACCTTTAGGATCGTCACGAGCGTGCGTATCCGCGAAACCTTGCTGTAATTGCCTTTATGACGGTTGCGCAATGGAAAAACGCGAGCCGCGTGTGAGAACGCTTCGCTTCTCCGCAAATGGGACGCCGATGCCTGCGTTTCGTTAGTTATCGAGTCGCTCGCTCGCGTCACGCTGTTTCACGCGGTTTACTCGTTTCACCGGTCCTCCCCCTTCCTCTTCCATCTCGCTCTATTCGCGCAAATTGTCGTCCTCTGTTCGCTTTTCCACGTCAGCAGAGAGCAAAAAAAAGAAAAGAAAAGAGAGAGAGAGAGAGAGAGAGAGAGAGAGAGAGAGGAGCGAAAACGTTCTCCGCGATCAAAGGTGAATTTTTACCGGTTCTCGTTGACGAAAGGGCAAAGTGCAAGAACGCCACTTTTTGTTTTAGTCTACAACTGTTATTAGAATAATGGTTCGAATGGTAATTTTTTTGTTTTTTTTATGAAATATATAAATTACTCATCATTGTGTGAATTTTTAATTTTTCATGGAAATATTATGGAATTGCAACGACGCACTTTTATTAATTTTCAATGAATTTTTCTTCTGTTCTATAGTAATGACACTAGAGAGAACTACTGCTACGTACAAATGACTGTTTGTTTCCACAAATAGTGATGATACGCGTTAATGAAATTTCCAACTTCTTTGAGCAACATTACGCAAAATATCGTTGCACGTGACAAGTGTACATTTCCATGAATATTGACGACACGTAAAAACGTCGTATAACAACGTGCAACTGAATACTTTAATCTTACTCTCGTTTTAAGAAACAAAAAAATTTCCAACGTTCGAACATGTTCGAACGTAAAAATTAATTGATCAGGCAAGAACCGAGGAGAACATTTTTCAAATTTCGTTCAGACTTTGTCAGAGTACAAGTATTAGTTGGTTAAGAACGACTAGGATTAATTACACTCCTAAAAACGTGCATAGATATCCACAATTTACTCGTCAAACCACGTCAAACCACTTTTGTTCACCTGGACAAACACCTTCAAACACTTTCTCTTCTCCTCAAACACAAATCGTCCTACTGCGCAGACCGATTCGATACTCGTTCACTCATGTGACACTGACAATCACCGATTCGACGTTCCAAAAGTCCACTGATATCACGTACACGTACAAGCGTTGATAAGCCTGCTTTAACAAACCAGGCGCAACCAAAACAAACAAGTTCAATCACCCTCTGGCAGAGAAACTTGTCGAAACGACGGATTCCTCGGAAATAGACACCAAACAAATAAGATAAAAAAAGGAGGATATAAATTTACAAAGAAACGTACGGAAGGAAGTAATTAAAATATTACGCAGCGTCTAGGTTGCTCGTTTGAACAATGATAACGCGCGAGATTCGATAACATTCCGCAGGAACGTTCACGTTCACTCGCTACGTACGCTCGAATGATTCATGGACCAGTGAAAACGCGATCGCCCGTGCGTGCGTGCTTGGTCATTATCACGAGTAAACATCTGTTTTGCTAATTTCATCGCTGACCAGACAACGGATTGTGATGCAACGCTCTGCGATCAGTGATAGCCAGACCCGCCGAATATTTACGCAAGCTCGCGCTTTTCTACATACGCGTGTCGTTGAAAACGCGGACCTCGGAATATTATCAACTGAATTTTGTCACTTGGTAATATATCATACAAATTTTTCTGACTGATAATACAATATACGCAAAGCAGTTAATACAATCGTGTCATCTTTTTCAATTCGTAATAAATCGCGAGGTATTCGATTCGTATTATAAAATTTTCAAACATCTGTCAAATAAAAATTCCAAAGAGACAAGAATGAATAGTTCGAACGTTACTCTCGGTTAAAATAATAAACTCAATTCCGACCCAAGACCCACTCGAGCCATCCTCAATTCCCGGAGCGAACCCCGAACCGAAACGCAACACCTTTCGCCAATTAAAACCTTAGCCCTGATTACCAAGGCAGTCGAACGTGAAACCGCACGATCTCGAATTACAGGCAAGTAACAAAATCAACGTAGAACATCCTGCCCGCGACCATTCGATCCTCCTCGAAACGGAGCGGAACTGCATTCTTCCCGATTCGGTTCGAATCGGGCGAATTTTCGTCCACGAAACGTGATACACAGACGGACTGTTGGACGCGCAGCAGGTAGAAAATCGTATCGATTTCGAGCGTGATTCATGTGTGCGAGAGCTCGTGCCAGGGAAATGCAAATTGCATAGAGACCGAGCCACGGACTTTTTTCACGCTGGTGTAAATATGAACTCGTCCATCGACTCTGTCCTCGCGCGTCTGCATCATCGGTTATGCCGCGTTCTGATGCAACCTGTACCGGGTGTTTCAGGAAATTCGTGCCGAGGTCTCGCGGATGAAACGGATGAAACAGACGTCGAGTAATGTTGATAACAATTGGACTACAAATTTATATCTATTTGCTAAAATCTGGCAAATTCATATTTACCACCAAGTCGTATAAATAAAAATTTATTACGAATACTAGAGAAAGAGAACTTTTTTGAATTATCAAGCGACAAACTTAAACTGGAAACTGCTGATTTTAAGCGACGTACGTATAGTTTTGCTTCGTACGGTTCAAACGCGGTTCAAACGGTCACAATCACTCCAACGAAAACAATGGACATAATTGAATCAATGAATTAACGCGACACGTCTAGAAGCACATATTTCATTGCAAGTAACGCCTCGTTCAGGGAACCGGGCAATTAATCTACGGAAAGTAATGGCCACGTTCTTTTATTTTTTACGTAGTTTCTTTCTTTTTGCAGGTCAGCCCACCGCGCTAATTACATTTTTCCAATTACTCTTCGCTGCTTTGCAAACCCCGTTTTGTTTTCTTTTCCAACCCTTTTCCTCCAAGCGAAACACACACGTTATCTTGTTTCGCGCGCATAACAAACGAGCCGCAGGCCCTGCTGCTCGCGTTCCTCGTGAATCATAATCGGGCTAATCGCGCTGGTTACCGTAGTGCCTTATCGTTGCGTCAGAAAAGTCGCTGATTTCATCGCTGCAATTGTAACTTCGCCGATATTGCGACGAAACGCGCCGCTCCGAGAGACCGGAATACGTCATATCTGCGGAATATAGGGAATTATTATCGCACCCGGAGAATCCTCTGTCGCTGCGCTATCTACCGTTCCACGGGATTAATCGTATGATACTGGATTTAATCCCCCAGATGTGATTTCGACGAGGTGATGAATCGATTTATGCGTATGATTCCGGGCTGTGTTCTCGCAGGGCGTGATTGTCGAAATTCTTTCCGCTTTCGTTTCGATGAAACGTTAGGTTATCGTTCTCTTTCTACAATTTAAAAACGCACGATAATTCGTAATTCAACGATAACAACATTGTAGTTACTGATAAATTTTTCGGATCAGAATTTAATTTGTAATTCGCAAGTATCGATGGCACTAATTTTTTGAAAAGACACGAGTTTAGATACTATTGTTTTATCAAGAAAATCATGTACATGCGCATCGAATTGTTCAAGCCCGTGTGATTTAAAAAAGAAAGTTGGAAAATTTCACAAAATCGCGGAGACTTGGGAAACGAAAGCCGAACGAAGGAAAGTTCCTAGAATTGCGCGAAACCGCAAAAACCGTCGACACGGAAATCTCAATTATGCAGATTGAGTGAAAAGAAAATAGCAAAAAAATGCAAAGGATATGTCACACTCGTGGCAACGTGCGTATTCGCGTGGATTTTTTTTTTTTTCTCGCTAAAGACTAAAGACTCGGAGTTGACGCGAATACCGACAGTTTAACAATAAGAAACAAACACTGCTTGGAATTTTAATTAACGCGTCAACGAGAAGACGAACAAGACCTAACCCAACTGACATCAGCGCGTCCCTTCTCAAGACAGAACAACGGACCCTTTTTCTCGGCCAACTTTTCCTCGCGGTTCATCGACAAAGACCCCCCCCCGGCCCCTCCCTTCTTCTTAAATCTAATCTCGTTGTCGAGAAAAGACCTCTTTCTTAAAGAAACGCAGGCTGAATCCCGCGGCGACCAATAGCCACGACGACATAATCTCAAAGCGTCCACCAGCAGAATCCTCTTTTTTCAGCGGGAAAGCGAACCAAGCGAGACGAAGCTGGCCCCGGTGAAATGAATTCTCGAATCGATTATTGCTCCGCGGAGAGAATCGCTTTACAATCGCGTCTGCGATCGCGGCGCGGAGGCAGAGACTTCTCGAGCAGGGGGCACGATAGCTCGGACGCTGGGGTTTGAGTACGCGGAAGCGAGTACACGGCGGCCGTCCACCGTGTTACTCGTGTCTTTGCTAATAATTCAACAGAGCTCGAATCAATCTGGCCCATCGATTTGTATTTGTAGTTGCAAGTACAACGACAAGATCCCGCTGAACGCCGAGGAAACTTTGAATTTGAACGAATTGGGGGAACACGGTGAGAGCTTGTTATGCTTGTGTGAATTTTTCAATGAAATGCAATGTTTTAGTAATTCGGAAGAAATTGATCTCCCTCTAAATTCGCTAAATACACATCTTCAAACTTCGAATTAATAACTTCTCCATAGAGATACGAGAGACGAAGAACGCGGAAAGTGGCGATAGTAAAAGGTCATTTTAAATAAAGCGTTTTCGTAAGCGTTACCGATTGTAAACTGTTATTGGACGGCAGTAAAAACGCGGTTCACGAGTTATCGTGGAATAGCTACAGCGCAAAAAAATACAGTGTGACTCACGGTCGAGTCAAGTGATTCAAGAAGCAGCGGCCGCTCGATTTTCGAGACAATCGAAAGCCTCGCGTTTCCGATCAGTTTGGACAATTCTGAACTTTGCACTTTGCAATTTGATTTTAATTTTCGAACTTTGAGCGACGAACTTGGGACGAAAGTGAGAAACTGAAACTTGAGACACAGTGTTTCAGTGTTATTGTTTCATATTGTTACGTAAGCTAGATTTTTATTAAGCCCTCGAATTGATAATTGTATTCAGATAAAGCATTTTCATAGTTCTATGAAAAAGATTACGAATCTTAATCTAACCAAGCTAATCTAAGAGGAAGGCAAAACGTGTTATGTTTTACCGAAGCAAACGTTAGATTTTAATGAGAAGCGCGAGAAAATAATATTAATAACAGGATTCCAACAGAATATCGCCAACCATTCAGTTAAGAGTGAACGAGACGATCCATTTCCTGTGGCATGCTGCAATTTCCATTTGAGCATCGTAAGAAGAAACTTGTTTGATTTGAATTTTATGACACCGTGACAACGATCTCTAAATGCGACGTTTTAAATTTAAAAATTAAAATGTACGTATTTTTAGAAGTCAATGTACGCTGGTTTGAAATATATCGTAGTAAAAATTTTTTAAACAATATCAATGATCCCTAATTGCGCGATAATACCAATTAAGAATTAAATATATACACACCCATACAAAAGTCAAAGACACACTATTTTAAACAGTGCGCACAAATAATTCCAATCTCGAGTTGAGATAATTTTACAAAAATACAAAAATATTGGTGTAAAAGAAACAGGAAAAGAAATCTGAAGCGAAACTTACTCTTGCGTGTTTGTCCTGTACACGTAGCTTTCTCAAAACGATTCTAACGGCGAAATAAAAACGAAGGTCAGCAGAGTCTAACGAACGTCTTCTAAAAACAAACCAACAACACGTGACCCATGTGGCCTGGGTTCGAGCTAACAGACGTTTCGTATTACCGCCTAAATTCTTGGACAGAGAGTGTAGCAGTCTACCAATCATCAATTCAGTTCTAACGGTGTCCAGAGACAATCGTCATAATTTACGATTCTGGCTCGTAGTTGAATCTCCTCTGTTTTCTCTCTTTCACTCTCGCGGGGCAAGCGTCGAGAGAGCGTCCCCGCAGCGGAAGACCGTTGTGTCGCGACCTCTTACATCGAATCCATCTCGCTTTCCAGGAAAACCCTCAATGAACTCGGCCGTTCATTGGCTAGACGCGAGAAACAACGCTCTAATAGGCTGAGAAAATAGTTCGAATAGACGCGTGGAATTTGCGATCACGCAGTTTGGTAATTGTGACTTGACTTTTTGACGAGCAGGTGCGTTATTTTGAATTTTATGTTAGTTTGAAAGTCAAACTGCCGTCGATACTGCAACGATCGGTGACGTTACTCGTTTGATTAAATTAAAAAAATATATACTCGGGAATCTTTTCAGATTATTCAATTTTTCGGGTTGTATTAACGGGCTTACACAGCTTAGCTATTTATCGGGCTTCTAAAGCACGTAGGAACCCCCTCTTATCGAGCGTCACATTTCTAAATTGACGATACTTCGAAACTAACGATTAGACTCTGGATTTTTATACAATTTCATACAAAGAAACGTACGAAGAAATTTTCCTGAGATTTTAGAATGGAGAAATTTCGAGAACCAGGAATTTGTCGCGTTTGTTGAAAAAAAGAAAAAAATTATAAGCAACGCTTTATTTTTTAGATATACGGGTTTCTGCACTTTGAATTTTTCATAAAAATCCGCAGTTTACTCGAACGATACTCGGTTCTCGTGGTCTTAATCGCGAGTACATTTCGACGATCGTAATGCATTTCCGTTTGCATCGCGAAAAATTATGTAACACGACAGTTTACATAACACGCGCAGCAAACACGCGTTGGCATCTGGCGACGAATTTGTCGATTAAACGGGGTCAATGTGTTCCGACGGGCAAAGGAAAAGCTGGAACGCTATAACGAAGAAAAGTTCGGAACTGAGGGGAGACGTCCAACGACGAAATTTCCCGACAACGTTTGCGAGCTTTCTAATAATACTATGCCCGAGACGATCGATCGAAGGCCGAAATAGAAGGGGCGAGGATCTCTTTTCGAGAGGAAAACACGTTTGTTTAGGAGTATTTGAATCGGCCAGCGATGGCCGATTGTTCGACGTTGTTGTGGTTGCGAGATTTTCAGAAAAACCTTCGCCGTGAACTTCACCGTGGCACGATCGAAATAAACCACAGTGAAGTTTAATTGTCGTTTCAACAATATCAAGAATTCTATTACGTAAAGTACACGGTTTATACGAGGCTTCTAATTTTGGAACTTGTTTGGTAATACGCGTGTACAATTTATTAGATGATGTTTCCTTGAGATTAGTTTTCAGAATGCGTTAGAAAGGTTCAGCTGGCAAAATAAATACGGACCGGAAGCCTGAGATTCTGTACGAGTTGCTCGTTTCAACCTGTACTTTGCGTACAAAATTCTACAACGTTGGTCAGAGACAAATACAAAATATGAATTGAAACTGAGAAACCTAACCTGACGTTAAACTGTGATTATCAATGATCAAAGATGGTCTCGCACTGGGTCACGAATGTCAATGAGACGTGGAACAAAAAAAGAAAAGAATGAAATTCAGTACGTGTCAACGCGTCACTTTCTCATCAAACCTCATCAAACCACCGTGAAGCTTCACGGCGACTTCACCTTGAGCAGTCGATCCTAGGCTCGATCGATGCTCTAAAAATTCGACAGCGAAACATCGATCCAGCGTTCCCATTAAGCGTTACGATATTCTTACCGAGGCAGTCGTAGCGTCGCCAATATACGACAATCGTCAAACAAAGACTGCCTGGCCGACCAACAGAGACGGAGAGACACAGCTCGAACGTGCGATAGAACCTATCCGCCCAACTCACTCTATCCAACAGCTCCATCCCTACTATAGACGCTTCCTAGTCGTGCGAGTAAACAAACTCGTTTGACGAATCGAAATCCCGCGCGCGCCATCGAGGCCAGGGATGAAGAAACTGTTTGAGAGCGGTATCTCCGTGTCGGAGAACGACGCGATTCGCGTCTGTATCGGTATATCGAGAATAGACGCGTTTGGCTTGTTCGCGGAGCGTTGCGCCATCCGACGTTTAAGAACGGCGTAGAAGAACCGCTCGAAGAATTAAGAAAAGCTGAGAGGAAACGAGTGGAAGAGGCACATGGTGACAACCACTGGCCCCCGGTTGCCCTTGCACTTCCAACAACAATCGTGCGTCGATCAAGCGCGGTCGGTTACCAAGTGTGTTACTTGCCTACTGCATTGTTTCGATCGAATGTTCCTCCCGGCTGCTACTATACGTACGTATAGTGATATATCCGCCTCTCGCTCGGCCCCGCTCGCCGCATCCTTTCTCCTTCTTTTTCGTGCTCTATCACCGCGACGCGCACAAAACCACGGCTCTACATCTTCGCACTTCGATCCTGACCGCGTTACAAGGCCGCTCTCTGTCTTCTTCTAATCACTTTCACGGAACGCGCGCCCCTACGCCGCGCTCGGTCGGTATCATTGCTCCCTGTATTCGCCGCGACCGACGTGCCTTGACACCGACTGAAGGATCACGTACACGCGAGCGCCGAAAAAACCGTGATATTTCCGTGTATGCACACACTCGCGGAGGCATATAGGATGCACGTACAAAGGAACACGTACGTAGACGTGTACTACGGAGGACACGCGTTCGATCTATCTCTCTGTGACAACGACCTTGATCTCGAATTCACGCTCTATCGTTCTCTCTCTCTCTCTCTCTCTCTCTCTCTCTCTCTGTCTATCTTTCTCGCGTCGACATTCTCTCTCTGATCCCCGACAGATAGGGACAAGGAACAAGTGGGCGCCTACGAACGAAGTTTTCCTTCGATGCAGTAACAATTAGGTGGTTCGAGCAAAGAAACTCACACGGATGCACGGGACGACGCATCGCGGGATGTCCCACACAATCACGCACACGCATTCGTGCTTCTGTGGCCGCACGTATACACGTACCAGCCAGAGAATCGGTCCCTTCTCCCACGAAACGGAACGGAACGGAACATCCCTCTTCGTTTCGTTTCACACTCGCCTCTGTCTCTCTTACTATCTACCTATCTCTCTCCTACTCGAGTCTCGTTACTCTCTTCCTCCCCTGGTCGCACTCACTCGCGGTATATACAACACAACGTTAACGAACGAGGAACCGGACGAATTAAATCGAACGGGGCCCGTGTCTCGAACAGGGGGGTATTTCGTAACACGGCCCTTTTCTTTATCTCGACTTACAAGTGACTGAGAATCGTTGTCGCGATGTGTGTTTAGTATCGGCGCTTCGTGCGATGCCGTAGGGTTTCGTTGACCCCCCACGACACACGACACACTGGCCAGTCGAAGACGACGAAGAAGAAGATGAAGATGAAGAAGAAGAAGAAGAAGATGAAGATGAAGATGAAGATGAAGATGAAGAAGAAGAAGAAGAAGAAGAAGAAGAAGAAGAAGAAGAAGAAGAAGAAGAAGAAGAAGAAGAAGAGGAAGAAGCGACACCCGTCTCTCTTGTATATGTTTGGAGAAAGAAAGAGCGCAAGGAAGAGAAAGAAGTGTATGAAGAAAAAAGGATCCACTTGCCTGAACAGTGTTGCGTCCGAGGAGCCGTGGTAGCAACTGCCCGCAGTAATAGTCGTCAGCTGATTTCGACTGGCTGGCTGGCTGGGCAGTCAAGCCGTTGCTGAGGGGCGAGAGCCGAGGTACAACATCACGGTGGGGGTGGCCGAGTGGTGGGGAGAGCTTTTAAAGCGATATCAGGGCCGTATCATCGTACTACACCTCCACCTCTCGCATCGATCCTCTCCTCTCTTTTCTTCTCACTGTCTCGCGAATCTTATCCGAATCTGGAAAATCCCGACGATCCGATGTTTTCGAAGATCATTCCGACTTTATCTGGCAATCATTCGGGTACATAAATTTGCCAGTTCGTTCTAGCGATTTAATAATCCAGCCACGCTTCATTTTGTGGACAAATCTATCTACCAGGGACGTTCGTTCGATACGCGATGCCACTTTTTTTTTTTCTTTGGAAGGGACACGGAGATCGGAAATCGCGTGGGGTGTAAGAAGCACGAAATCGAAAGAACCGCAAATACAGGAAGTGGAAAATCAATGAACGGCTCCGTGACTTCGTTGCTGGCAGTGCGAGCCACTCGTATAAAATATGTAAGCGCGGTGATAATGTAATGCTTAACTCGTTGTTATTTATACAACGCGAAATATAGAACCTAAAATCACCTTCAATGAGGAAACCCGGGTTCTACGATGTCCATCCTGAAATTTAATCGTGCAATTGTTGAGAAAATTCAATGAACAGAGGAATCGCAGGGGGCACAACGCAAAACGTGTATTTCGGATGATTTTTATTTTTACGCTGACCTTCATCTTGACCGTTGAGAATTCATACCCGGACACGTGCAAGGCAACTTTGGCAACGTTCAATGACGCAACGGAGATCTTTCGTAATTTAACGTAAGACGGCACGTATTTTTATAAACGAAGAGGTATCTTCCAAGAACCGAAGCGAAGAACTCGACGAGGGGCCTGACGGCTCATTGATTCGGCGGTGAAGATAAATCGGTGGTGGGAGAACGCTCAGCTGGGCGAACAGCTGCTGGTCGCTGTTGGGACACTTGGAAAACTTCCTTTTTACCTGCTCTGCCTTCTAGGTATTTCCCTTCATTTCGTGAAAAATTGTAGCCGTATCTTATTTTTGGAACTAAAAATCTACCTGGGTTCGACCGTTTTACTAGGAAAAATTGACAGAAAACGGTCCTTTTCCGTTACTTAGAAACAAAATAATAGTTTCAGTTAGCTCGTAGCGACATCGCGTCGCCTGCAGTGGCAAGATGGCATCATATGTAGCAGTGTTTCTCAAAATGAAGTGACAAAAAAAATCGATAGCCGAAACGTCAAATCCTCCTGGCCACTCGTATCTTTCACTCTTGTTTTTGCTTTCTTTCGATTGGAACGATAAGTCTGTCAGAAATTTCGTTGGTTGCTATTATTAGGTTAGGTCTTTGCATCTCGTTTAGGTGTTCTACATTGTAAATGTTCGACGTAGCTGTCAAATACACATGCAAACTTCTACCCCTTGTCATTTTAAATCACAAAAATTCTATGAGAAGCACAGGTCTATAGTCTGGAGATAGTATCCTTCCTACGTACCTAGATTATATCTAGTCAATATCTTCGCGTACCACTGTAGATATCCAACGGAAAAGAATGCTGTAATAATTTCTTTAAAAATCGAATGGCTTCGTGTAACGTTTGCTTGTTGAATCAGAACTATTCGTAAATCAAACGTAATCTTATCGTTGTTTACGAATGAGAGGAAGAGGTTATGGAGACATGCGCGCGCTGCTATTACGCGCTGCTAGGCATGTACGCGGACGTGCGTATGACGGAATTGACGAAAAATTAAAACGAGAGTGGCCTCTGAGGATGGAATAAAAATGGATTTTATAGAGTGAATGAAACGAGATTGGAATACCACTGTTGAACAGTGGCATACTGGCGGTGGACGGGACGCCTGCGCGAGTCAGTCCTGTCAATACTGTTTGGGAGATTCCTCCGTTTCCCTGTTGGATTGATACGAGTCAATGCACGGCAGTAACCAACCAACATGAGAAACTTTTTGTTTTCTACGACCTAGTATCGCATATACACTACTTTTGGCATTGATTTCTGGAAACCCTCGTGCACTCGAAAAATAAGTCACCCCTTTGACTTATCTCATCTTCTGTTTTTTTTTTTTGTGATTGTCCAAATCTTACTTTGCTTTCGAAGAAATTTTTATCATCAACTTTGTTTTTGATAGGCTATATTGTTAATTTTTAATTAGAGTGGTGGAAAAACAATCCGCTAAGTAAGTTCGAAATACATTGAACGAGTCTCACATATTTTCCAATTATTCAATGTGAAATTTTGGAAGTGCGTGAACAAATCTATAGCTCAACCTTTTCAAATAAATTTCTCATTACTAACTCTTAATACTTTCATCTGATATATTACTGATGTATCAGACAAATCCGAAATCTATCAATTGCACGATTTATTTGTTTTTTGTCTTTACCATTACCAGTTGATTTTTAACGAGAGTAATTAGAGACAAAAAAATTTCATTTGAAAAAGATGCATTTGAAACACGCGAAAAAAAATTAATGGATTTTTAATGTTCCGTTACGAGATATATGTATATGCAGGAAGATAATTGGACGGTAGGGAAGCACGAAAATAAAGTTACGATAAAAATGTAAAGGGGAAACTTATTCGGATATTTTGTTTTTTTTAATGGAAAAATTGCTAATGCAATATCGAGTTGTGAATAGCGTTTGGTCGAATGAAAAAATGCCAATAATTTAAGAATATTATTTTCGAAGTGCGAGAAAATTTTAAGAATTTGGCAGTGCAAATAATTTGCACGGCGAAAAATAGAGAAATATATTACGGGTCATAAGTTGGTAATGATTCACAAAGGTGAATATAAATATAATTATGACAACCGAATCTCGTTACAATATTAATATTTCAAAATGTTTCGTATACATATTATATTGCGTATAAACAGAATATTTGTTAACAATAAATACGAGCGTAAGAACTGAATTGCCCTTTGGCATATTCTTTGTATCATGAGCACTGACGTCTGCATTTTGGCATCTATTATCATGCATAAATTATAATTTAGCATTTGCTACGAATTTACATCATGATGAAATAGTTTTACTATGTTGAGAACAGAAATAGAAACACGAACGAAATTTTATCAGAGAAAATTTATCTATGTGATAGCCATTGATTTGAAAGCTTGATAAGCTTTTTAAGGGTCTTGGAAAGTCTCTTTCAAGGTAAAAAAAATTCTGACGTCATGTTAGCATTACTAATCTCTTCTCTTTTTTTATTTTTTTAAAGAAATTTATAGAAATAATAAATTTTCTGTAAAGAGATAAAATTACTATCACCGTCTCAGCCGTAAGAAACGTTTATTGCAATAAATTTGATAATAGTCTCTATCCTCCCGTCCAAAGTTTATTCGTGTATTACATAGGACAGGTTTCATGAAACCGGTTACGATTGTAATTAATTTTTTCAATCATTTCACAATTTCCATTATCGTTAACTATCGACTCGGTTTAACAATAATAAGAAATGTAAAAAATTAACTTGTAAAACGTATACAGTACATATTTAATCATAATTACAAATGTACAAAAGTAGTACAAAAATAGTATTTAAAAAATGAATCTGATTTTCTTAAAGGTAAGTATTAGTGTGTGTAGTTCTGTAACATTTTTAACTTTTCCATAAAATTCTTCACTTTTTCTTTATCAACTTTATTTTCCCAAGTTCCACCAACTTTAAAATGTGATCCAACAATTATGGCGTCAGATGTTAAATAGTCTTTTATATTGTCTTTTGTAATACCAGAGCCAATAAGAACAGGTATTTCAGTCGTCTGTTTAATCTCTATACAGCGTGAATTTTTTTTTTTTTCGTTACAATTTTTCCAT
Organism: Melipona beecheii; assembly: GCA_032399605.1. Classification (NCBI taxonomy): domain Eukaryota; kingdom Metazoa; phylum Arthropoda; class Insecta; order Hymenoptera; family Apidae; genus Melipona; species Melipona beecheii. The sequence goes on along the minus strand of JAUCMO010000484.1, from coordinate 2,487,773 downwards.
AGAAATTACGATATGTAAAATAAGAAAAATACCTGTAAATTCTGAGACACTAGCTGGATCACCAGTGACAGCCCCTGTCAGTATTATTCCATCGGCTAAAAAAAATTTTGCTGCTTTTACTGCCTCTGATAAACTAACATCAGAAGTGATTGCATGTGAACTGTAGAAACAAAATGTCATGATTCTTACATTAGACTGTGAAAAAGTCAAGCAAGAAACAAGCACCCCTTTTCAAGTATATTAATAGATCACCTATGCTTCTTTTTAATATCAGCAAAAATAAGAATATCATCTGCGTCAATCTGTTTTCTGTATCTCAACAAAGTGCCAGCACATGCATCCGTAAAGCCCTCATCTGCAATATGAGAGAAAACAAATCCTTCTGCTCTGATAAATTGAAAATTTGCTGCCTTTGCCACAGCTATTGCTTCTTTGTTACATCCAGCTAAAATCTATTTCATTCAGCTTTATTTCACAGATTTCTTCTCTGTATCATTTTACGTAATAAGTTCTTTGATTTGTACCTGTATACCACAAGGTATATTTTCAGGTAATATTTTTCTTATTTCTGTGCAAATCCTGGTCATCATTGTTGTAATTTCAGGTGTTAAATCTTTGGGCCTTACATATGGAATGTCATGCATATTTTCCACTAAGACACCATCCTTAAATGTAAATTATAAACCACATTTATAAACCACAAGATTAACAGCAGATGTCTTGCGTAATTAAACTCACTAGATTACATTCACTATAAATTACTGCTTCTTTTATTGCATTACTTATAATTTGTTTGGTATTTCCATCGTATGAAGGTGTTCCTAAAAAGTGTTACTTCAGTAATTAATAATAGTCATGACTCGATGACGTTCAAAAATAATTATCAAATGAAATGCAGGTCATTTATTGGTAAAGAGATATTTTTCAAAAACATATTTTTGCTAGATATTATTAATCTATTGTCACTGTGAAAAACAATGTTATTTACAACTGATACTTTCTCCTTGTACCAAGAATGATAAAACCATTAATAAATAATCTTTATTCAGTAGTGACTTTTTAGTTTTACCAATTCCCAACAATTATAGCAATATTTTGGATGCTTTATGTACAAAAAGAGCTCATTGTGTTTTTTTATCAACTTCAATTTTATATATTTTTATGTATGACGAAAATTTTATACCAGGCAATGAACCAACGTGTATCATCCCAATTACAGAGCATCTTCTCTTCCTAAAAAGTTTGTAAAATCGTGACATTTTCGCAAAAGAGGCAGTACTATTCTAAATTCACTCTGAATGATCTCAATTTAATCGCAAATTTACAATCGAACTGTAACGTACGTTGAATCCGAGTAACTGTACTTCGCACTTTAACAACGAAATTTTGATTGAATAATCAGCTGTTTCGTATCGAGAGCATTGTTCCTGTCTTTCTTGCGTATTTAAGGACAGAAAGAAACAGAAAGAAGGCTCGTAACAGCTGATTTATATAAATATCGTGCGACTTAATGTTTTGTATTTTTCTTTATACTTGCATCGTACATTTTCTTGGAAAAATACTTTGATTATTTGAGGAGGTTCAGAGATAACTATATATTTATGAAGTTCAGAAGAAACTAATATTAGTTTTAATGGTTTGAATTTAGGTTATTCCTCGTAATCGATGTTTGAATTCCACGCAAATTATAATTAGTTTTAAGGAATAGATATTTGATCGCTTTTCAATCATAATCGTCAGAAGATATATTTAATTTCAAGAACATTATATTTTAGATAAAGATAGAAATAGAAAGAACTGTAGTATCGACAGTGCAAAGAATCAATGGAGAGATGAAATCAATTGTTCTTTATGTATTCTACAATTTAAAATTTAGAAACTATACCATAAATCAGATATGAAATAGATTTTTATGGAATATCACATCTTTTGTATAAAAGATTGGAGGGTTTACTATGTTTTTTATAATTAACAACAGTATTTGCGGAACATAAGAAAAGGATAAAACATATAGCATAGACTATAGGGTACCGATTCTGAGATATGGTAAAAAACCATTAAGTGGTGCCACAGACGAGGTCTATAGTGGTGTCACATTGACTAGTGACACCAAGTCCCATAAAGTGTCATGTCTTTCCCATACCTGGTCTATGGCCATAGATCTTGTCATAGACGAGGTATATGAATAGACATTGCATCTTACGGACTATCGTGACCCGTGATCTGAAATACCGACATACTAAAAAAAAATCACTGGTTTTTTAGCGCACTCTACGTATAAACAACGGTGAGTTAGAGAACTAAAATAATTCTCATCACTAGTAGTGCTATGGCACAGACGAAGTGCATGAATAGACATCGCATACAATGTATTTTTTCCTTACCATTTTCGTGTCACATTCTGCCGTACCGATTCAGGCAAGTTTTGCACTGCAGCACTAGATCACTGACGATCTCGTCTGTGTCTGTGATGATCTTGTTTATGCGTATCCTCAGCCGATAACATTGAAATTGATACAGATTTTCGCATAATATGACGAATTGAGTATTAGTATACATGAATTAACGCTATTTCATATACCATAAACTATTGAAATTACTATTGCGAAATTTTCAGAAAATCTATGAAAGTAATTTTGAGCAATATTTGAATAATAATTACAAACGATATTAATTATAATAATTATAATTACATACATACTTTTTATATTAGATTTTTGCATTACGAAAAATATAACTTTCATTTTTTTCTCCAAAAATGAAACTTGAAAATACATCTCTTGTGTCATCTTTTCAAGCAACGTAAGTATAAAACAATACATTTTTCTGCGAAATGCAAAATCAAAGAATATATTTCTCGTAGTTTCAACAATATTCCGATAGTCCATTCAATTAACCATCTCAACAATTTAAATAAATTTACCAATAAAATAAAACATTCTATTTCATTCTTATATATCTTTTGCAAGATTAAAAAATACATGTTTTCTCACATGTTCAAACTTCTAATCTCACCAATATTCCCATAGTTTAGATAAATTAGTCGTAAAATAAAACAAATTATTTTATTCCTTCACAAATTGCGCCGTTCACCCAAATGACCTCAACACTCCTATTCTTCTAAATGAAACTTTCAATATTCAGATTCATCCCACTCGTCGAACGACGGTTACCGTCCTTTAAAAGTCGCCGATTGCCTCGTTCCAATTTTTCCTCTTCAATTTCCTTCAATTTTCGTCCTTGCCCTTTCACCTCTTTCAACGTGACACTCCCTTTCCCAGTTTTATCCACCTGTTAAACGAAACTGTTTCAGAAGGGTTGTGTACCCTCCCTCGGATATTCATTTTGACATGCGTTCCGCGTTCCCTATGTGTTCCCAAGCGGCACGCGCGCATTTCTTCCGTCAGTCTGGCTCGGTCCCTCAGGCGAGAGTGTTTCGCCAATCGCGCGTTTACAATTCGCTCGATTAAACATCGTTGTAACAATCGAAATCAATATTTGCAAATATTTTCAATTGAAGATAAACGTAGAAAGTTGAAGTTGGGGAAGTGAATGTGAAATTGAAGGCTCGGTTAATCGTTAGTCTATCACATTGAAATTGCTAAAATTAGGAATTTGATCGTTGTCGATTATTTGTGGAGAATCGACTGTGTTTATCGTTTATCGATTTTATCAATTTCCGATAATGGAACAATTGTCCTCGAGGAGTGGAAACTCGATTATCATCGATTTTCCAAATCTGTGATTAATGCATCGGTTACACTGAACAATTAAATTAAATTTTTTTTTATTATTTAAAAAAAAAAAAAAAACAGTTAAAAATTTCCAACTCCAAGATTTTCAGTCCGACTTAAATTTCAAGGTCCAGTAATTCAACCAAAGTAAAGTAAAAATTCAACGTTCCGAATCCTACTCTGTCAAAATAAACTCGGAGGGCGACTTGAAACGACTGAATCAAAAATCTAACTGACCCAATCTCTCGTAACGGTGCTCGAAAAACTTTTTCAACGCGATAACAAATAAAAAAAATATCTTCGTTTGAAAAAAAAAAAAAAAAAAAAAAGCAAAAATAGCGGAATAGCGGCGAGATTTGCAGAGTTACACTCGGATCCCCGTAGTGTTGTTTGCAGTTTGAGTGTCGATCAACAAGTAGCCTGGTGTATATAGGAGGAGATATCGCGGTGCACAGTTTGGGATTCGAGTACTGTAAAGTGGTCCAGGTTAGTGCATGGTTCTCCACGCAGCGAGAAGTGACAGGAACGTAATTACTCCTGGAGCTTCTGCTGGTCTTCTTCTGGCCGTATGAGTGACGTGTCGACGAGGCCGTGGTCGAGTAACTGCGACTGACAATCGACCAGGATATACCGATAATCGATCGTGCTCGCGTGTTTACATAACCTTATTGACTTTCATTATCGTGTTCTCCAACTGATAATAATTGGTTCACGCGTTTGGACGTTAATAATAAGGAGAATTTCGGGAAACCTCTCTCCTGGATCTCAAGATGCTCAGTCTGTTAAAATGGTCCCACAGCTAACACTGGTGAAGAAGGAGCTACGGGCATTTTTGGAATTAATCGAAGTGTGATTCTTTGGACAAATTAATTTGGAAGAATCAATTTAGAGAAACAACGAAGAATTACAATCCCTGGAAGGTGGTTTCAGACTTAGGACCGATGACAGAGAGCAAGCACAAACTCTTTCAAACACACTCAAATTAATTGGAGTGTGACTTTTGGGAAACACGCCTCGAAACCCAAGATCAACGAGACGAGACTCGAATTTCCAATTAACCCACGAGACGGGAAATCACTTCGAGAATAGATGAGTCCAGAATGCGTTACGATGGAACCTTATGTTTGAGGAAATTGCGTGGGCGTTTTAAATTTGGCAAAGCACCGGCAACCTGGAAATCGAGTGGGCGGTTTGGATTATCGAACTGTGCAGATGGTTCCACTCAGTCGAAGTAGCGGCCTTAACATTGGCATTGGGTCACGCTGCTTCTGATTAAGAGGACTTTGACGAATTTGCAGTGAACCACAGATTTCAGAACCGCGAGCGCCGAGCTTTCTTAGCGCTAATTTGATATACGACGATTGAATCTAACGAATCACATTAATCTGTCTGCTTACTGATCTGAAATTTCGCGAAAGGGGAATATTAAACGAATGGTTATCAATTGCCCAGTCAGTCGGGGGATCGGGATAATTGGTTCCAAGAAGCTTTGTTAATTTAAATAATCAATCCGCTTTGTTAATTCAGATCTCGCGAAATTGGAAATATCAGCGATTAATTGTGACTTTAATAGACGTTTATAATCACAAATTCGGATTCTCATTTGATACTCAAGTCCAAATTTAAACAAACATATAATACCAAACTCATCGATATTTGCAAATTAGCAAATTGTCAAATTTAATCTAAAACCTGGCACGAGATTTTTGCCTAAAGACACAAAATCCCAACGAACTGAAAATTAAATCAGCGACGCGTCTCGAACCATCACGGGACAGGTCGAAGTCTAATTAAAAATTATTCGAGATTATTTCTAGGTTTCCAAAGAAAGAACTTGCATACCTAGCGCGTCTCAAATCCATCCGAAATTATACACAAACACTATCGGAATCAAGTCACCAATGTTCGCACAAGTCACGCCGACATTCCTTCGAATTAATCGCGGGATCGTAACTTCGTCCACGGTATCGATTCCAAGTCAAACAGTTAAACAGTAGAATCCGACGAAGCATCGGGCAGGAAGGGTTTATCGATCGCAGCCCACCTGTGGATCTCGGAATTCAAGGTTCCAACGATCAACGAGGGTACAATCGAGACGTTCGTGACTTGGAATCGCGTCGCCTCTTCGCTAGGGGAAGAGATCCTATTAGGATCGAGAGCTTTGCCAATCCTCGTGAAAGAAAGAATGCAGCAAGCGAGAGGATTGCGATTGCCCGGAGGGGCGTACGGCCTGAATGGCGGGAAAACGTGGGAACGTCGGTGAGACTCGCCAGATTTCCCGGGACTGTTTCATAGGAATTGAGATGTAATCAGGTGGATTCGCGAGTGGAAGAAGAAGAGACACCATAGCCCCAGGGTATAGGAAATCCTGGCGTTGTGGAAGCTGTGAACAAGGGTCTAACACACTGGCAGTGACGTCGATGCACATCTGCGCGCGAATATTCGCGTGGGCATGGGACTTTATTGCCGGCAGCACCGCATACCCGATGCAGCACGTGAGTATCGTTGCACGATCGTTTTCATTCTTCGAGGGCTGTTGATCTTGGATCTGGACGTTTGAGAGAGACGCCCCTTTGTCTGGTTGTCGAGAAGATGAGAGAATGTTTGTCTAGTCTATATTTGTCGTCTGACAGTTTCAGGCACTGCGATTGTTCTTTGTTGAATTGACGTTGATATAACTGATATTTGATGATTGAGACTTTGGAGACTATGAATTTCGAGTAGAATAGGTTGTTCGGCAATTTGGAATAGCGTTAGCAATTTAAATTGATAATTAAAATTTTCGCGAAACATTTTTTGGTGCAACGAGGCATTTACGTAATATTTTGCGACTGCTTTATAGCTGAATACCGCCGTACTTTGAGTTGCATAAATAAATTTGTCCCGATTAAGCTTTTTAAATACGTTAAAATAGCTGCTGGAGGTGAAGTGCTTTTCAATTACAAAGCGATCGTAGCTACGAACTCAGAAGCCAAGGAGTTTCTAGTTACGATATCCAACAGAGTTTCAAAATGCTTCAACGACTAAAGGTCACAGCTTTGCTATTTGCCACTCGTAGTTTTCTCCTTTTTTTTTCATTTTTCATCTAATTATGCAAGAGTACGTTGCAAAGAAATCTTCAGAAATGTGCGTTACTTAAAATAAATTGTTTTGATACAAAATCAATCAATCTCAAGTGCATCACTAAAAGTCGTGTATTTCTATATTCTACTTATCTGAATGTAAAGCAAGATCAATCGTCAACGTCTACGTTGAGTCGAAAAGAAAAGCGCAGTCGTGGATTTTTTTTCATTTTCTAAATAATCATTCAAATGAAAGTGAGCAATTACTAAATTGGTTCCAATACAAACTGAAAGTGTATTCTCGGTTCAACGGCGATACTAGCGCCACTCGTGTATTAACTACTGATGCACTTTGGTAATAACACGTACGAATTCATACATCTCATCTGTGGCAATAATCACTTTCTATCGATAAAGTTCAAGATGTTTGATTTTTCTCAGAACCGAATGTTGTTTGGGTTATATGAATAAATAAATAATGAATAAATAATTAGCTTTCCCAAAAATAACTGTATCTGGCAAACTTCTAATTTTGCAACATTTAATTGCCAATTCATATTGACAGTTTATCCGTACGATTCTTATTATTTATTGTTTATCTTTTATCTGTTACGATCACTCCATCTTTCACCAACTCTTTGTTCATTTCTAATTGCAAAATTCCTGCATTGGTTTGTGAAACCTGTAGTTTCCTAATTCTGCTAAAAGGCACCTCCGAGCTGAATATAGTTAAAATATCAGCGAGAAACCTTCGTTTCCACCATTTCCCAGCATCGATTCTTCCAAGTAGCTTTATTATTAATAAAAAATAAAAGAGAAAGGAGAGGCTGTCGCGGGAGAAGAGGTACGCGCGACTTTTTATCGAATAGCCCAGCAAAATAACAGCATTGACCGATCGATCGCGTTCGTTTTTTCTTATTCGACGCTAGCCAACTGGAACTGTTGCTCACTTATGCATTTTTCACGCTGTCATGGTGCTTCGCACTGCGAGAAAAAAAAAAAAAAAAGAAGAAAAAAGAAGGTTTCTTCCAGCTCGTTCGAACAATCTGTTACACGTGCTCCAATGGAACAGAGAACGAATCTGGACGCGGTTTTCTTTTGTTTCGTTACTGGACTTCTCGCGTTTGCTGAAATGGCAAAGGGTCGCAACGATCGTGGTCATAATGTTGCTGAACGTATAACAATAAGTTATCTACTAGCGATACGAAGCTCAATGCGAGTTGCTCAGAATCCACACTGATCTACTTGGAGTAAATTAAATTCAACAAAAGAAAAGAACGTTAGAAACGTTACTCTTTGAAGATTTACATTATTCGCATGATCTTCTTTCTGCTAACTGTAAGATACTTGTAAATTTTGAAACGAAACTGAGAAATTCATAAAATCAGTTTCATAGGTTTCGAATATTTATGCAAAGTCATATTTTTATAAACAGAGTTAAAAAAGTATTAAATGTAATAAGCAGTATACACTTTAGGTGTATTTTACATCATTTTTATTTTCTAAATTACGTACTGAATTTTTCCGATTCGAGACAAATGCGGCCTTTGTCCCAAGACTTTTATGCAGGGGGGCACTTAAATCCATCACTGGCTCTTAGCCAGCTGAAATTACGTCAGTCAGAGAAACCAGCGTGACTTTCGTACTTCTTTCTGATCAATTAATTACTCGGATGAATGCTGTACTTTCATTCGTGAAATTCCACACTTTCGGCCGTGGATCCTAATTAGACGATCGTGAAAGTTCCTCGAGCTTTTGGGGAATTTCGGCTCCAAGAGGACGCTTAATTGAATCTTTCGACCGTTAGAGGGTCGAATGGATCCGTGAATAGTGTAATACGAATCTAACGAGATTGTACAATCCGAGAATAACGAGGACTTTCGAATATATCCTGCGGTTCAATTTAATTTTCCGAAGTAATTAGAGAGTCTTTTTCTCGAGAGAACGAAGATTTGTACAAAAGTACCTGAATATTTATAGAATTTCATTTCATTCATCGAGAATTATAATTACACATGAAAATCTATTTCTGCTGTTTCGTGCACTTTCGTACATTATATTTCCACCTCTGCACTTTGCACGAACGCCAGTGGATTTATTAGCAAATAAAGAAAATATAAATTCTGTCAGATATTTTTTACCGTGTAACACACGAACAAACTTGATTATTCTTTTTACTTTTTTTTTCTTTTTTTGCATGTCCGACAAATGTGACTTCCATGTGCTTTCAAAGCTTTCAACCAATTAAAAGTCATTGTTAAAGTGGTTTTATCCAGTTACCGATTTCATTATCCACTAATTCTGCTTCTCGGTTATGCGATTAAATTGCAAAGTATCGAGAGATCATACTAGTTGTACGAAAAATTTCCACAGTCTTCATTTTATTTCTATTTTCTAATTCGATTGCCCTACTCCTTTCGAAAGATCAGCTTTGAATAGAGATCATGCCTGCGTTACCGCAATATAATTACTCGTTCCAGAAATATACACTCACACGTCAAACTGAATCCCCTAAGTTCGATAATAACCCGATTGTTCTCGCGTATTTCTAACAAGCAGCACCATTCGATTCAACCTGATTTTCACACATAATACCTTACACTATCAGACAATAACCGATTCAATTCGGAGAATCAGTGGTCAAATTGAGACTGCATAATTCAAGGAATGTTTTGTCTGCTGATGTCTTTGTCTAGAAAGTGATTTTCGTAATCCAGGATCCAAAGTATTAATTTTCAACAGGAATTAGATTTTTAGAGTACGGATACTCTATTTCAATTGCTATCTTACTTTTTTTGACTACTAAATTATTCACCAATTATGAGTAATTTGTTGCAAATATTTAGTGATGAATCTACTGCTTGAGTCAGCGTCGTATCTTGCTGCAAGTATTTGCTATCCAAACAAATAAATTTGCTATTTAATTTTTCATTCAAATTAGTGTCTCGCTTCTTTTCACATTTCAAGCGTAAACGCTGAGTAACTCCATAGTGCTCAACTCCAAACGGTCGTTTCACACGATCTTAGGATCCATCGTCAAGGATCTGATTTTAATTCTCTCCCATAGTAAACCAAGTGACCAGAGTTAAACATCCTCGTTCTTCCAACCCCTGTCTCCGTGAAATTTATGTCAGCCATACAAACTTGTACCGTACTTTAAGAGTTGCCCATAATTTAGTATAAACTCTGGCCAACGAAGATTATTGCTCGTTAAGGTTAATGATCGTTACTTGTGGTTTCGTGTACGGTAGCACGATACACGAAAATAATTTCGTTTAAGGAAAATTACAATTCTGCAAACAATTTCCTCGATGATCCTTAAAATTTTTAATCGATATTTAACTGAAGAAATATTGCGAAAGCTATGATTCTTTTCTTTTCTTATTTTTAATTCATTTTTCCATTCTTCTTCTCGTCTAAAAAGCGAATGTATATCGGTGGTTCGAGCGACGAAAAACTGTCTGATAAATCTCTTTCTCAATTGTAATTAATTCCCTTCCCGGCCGAATGGAAATAAACAAAATTACACCGGCTCAGATCTGAAGATGAAATATTTTACAACTAAAGCGTATTCGCCGTGGACGGCGAGCCGGAGTGAAACCTTGATTAAGGGACTCGTTATTTGCACACAAAACGTACAATTCACGTGGGGATTATTAAGTAAGTTCACGGCAGAGAAATATGAAGAAAAACGAAGGGGAATTACCTGCTTAAATGGTCTACTCATTCAACGATCTAAGTATATTAAAATCATACTTTTCGGGAAATTTTTCTCCAGCTGTTGAAACGATGCCTAAATACAATTTCGTTTGTTTCAATTCAGGAGAGACGTAAAGTTTTTTGTCTATTTCCTGACAGATAATCGACAGATAAAATGTTAATTATTATTACTTAGCGAATAACAAAATTCTTTTGCAATATTAAACTTAGTAAATTGTAATTTACTTCGAGAAGAGTTTATGGGAAAAGTGACAAAAGAGAGTAATAATCTATTTTGACAAAAATCGTTTGAAAAGTGATCAAAAATTTAAAATATTAGCAGACATCACGGAAATTGCTTTAAAACTGCTGAAACGAAAGAGAAACTTTAGTCAATCAATTTATCGCATTTAAACACGGGAATTATAATTAAATGTTTTTATTCGAGCTCGCTTCCGCTAAAAAAAGAAGAAGAAAAAGAAAAAGAAAAAGAACTGGAGTTTGTTGAAAAGTTTCGAGCGTGTTCAAATTTTACCCATGTAGTCACATTCCACAACACAGTTCCAGTAACATCTTTTTATACTAATTTCTCCATTCTGTTATTCAGAAAATTAGGACCCTCTTGCAAGATGCGAGAGTTCTTCGACTGGCCCCCCTTTTTTTTTTTCTTTTAAATTTCACGAGCAAGTTTCACGTGTTTTCAATTAACAGACCGAGGAATCGCGGAAGAATTCAATTTTCGTCGACCGACTCGACAGCCCGGTCGGAATTGTTAAATGTCCTCTAAATTATTTGACACGTGCTTCAACTTTCCGCCCTGGCCGAAATGCCAAAGTTTAAACAGAGCGGCTACATCAAAAGTTACGCGTTGCGTTGAAAATTTTGCGCCTGAATTATCTACAGTGGAAAAGTGGAACAGAGAAACGAGAAAAACAATTGCCCTCTTAAAATTAAATTAGCTCCAAATGTCGCGACGTAAATTGGAATTTTTTTGGCGAGTTCTCCTCAATTCTAGAAAATGAAAAGTATACGAATATACGAAAAGTTTGATAAAATTGTCGCGTCAATTGTTGATATTTAACGAAAATTTTGAAAAAGCCCTCCGACGAAATTTGAAACTCTCTTTCGTTCGAAGAGCAGTCATTGTTAGCTTACTTCAATATTGTTTGTTACAAATTAAATCGTATTCGCGATTGTTACCACTTTCGAGATATTTCTTTTTCTCCTCCAATAATCTTCCCAACGGATAACTTGTTTTTAGAAATTTTTCAAACAATTCTTTTCTCTGAAATTGAATTTTCGATTCTTTTTTCGATCTTCCCAAGACGAATATTCCCAAGACAATGCTTCGCTATTAAGAGGATTACTTTAAAGTTCTAAAGAATTGTAAAATAATTTCTTCCTGTAAATCTTCATCTCCTGTAAATTCCTTTCTCGCAATTTTCTCGTCCCTCGAGTTCAATCTCGCCCAAATAACGACGAATAAGTATAAGAAAAATAAACGAAAAATAAATCTCCAATTTCGACATTTAATTTACATCGATACTGTCGATGTAATTACACGAATTTGCGTAAAAAATTCGCGATCTAATTACCAAGTTGTTCCAGTCTACTCGTCGTTTCCACTTGGTGGCTCGGGAACGAAAATTCTGTCGACGTGTACCACCGTGTGCCACCGTGGTTGGTCATCTTGGTTAATTCACGAACGAGAAACCCATCGGTAGGCCATTGCGTTCCGTTAAGGTTGCGAGAAAGGCAGAGGTTGCAGACAACACTTGGGCACGGTCCTCGTAATTAGATTCTCGACTAATGAATAACGTCAGATGAAAATAATTGCTGCCAGCCACCGATAGACACTACCTAGCTCTATTATGCGTGCTAGGCATTACGTGCTCCCGTGACAACTTCCAGTGGATGCTATCTCAACTGGTCATCTTAACTAGCAATTAACCGAAGTAATTTTGTTCGCTCGATGATCAGTATAATAATAATAATAATAATAATAATTTGGAATTTATCAAGAATGTTGTTGTTATAATTTTACTTTATTTGTAATACGTTGTTTGAACGAGAATTTTCAATGTCATTTTCAATTTCAGTGAAGTGACTGTTACGAATCATTTAATATTGTTTTAAATTACTGCTGTATATATAATATATAATATTATATATATCAGTGTATCAGTGTTACAGTATAACATGAACGACACATTACAATTTTAATTTTCAATTTTTTCTTCACACTCTAATTTCTGTTCTAGCATTTTCACTTTTCACTTTCGATTTTACGACAGACTGTACTGTGACAAACTCGTTTCACAGTGACTTCGCACATTGTGTGCAACGCGGGTGAATCGTAGCGAGAAATGGTATCGATTCACTGGAAGCGGTAGACGAGACGAATCCTTTCCCATTTCTTTGATATCTCTGCGTCATCGCGTAGACACGAGAGGAGTTTACGGAAACTTCTCTTTTCGCTCTTATCGATCATAAAATGGACTGCCTTTTTTTGGCTTTTTTTTGTTCAGAAAAAGAAATCACATCTTTTTTCAACGGTCGTTAGAAAACGATCTTCTTTTTACGAGAACTATAGGAACGTAATGATAGTAATAAATCGAAGAATAAATATCACAGAGTGAGAAAAATTAAATACAAATGAAGAAAATTTTTTGTAACAGGTAATGAAATCGCGGATTTGCGTAATCCCTGGATTTAATTCTCGAAAAGTTTTGTAACGAAAATTCGGAATTTTACAATGTTCCATGGAGAGAGATTATTCCCACATTTATTACCATCGATATTAATTTATTTATTTTATTTATTCATATTTTATACATCTCATACATTAATTTATTTCCAATTTATATTAATTGCCCTAACACTGTTTTAGAAGAATTTCCATTTTCCCCGTATTAATCTCAAATTCCAGGTTTCTCCTTTCTTCCATTATAAATTCCACTCGTTTCACCTAGGGACCCCTAGGAATTCCACTATTTTCTATCAAACCCCGAAAATTCGAATATCCCAACAGGTTTTATCATAAAATCCTCGAAAATTCCATTACCAACCAACGAGTATCTCATTTTCCGAATACTTACAATTACCGTGCTACAAAGCACTAGTACCGGGCATTCCAGATTGTCATTGGCGAATTTTCTGCAAAGAGGAATTCCATCGACATTTGGACAGCCGAAAGGTCAAGGGCGAGAGTCAAGCTCGAAATCGATTCAATTAGTCGACATTACGCTCAATGATCGAGAAGTAAAGGGAACTGGGAATTCTCTGCAAGCTGTAATCCTTTGAACTTTAGCGTTTCTAGAGCTCTTTCAGCCCGACATCACGTCACGGCACACGTTTCTTACATTTTTTGTCCGTCCTTTTGTTCATATCATTAGAGTAACAAGCCATCTCATCTCGTAATAAACGAAACATTCATTTAGCAAAAAACTGCACGACCTGTATCCCAGTACGATTCGTCTCACTGAAAGGCCCAGAAGCAACTGTTCCGACTAGGAAAGTATCGAACATTTGAATCGATACAAAACAAATTACAGGCACGATCGCTCAGTCGCGACCAAACAACGCCACTCCTATTCTACCCCACGCCCCCTCACGAATCACGTGACCCAAATCAACCAATCGCTAATTTTCGTTGCATCAGCGTTGCACCTGAAGAGGCCCGATTTTCTGGGTTACCCCCGCTAAAATCACTTTCAGTGATAAAATGAACCGAACATTTACAAGAAATTTTCTTATATACGTGTGTTGTAGTTTCTCGTTTTGAAATTCGATGCATTCAGAAGGTGAAGAACACTCGATTAATTAAATACACGAGTTAAGATTAAAGCGCAATCCTTTTTTAAAACGAACATGCACTCGTATCTGTATATTTATATTACATTAGTAATCGAGCCAAGTAAGTTAGTAAGTTCATGATAGTAAGTTAGTAAAATTTCAAACGATGGAAAAAAATTAAAAAAAATTCAGTAAAACAAATTTACAAAGTTAAAAATTTTCGCACGACGAAATATATGAGAAGCTCTGTAAAAGCTTTTCCCCCAAGTATCCGCTTACTTCTGCGAGTTATATTCGGACAGAATACTTACGGAGCAACTCGATATTTGCGGTGGGAAATTTCACCTTGATCCTGAATTGAAGGAACTTGGAAAATGGAGTAACACGTGGAATTTTCGACAGACGACGGAGTTTTACACTATTTCCTTAGCAATGCGTTTAAAAACGAGTTAATTAAAAAGCGGACGTTATTCTGCGTTAAACAGACACGATGAAATTAATTAACGCGTCAGTTGGTTAATTAACGAACACCTGTGTGAATTTGTTGCATCTTTGACTGCCCTCGCTTCTGCGACAGTTGAGAATTAATTTTGCGCGAATCGTTTGAAATTCTCCCTCCGAAATTTTTGCAAAATGTCACGCGACGTTGAAAGATCCAAGAAGACAACGCAAAGAGATGCCAGAAGAATACGAAGAAGTCACGATGCTTTGTAAATTACAAGAGGAGTAATAAAATAAAGTACGGAATAAGAGTGGAAAATTGGATTCTTTGAAAAGCGAATATTTCAGTATGACATTACATTATGTGAAATAATAATACCTTGGAAAAATTTCTCTAAATGGAGTTTCATACCTACTACTGTAACATCAAGTTATAATTACAATACAAAGAACGAAATACCAAATTCCTCGAGGATCAAAAGAAAAGAAAAAAAAAAAGGAGTAATTTCTTGCCTAGTGTATAATTAACGTTAATTAATTTTTAATTAAAACGATTCCGTGTTTCACAAGATTAAAATACGAAGGGTCAGGCTTAACGCGGTATCTCAAAGAAATCCAACAAGGTAGGAATATTAAACGAGTGGAAGACGAGCAAATAAGAAGAAGATAAATTCTGTTCCCCGCTTTCCCGAGGCTGGATTTTATTTTTTATTAAAAAGAGAGAGAAAGACACGTACGCAATGAATAGTCGGAATCAGTGAACGTTGTTGAAATTGTTATAATTTTATAAAAAGAAGTTTGACATCTCAGCTTGGCGTTCAAAATTCGACAAAATGGCGAAAAAAGATGGTGCATCAAACTTTCGGGGATCGTCGTAAAGAGGAAACCTCAATCTTTAAATCTATTGTAGATTCAGCCATAAAATTTATGGCATTTTCAAGAAGAAAAGTGTCTTCGCTTACCCACTCACTTATGAATAAAATAAACGATACACTCCGAAAGTAGAGAGTAGACTTTTGAATTTTAAAATGAGCCCAGGCTTGTTGTTTCAGGCAATTTCCTTTTTACAGAATTGTAAAGTTTCGATACTCGGTATTCGAATGTTAATGGAAATCGCTGTATATATAGAAGGGATAAAATAAAATACGCGGGAAATGAAAGAAGCGTGAAACTGAAACGGGAATTGTTTACTCGGAAAACGGTAAAGGGATGAAAACAAGTTCCCGAGGCGTCAGGAGGATCTTCCCCGAGGATTTTCTCTCTCTCTCGTTTTAATTATAGAAAATTCATATAAATAAAACGCACGCGGCGAAAAGAAGAAAGAGAGAACAACGCGTACTGTCCGCGCCGGGAGGTTCAAGAGTGGAAAACATTTAACAGGATCGTGATCAAAGTGGCACACGAGGCAAGTAGAAAACCCCTTCAATCGAAATTCATTCCACCGAGTCGCGAGAACACTGGATCGACCTTGCAAGTAAATTAAGTTTGATAGCGTGCTGTGCGTTATTATTAAACGATTATATCCTCCTTACTGTTCGCGAGTCTTATTATTCGTGATTTGCTTGGGATCTACATTCAGTCTGAAGGAGATGGAGCCACCAGAGTGGCTTTGAAACAATCAATTTCTAATTCTTCGTGGAAGTTCTGAAGACGCACGTTTAAATGATTTTTTCTCCTAAATGACAATTTGTGGACGTTTGTACGAACGTTTTATTGCGTTAAA
The DNA here is from genome assembly GCA_032399605.1 of Melipona beecheii. NCBI lineage: Eukaryota > Metazoa > Arthropoda > Insecta > Hymenoptera > Apidae > Melipona > Melipona beecheii. The sequence continues at coordinate 2,471,319 of JAUCMO010000484.1, read as the reverse complement.
AATTGTACGAAAGAATGTTTAATTTGGCAATTTTTTTTTGCTTAATTAAAATTAAAAATACGAATACTGTAATAACACCAATATTATATTTGTTCGCGAGAGTTTTGGTTTGCCGGAACCCGGGACCTGGATCGGGGTTGTGGCGTAAAGTCAATTCTCCCAAACGCGTGCGAGACGCCTTCGCCTTTGTTCCCATCTTGCGCTCGCGATTCCCCAAGGGAAGGCGAACCGAGGTTACCTTTGTGCGAGGTTACCTCGATCTAGGATTCCAGAATCGGTTTAAGTTCCGAGCAATTAGATTTAGGTGCCACCCCATATCTCAGCGTGCGATTAAAACATACAGCATTGCACCAATGCTACACGCAACAGTGTAAATAATTAAAGATTCATTGAATTTTGCTAAATAGTCGTTCTTTGCAATAACGAAATGATAATGATAATGAGAACTTTGCACTTAGTGAAATACACAAACGAATGTGTTTCCAAAGAGATCTAATTACTCGATTAAATCCAATTTATTTGATCAATGCAAAATGTCTCTGCTCAATCCCCTAATAGCGAACGTACTGTCAATTGCAAATATCAACAATATTACAGCCATGCATATGCAATTCACTGGATATTTAACTATAATTAATACCATCAGTAGTACGACACTGGTAGCAAAGACTGATAACAAACCTATTCTACTGCGACAGCCTATTCGTTCGTTGATAAAATACTACACCTCGGTATGGTACACCTCACTAGATTAAAAACTATGTTTCTCCCCCTCCCTGCCCTCCTCTCTCTTTATCTTACTCCACTCTTTTTGTCCTTTATCGAATTTTTACCGAGTGGAAGTACTTTTAACGAGTACACAATTCGTAACGAAATACCAGGTCCCTCGGATCTAGGTAAATTGATTGCACCGCTTCTACCTCGTTCCTTTGATATTGTATATTCCTTTGGTATTATAAACAGGTTGCCAAGGAAATATCGATGGAAATGAAAGAAAACAGAAACGGAAGAAAAAACGGGAGGGAGGAGGGTTTTTCAAAGTAAATTATTCCAGTGGACTTGACGTATGCTAGTGCGATAAAGTATTATTGCTTCAATTCCTGAAAAACGAATTCCCTTTGTATGTCTATTCACATTCCATCTTCGAACTTCGTACAATTTGGCTGTTTGATTGTAACTGAAGTTCCTTTTCCGGAAAGCGAATTATAGAAATGAATTTTTCTAAATTTTTTGGAATTTGTTAAATTTTGACATTCTAGGATAAAATTTGAAATATCGTAGTAGAGAAGTAAAAATTTAAGTATTGGAAGCGAATAAAGTGAAAATTTTCCTAGCATGTTTTAACTATCTTTGTTTTTCTTCTTTTTCAATTTCTTCGATATAAGGTATTGAAAATTTCACTGTAATTTTATCTTGAATATTATCAAACTATTTGTTATACACCGTTTCTTCTGCCGGCGTAGGAAAAGGGTAAGGATGTTGGAAGGACGAGTGGACTTTGGAGTCGTGAGAAAGAGAGAGAGAGACTGCCTAGACTCATCATCAGTGGGACTGATGGCAGCGACCTCCTTTACCCCAGAACGCTTGTTGTTGCAATTACCTCGCTATAGGCTGGCCCGATACGACCCCCCCCCCATCGTAGCGGGATTCCGCAGACCGCTTGCTTAAACGTCGGAGATCGGTAGAACCTCGACGCTAGGCGCGCAGCCACTTGCGGCTTGTGCTAGTCAGTGAAACTCGTAGTTGAGGAATCCTAGGCCGCTACACTTATTTTTGAAATTAATGGATCCATTATAATGAACATTCTGATCTCTACTTTAACGATCAAATGTTTCCCCATATTCAAACTTTATATCGCCCCCTTGTCACCATCGTATCTGACCATTGTTCCAAATATTATATGCAATTTAAAAATAGAATTTCGCTATAAACCAATAAACTAATGAAGAAATTTTCAAAAATTGAACTTCAAATTTTTCCAAAAATCAAAACTCAATATTCTCGAGTTAAAGTTCTCGAAAAACTTTATCCGGAAGCCTCAATTTAAATTCAAAGTCAAATTCCCTGTTTTGTAATTTTACGTTAATCAAGGTTATCACCGACTAAATTTTCGGTATTTCCACGAAAACACCTTGCATTATGTTTACGATCAACGATAAATTCTATGGGGAATGTAACGAGGTCTCTGCTTTCGCCTACACGTTTTCTAAAGCAATTCTCTCTAAAGTTTCTAAATATTTAAGAAATTTTAATCTCGCTGTTTATTCCTATAATAATCACTGCGTGCCTAAAATGACTATGGAATGTAATTGGAGAATCGATATTAAAGTTATTACCTAATATAGTAATCGATAGCAGGTGTTGCTACTTTGGAAGAATCTTCTGCATGTTGAAACTAATCCATCATCGATATCGATATTTCATCGAGTCATCCTCTTTATTATTTTAAAACAATAAAATTTAACAGGGGAAGATTGGAAACTTGTATCGAATAAAACATGTTTTTTATAGAACGTAAAAGTTACTATTGTAATATAAATCAGTGATCCATGTCGAATACATTTTCTATAGACTATAGACGATAATGTAGAAATATTAATAGCATATATTTTTTGTATGACTTTATATTGGCTTCATAACATGACGTTGAAGGTCATTTTTATGGTAAATGGTTGAATTCATTTTAATTCAACTAGATAATATAAAAAACTATGTAGTATTCCATTTTTAAAAAAATTTCACACACCATCATGTTGCTAAAAAACAGTGCTACTCTTTCCTCTTCACACTCTGCATAATTAATTAAAAGAGGAATCTTTTTCAAGGATTCATAGAGTAAAGCTTTATATTTCTTAAAATGCTTTACTTCGTTTTAGAAATTGAAATTCATTATTCTATACTATAAATTATACTGAGGTTTTCTGTCAGATAATACAATTTCCAATAGATAAATACCCTAATGTACTACAATTCTTTATGCAAATTTAAAATTCAGTTTATGTACATATTAATATTAAGTTCTTACACAATTCAAGAGCTCAAAGTAAGATGCTCTACCAGAAATAATATACATTTAGAAACTGCAGTTATTAAAATAAAAAATGATATACTGTATTTTCTATTTATGTTTTATTTCATCTACATTTTTCTATTGAAAGAGTATCTCAATTTTAATTAATTATACATTTATAAATAGTAATAACGATAATAATATTATACATACACGCAATTATTCTTATGTAATTACATCTTCTTTGTATAATTATGATCTGTCTATAAAATATTCATTAGAAGTTTGTTAAACCAGTTTGCTAAAATGATACTTCAGGAAATTTGCAATCAACTGACACAAAATAATATATCATTCAGAATAAAAAGTTTCAAGTTATTCATGATGAAAATATTTATGAACATTCTAGATCTTTATTAAAATTTATTCTAACAAATTCTCGCAGTTAATTTTCAATTATTTGCCACTTTCAAATTATGAATCTTTTATAAAATCAATCTAACATTAAAATATTGAACATTAAAAGAATGTACTTATCAATGAATTGAAAATAAAGAAAGTTTTCAATAGACAGTCAAAATTTCAAATCTTTTCTGATTACCAGTATTAAGCAAATCTACAAGTTAATCAATTATTCTGATCAATCTTTTAATTATTTGTCACTTTTAGAAAATCTACATAGATAACCCTGTGAAATAACCAAAGTATTGCACTTAAAAGAATGTATTTCTCGATAGAACACAGATTCTTATGCAAATTTACATATTTAAATATAAAATAAGTAGAATTAAAATAGAAATTTGTTTTACCGAATAAAAATTACATTGTATTTATAAATGCTTTGCACATTGTGTCTTTCTCACGAGTGCATAACAATTAGCAATCTATTTATCAATTAAACTTTTTATTTGCATCACTCACCGCCCTTTCCATCACTGGGAAACTACTCAGCGTTAAATTCTGCAAGCTCTTTGGACAACATGCAAACGTATAACCTCTTTGCAACCATGTCAATCACGTGCCACTATAAAATTAAAGTAAAAACGAAATTTATAAAAAATTACGCGTCGGTAATATATATTATAGAAAAATTTACAATAAATGCGTAGCAATGACGATAGTCCTTCTTTTTCCTCCTTTTTTCAATTCGACGCCATTATAAAGACACGTTCTCCGCATAGCCACCGTTCTCCATCTCCAACCACAAACAAACGATTTTATCGTCGCTAATTCACAAGCAGTATACAAAAATGCAAGCTTCTTCAACATCTCTGCTCGTATAATCTTCTCGATATTTACGAAACTTTTCTACAATTTTTTCCCCTTTGAAACGAAGACGTACGTTGCTCGATGACGTATGCTTACCCACAATGCTGTTGATTTTGCGATCACGCAATAGAGATCAATAATTATCTATAGCTTGCGGCAGTTGCAATATGGCGTGGATACAAAGTGTATACGTGTATCGAACGGGGAAAGTATTTACCGTCGATCGAAGGAAATAATCAGGTATGAATCGTACTTTTTCGTTAAATCTTCCTTTATTGACATTTTCTATTGATTTTTGCTACTGGCAACAGGGCTAATATGTTATATTGTGCCCAGTTTGAGGATATTTGTATCGCAGTTGAAAATCACTAGATTCGTATCAATATTTGAATATGGAAGCGCGATTGAATTGAAATATTGCGGTTTTCACTACTTCTCTGTCGTATTTTGCCATAAATGAGAAACTATTTTGTGGAGAATGAATTCGAACATTGCTGTATGTATTTAAATTGGTGCTAACATATAACATATCATAACATGTGTAATTTTATTGAAACCACAGTGGAATATTACGTACATTTTTTTCTGTTGTCTCTCGGTACGAGAGACAAAATATTTCGTTCAAAGTGACAGTCAGTAGATTCAAATCTGTATTCAAACAGTGAGAAGAATGTGCCTCTGTTGAACTATTTCGTCACTGATTTTGACATTTCTTGTAGGAAATTATTTTATCAAGATTACAAAAAATGTTACTAGATTTAAATATTAAACGTATTATCGAAATATTCCTATGTAATATTCCATGTGTTATATGTTATATTTCGTGCAATATTCATTTGTTATATGTTCTATTGTATAAAAACGAGAATATTTTGTCAAGAACAATTGTTATTAGACCGGAGAATTATAAATAGGAAAAAGTATTTTATTGAAATTGAGAAAGTCACTAGAGTCTAGTTATTATTTATAGACAACAAAATGTCTAATTTATTAAAAATATTCCATGATTTTCACGCGTTCTTCTGTTATATCTTTTAAACAGAATAAAAAATATTTAAATTTATTAATATAGAATAACAACGCGTTTTAATCACTGGTGTTGAAAATTATTTATGAAACCTAATTTCATTCATAATCTGAAATAATGCCTTTGTTCGTTATTTGCTCATAAAAATTTGTTAGAGAAAGTCCAGAGCAGCGAATGGAAGCAGAAATTAATAGCTTTGTGTATAATATACACGTGTGTATATTTTATAGTACCTAGTCATGCTTTAATTTCAATTTCCCGTTGCTTGAAGACAGATTTAATTAGCATTTATCAGTAATGAAGCACGTGGTTTGTCATTATGGAACAATCAGATATCGCGATTGCCTAGAATCCCTTTGTAGTAGCATTTCACGTTGAGCTAGCAATATTTATTCGCAAATTATTTCAACTCCGTTAATTTTGCGAATGTTTTTATTTGACATACACACACGTCGATACCAACGATTAAATAAATACGAATATCAGTTGGTATCCGTCAGAAAAAGAGATAAAAATAATTCGATTTGTAAAATTAACCAGCACGAACATTGGTATTTACAAATATTAACGCGCGTCAGAAAAAGAGATAAAAATAGTAAAGCGTTGCTTCGATGTTATCTTGTCACGGTTATCAACTGTTAAATAATCGTCCAAGCTGGAAAATTTGATTTAAGCTAAAAAGAATGTTTCGCAAAGGGTTGCTTCGATTTTCCACGAAAATTGAATACGCTCCCTTGTTCGGTTATAATTTGTACGGAGCGTTTCAGGTGAGCGCGTCTTCATCCATACGAATCATTCTTTCCTTCTGATATTTTCTTCCTACGATCAATCTCCCGTTTCGAATCAGAAAACGCTTTCTTTGATCTACTCCAACTTGCTCTTCCTATTTTACGCTAAAAGCTTTTTTCCAGAAAATTCTCTCTGATCTTTTTAGGGATCTGTAAAGAATTTTTAAAGACCCAGGATGCTGCTGGAAGGACTGAAGGAGTGAGAGAGAGAAGTGAGAAGAAAGGCGATTGCGTTTCGTCTCGGAGTCACTGCCTAGACTCATCAGTGGGGTTGATGGCAGCGACTCCTTACCCCAGACGCTTGTTGTTATAACTACCCGGCTAGGCTGGGCCCGGACACCTTCCTAGCGGGGTTCCGCATGCTGCTTGCTTAACATCGGAGATCGGTAGGACCTCGACGCTAGGCGCGCAGCCACTTGCGGCTTGTGCAAGTCGAGTGTTCGAAACTCGTAGTCGAGAAATCGTAGGGCCGCTACATCTTTAAAGTAGTCCTATTTCGTTTTTACTGCTGCTGTTTTAAAATTTTTCCAATTTGAGAGGACGACATTTTGTTGTTATGCAATTAGAAAGAATTACCATTGAAAACATTTCATTTGCAAATACGAATCGGGTTTAAATTTTAAAACAGCTTATTCAATCAGTTATCCGACTGTTAAAATTCGTTTCACGTTTTGAAACACTCCACCGACAAATGTTTCGAAAGACAGATTTTAAGCTTTAATTGAAAAACGGTGTTTTAATTGTCATCTGTTTGCGATCAGATTTTATTTTTATAATATACTTTTCCATCTCGGTGAATAAATTTTCTCAAGTTATTAAAAATATCCGATCATCCGGTAGTTTCGATTTCCCAGCAAATTTCGAAGGAGAAACAAATTTCTCTAAACTCTAAATCGAATAACATGTTGTAGAATTAGAAAGACAAAAGGCTTGTAAAAGTAAAATGTCAAACGGTTAATCGAGAGAGTCATCGGTTCAGAAGTTCGACAAAAGCTTTCACTGAAAAGAATTCATAGGTCACTAATTCTATCTTGCTCGAGCTTTTACAGCTCGATCCCTGCGATTTCCGTCACTTTGAACTGCGCGAATTGCGATTACGTTGTTTGTATTCGCTTCTTGATAACTTTGCCTGGCAATCTGAGCCAATTTCGTTTCTATCAACCACTGTCGACGATTTTGACATCGAATCCTTTCACTTCAATAAATAAACAAATTCAATAAATTCAACAAATGGCAAAGCGAAACTTGTGGAATCCTGTGAGAATTTTGCAACGTCAAGTTGTTTTTTCGTGGACGATTTTTGAAAAATCCTGACAAGTGAGCCCCGGGGGCATTCTCAAACTAGTTAGTCGCAAACTTACCAACAAATTCTCAAAATCGATTTCTCGATGTCGCCGGAGAAAGTTTCAACCCCAATTAAAAACAAAATTCATTTTCTTGGAGATACGTCCTCTGACTTTGCTCTCTCCTCAACGAGTACGTAGCCTGCCGTGAAATAAAAGTTGCTCCGGGCACAGTGACGTCGTTTAGGCTTCCTTACATTCCAAGTCTATTCAGTCTGAATCGACCAGTTTCGTTCGTAAATGTTAGGACAGTAATAGGAACTGCGATGGACCCCAGAAATCAACACTTTTTTTTAAATTAAAATCTTCTTCGTCGGAGCAAGTCAACATTTAATTTATTAAATAAACGACCGGACGTTTTCAGTTTTTTAGTACCGCTTCCGTTAGATACAATCGATTCCCTCTTCTCTGAATTCCGTGATGCAGTTCACGTAAGAAAATTACGAACGTCAGTTTACGATTATCAACTCATCACGTACCTTTTGCAATTCTTCCATACAAATTCTTCAATCTTCCTACTTTGCGTCCCAATAATTTTGCGTCGACTCAATTATCCGATCACGGTATATACTCATTTTGAAAAAAATATGGCATGACACTTAAACGGACGAGAAATTTGTGGCTCGTACGTAAACGCAGATTTCTGCTCGAACCGCTTTTCAGACGGGGGAATATTTGTCGGATAAACCAAGGCGTCGTCGTTAACCTATCGGAAGAAGTTTATTCGATCCAACGTGATGGAATTTTTGGATGGGAGTTTGGTGTTACGCCGACAAGAGCAGGCCCTTTTAGCGAGATGGTTTGCAACTTCGGTTTGAGTTATGGCGCGCGAGTTTCTGAGGATTTTGCATGAGAAACGAATTTTTCCCCACGGAGCATCGTTTCCGGGGAACTTCGCCTCGGAAATTCTCCCTTTCCCTCGAGAGAAATAATAGTTTTCATAAATTTTTATTCCAAAATCGTCGTTTCTTCTCGTCGATTTAATTTAGTTTTCCAATTCTGTCCACGAATCACCCCTTGATATATTTAATGAACGAAATAAAATTCTACACTCTCGATCATTTTCAAAGGACACGAATTTTCAGAAATATCCACATTAGTCATTAATTTTAGAAACTTGTATCACAACGATCATTGCCTTGCTATCTCAACGACGTGAGATTACCGACGTAAGATCGGAAAAAGATTTTTCGGAAATTTAATTTGCTGTTTCTTCGTGTCGTTTTTTTGTTACGTAGTCCCCAGGAAGCTCATCCTGGTGAGCTTCGACGTGGCGACGAAGAGTCTCGAGCGCCGAACGAATTACCCGAAAACGCGAGGGACGTCTTCGCGTCTCGTTAATTTCTTCCTTCCCCTTGCGCTCTGCTCTCTTACTGATTAAACTCGTAATTTTTAGCCAACAACCTGGCAGCCTTCTTGATCGATTCAAAGGAAATTCACGAGCCTAAATCTTCTTCTCAGCGTGTTCCCTCGAATAAGAAAGACGCTCTTTAGTCTTTGCAGTGTCCATTATTTGACGTAACATTCTCTTGTCTGAAGAACAAAAATTATAAGCTCGAATAGAATCCAAAATCTTTTTAATATTCTTTGCTGCTTCTAATGTGATCATTATTTGCGATGATACTTTTTCATTTGATCGTCACGTCGTCAAAGTGAAGTAGACACAGAGAAATTGGATTGAAGAAAAACCAGGAAAATTTTGTTCCCCCAACACTGAGAAAGGCACTTTGTTGTTAACACTTTGCAAAGAATTCTTTGTTTGTGTTCTTGTCGTTTGAAAGAACGTCGGAGTTTCGGCTGAGTTGGGAAACGTCTGGCCCAGAAACGTGGATCCTTTTCACGCTGTTTCTCGAAATTAAAGAAGACAACTCGAGAAATTCCCAGCGTTGTAAAGGACGTTTCGTTTATCCGTAATCCTGAGACGGGAACGTTATACGTTAAAGTAAAGTCAGTCGAAACTGTCCAATTATACATTCTCTGACGAATAAATGTTCTTACTGCTCGTTCGCAAACTTGAACTTTGAACGTCGTTCGAACAACGAACTGAACGAATGGCACAAATAAGTACGCAACGCCGTCTGCAAATAAATCAGACAAACTTTAAACACAAATATTACACGGGCAAGTTATTCGCGACGTGTACAAACAATTGAAATCAGTCGAAGCAAATAAACGAAATAAATCAAATTTGGTTAACTCTGCCGAGCACGTTTCCAGGAGAATCCCTTTATAGACAGACCACCTCGCAGACTTAGCTCACGGATTTAGCAATCCTCGTTTGCCCGGGGCCACTTTCTTCGTCCCAAGTCGCTTTGAATTGTTCCACGCGGGCACGAGTTTACGTTCCAAGGCAATTAGACGAATAAATATTTGATAAAACGCGTCTTTTAGCAAAAAGCACGCCTGGATTCGAGGAAAACGCCGCTTGCTCGTGGCGCGTTCTCACGATCGATATGCAATTAATGCTCGGTGTTCGCGGTGCAACGAAGCCGACTGTTAATCAGGGATAGATATTTGTTGTCACGTCGAGACCGATACAACGAGAATGATATATTTACTCGAGTTAGAAGATCAGCGCGTGAAAGACTCGGGATGATTCTTGTTCCGAACACTCGGTAACAGGAATATTTTATAACAACACTAGCACATACTTTTATCTTTGACATCTTCAGCATTCGGTAATTTTCTTGTTTTTTATCACTGAAAGTGATTTTGGCGGGCCTCTTCAGGTGCAACGAAAATTAGCGGTTGGTTGATTTGGGTCACGTGATTCGTGAGGGGGCGTGGGGCAGACCTCGAGCAGGAGTGGCGTTGTCTGGTACTGAGCGATCGCGCCTGTAATTTGTTTGTATATCAATGAAATTTTATGGCAAAAAAGTCCAGTCGTCGGACCTTTTTTTTTTTATACTCGTAGAAATTCTTTGCTGTTTCATTTTTCCAATTTTTCAAACTTGAGATTTTCTCACAAGGACAAGCGTGTCAGAGAAATGGAATTGGTAGCAGTTACACCTATTTCACAACAAGGAATCTCTCCACTATGTCGAACGAATATGAAAAAATTACAAAAGTTGATTCGTTCTCCCTCCAAGACATCGTCTTTAATCCTTGAGGAGAGCAAGAAAAAAATATCGATGCTATCTTCGATTCGGAAATGGACGAACGCGGGCGCACACGGTGTGACACATTTTCGATTTTCGAGCGGCAATTTGGTAGAACTGAAAACTGGTTATATTCTGATCAAAGATACGAGATTGGATGAGATCGTCGCTCATCTGCGCGAAACCTCGCACGTACGCTTTTCGATCACGTTATTAACGTTCTACGCGTGTCTCGCAGGACGACGTAATCTTCCACTGACTAGATTAATCTTGCAGGTTTTCGGCGAGTCTTGCCGAACAAAGTCATCGCGGAGTGCTCGTTTCCACGTGCAAAATTGCGACTCTGTTTCCTGAGAACCCGCTGCGTTTTATTATCATTTAAATTTCCCTTTGTTTATCGGTCGGATGCAAATTCACATTTAAAGGAGGGAACTCGGGCAGACGAGTGCTTTACTTACGTTAGTACGGTAAATATTGTATTTACGCATTCGGGTTTCACGTGAATTATCGACCTACAAATATCCACACCGACAAATTGCAAATTCGCACAATTTAAAATTGACCTATTAAAAACTATTTATTATCATTTCTTGAAATGGAATATTCAAAGATAAATAACGATACAAAAATAGACTTTGTATTTGAGATTATTTCTCAGTGATGTGTCAATGGCAGTAAAAAAAGAAATCCGCAAGCTCGAAAAGCGCGAGCTTAAATCACGATCTTGCGCGAAAGTAATTTTTTTCAGCTACGTATTTTCGTTGGAAGATCTGGCTTTGATTATCCGTCCAACTTCTCGATTTTGCTGCATCGTTCGCAGGTAATGAGAAACTGTTGTATGTCTAATATAATGCATACCTAATTTATGTAAAACATCTCGCGTATACACTTTGACGCGTATCAAACTTGTCCAATATTAACACGGTCTCGTGCTAATCCCTTTCTCGTCAACTTATTATATCAACGTTATTATACATTCAGCTAATTAGAAAGGAAAAAAAATTTCGAAAGCTTCGAATCGCAAAAATTACTTCACGAGCTGCCGCGTCGCACAGTTGCGTTTCGCGTTGAATTTTTAGCAAAAGTTTTTCGTTGCGTTTTTAACGCGAGGAGCGAGTAGGTGTCCAGCAAAGTACCTTTTAACATTGGGAACGTAATGCTCTCTCTCTGCGCTGAAATTACTTTTAAAACGTAACGATATCGCGTTTCTCTTTTGTATCTTATTACTCGTTACCTCTCGAAAACCAAGCAATTTTCATACAAAATCCACCTCTGTATTCTTACGCGCGATTGTTATTTGTTACCATTTAATGTTAAAATTACTGCCGAAGCGTCACGAAACGCTTGAAACGATTAAATTCCAAATTTCGTTCCAACTGGAAATGTTCGCCTTGCGAGAATCTAAAGGAAATTTTGGATAACCGTTCGAATCTGAAATACACATTGAACCAACTTCCACAGCGAGTAGATTTCAACGATCGTATTTGTCCTGAGCGGACGAGATAAATGATTAATTTCCCGGGGCTTCTTAACGAAAACGGGGCTTCAGCCCCACGTTGGCGTGGAAGTTGGCGTTGTCCGAGGCACGATTTCACGTCTGAATTATTCCGCACCTTAGTGCCGGGAAATTAGTTTACCCCGGCTAAATCATTCAGCATCCAGCCCCCCCCTCCTTACCCCTGGGGCAAATTGGATTAGCCTCGGCTGTTAGCAGCAACGATTTTTGCGAGTCAAACGGCTGAATTATTCAACCGAATGGAGTCGCGCAGCTTCTCGAAAGCGGAAACTGCGGCGCGGCGGGACAATTCAAACAGTTCGCCTATCACTCGAGAGCCGATCGTGATTGAAAAGCACAAACTCGTTGAGAAGTCGACAGTCAGTCAATAATTAGTCGATAATTTTGATGGGGGAAATCGGAACGATTTGAAATAATTATTTTGAAAACGATCACACGAGTACACGGAGAGATCTCTTGGCACTAGGATTGGATCTTTAACGTTGAAAATTCCCCAACCGATAACACGCGTCAAACGAGATCCGATAATATGGATTTCTCTCGCGAGGGGATTTTCCCTTAGGCTTCGACAAAGGTGTCGGATTGCAAAGTGTCGGATTGCAAATTCCTCGATAATGGACTTTCGACGTTTATTCAATCGTAGAATCACGTTTCCAGTTGCCGGCGTGCGGCCCGGCCAAATATCATCGTAGCTGCAGCTAACGCGCGAGACGAGTGCGTCGAAAGAGATTGCATCGATCGGCTGCTGAATAAATGTTTCGTCGTCGAATCAATACGTACGTTTTCCGTGCTGGGAAGTTTTCTCGCGTGCACCCGCGGAAGAATTTGAACGCGTTAATGTATTTTTTACGACGCGCTTCCGCACGTTCGATGTTCCTTGCCCCCCCACCCCCACCCGCCCCCGGGCAAAACGTTTCATTACACCGGCTGTTTCGATCCATTTCTCCTCGGAATTTTAATATCTGGTATTTGTCGGTCCGTAGGAGGGGACGAGGAACGGTAAGAAAGAAGGAAATTTACGTAAAAAACTCACAAATCACGAATTATTATCGCGTGTGGTGTTGTAATTTTAGAAAATTAATCGACAATATATATTGGACCGAAATTGAAATATCGCGAGGCAAGTATTCATACAACAACTCTCCACGATATTTGCAACATTTATTCGGATTTCATTTCTTCGCCGTTTTACGTCGGATTTCTTGCGCCAAAGTACAAACTTGCACGAAAATCTCCAGTTCGCCACTTGAAATATTGATATCGCACTCTGCGCTCGCTTCGAATTCTTTGGAGAAAGTGTATTATACACACGGTTTCTGTACAAACAGAAAAAAACTTAACGAAACTTCCGACTTTTTCAATTTTTATTCGCCTGCCGCGCGTCCCGCCCGTCCCATCTATCCAATCTATCTATTATTCAAGAACGTTCCTCAACTTTTCCAATTCTCCCACTGTTGCACTCGCTTTCTCGTTCTCTGCGAATTTCTCCGCCTCCCCTTGTCGCTTAATTTCGTTTCCCTCGGCGAGAGTCGCGGCGCCGCGTCACTGGAAATTTTGTTTATTAATGCCCCCTAATTCTTCTCGCTTTTCTCCAAGTTGCCCCGATATTTCAATTTCCTCCTCCTCCGAGCGAGCCGCCTCTATTTGTCTGGATTCTCTCCGGAATAGCTCGCACCCCTCCCTCACGTTCGTTCGATTTATTACGCGGTAATAACAGTTTTAATCGACGACAGATCTGAAGTTTCATTCGTCAAATCTCCCCGCTCTGGCGGAGACCGACTCGCAGCTGGTCCCTGGATACAATTAACACGCTCGCGGGAAGGAACACGGTAACGAAGGATTAGTCTTTGCTGGAACGACGACACGAGATCCATGTTATTTTTTAGTTTGTTATTTTTTAAAAATACTGGCGCGCTTCGTACGCTCGGACCCGCTCTAATTGGAACGCGGATAAACTTTTTTCAACGGTCGCGCGCGAAAACAGATGATGAAAACGAGGGAACACTTTTTTCACCGACTTTCGACGGAGCGGTGATATTTCTTTTGCAAAGGGGAAGAAATGTTTTCGACAATTTTGCATCGGAGCACCGAAAGTTACGCGAAAGTTCAGTGAAAATCCGCTTTCAAAGCGGAGAAACAGCTCGAACGGATTGCACGTGCGATTAACATAAGTTGCGTGGGATTTTAACGGAGAAATGCCACGAATTTCCATCGAATGCGATTAATTCCACGAAAAAATATTATCGCGATCGGTTTTCCAATAATTGCGAAAATATTTTTACATTTTAGAATATCGATTCCCTTCGAAGCCCAAAATCATAACATTTTCCGCGAACTTTCAAGATCCTCGAGATGCTCGAAAAAGAATAAGCGATAACTATATCACAAAAAAAAAAAAAAAAAAAAAAAGGAAAAAAAGCGGTAAAAGCTCTTTTTTCATTACAAGTTAGACAATAAAAGATTCAAAGTTTCGCGACAGTTTTATAATTGAGTTTGTCACCTGCCGAACTAATCCATGCTTCGTATTTTATCCCTTTATTTTCATTGATAGACTGTGTCGATCAAAAAAAAAAGAAAGGAAATTATTTTAAATTCAAGTTTGAAATTTTTGAAATTTCAAATGGCACGTGCGTGTAGTTGCGTAATCGAGTCAAGTAAATTCTGGAATTATCGGATTCCTGGCGGAACGAGAGCCGTGAGGTGCGCAAGAATGGGATTGCAAAATCGGGAGGGGAGGCGCCGTGGCTTCGGTTTTGAATTCAACAGGCAGCAAGCAACGTTCCCGGCCAACGTCGCTTGCTCTGTGTTCCCAACGTTTTCGCATTTTTCTGTCCACCCACGCGGAGACGTATTGATTCTGCGAGTTCAGTCAACAGGTAGCCTACGCTTTCACCGCACCGCGTCGCACTGTGCTCCACACAGACAACCGATCTCTTCATCTCCGATATTTCCTGTGGCGTCACGACGTCCTCGCCGCTCTATCTCTCCCGTCGCGCAACTCTAGAAACTCGATTTCCACCAGACTTTCTGTTTCTCGTTCGCTAAATGCACGGACGAGAGGGGGGGGGGGGGCCGCGTTTTTTGCCGCTCGTCGATGGTGATTTTCTTTCTCATCAGTCTCGTCGATTTCCTGCGAACTTTTTTTCTGGATTACCTCTGGATTCGAACTGAAGTTCGAAGGGGACTTGGCGAGGTAATTTGGAGAGATTTGCTAATCCTCTTCCTAATAATCTGCGATTTTTAGGAATCTTTGTCGCTGTTTGTTCAGTTTATGGAAGTCGCGTAATGTCTGTTGCGTCAACTTTTGCGAATTCCCTGGACTTTTGTAATCTCCTCCCCGGAATATCAATTTCTCGCAAACACGAGAATCTCAAAAATTCACGGAAAAATGACAAAGATTAAGGTAAATATCTTAAAAAACCTCCTTAACTTGTATTACTATTTTCCATCAGTGCAATTACAGTGCAATTAATTCCCCCCCCCCCAAAAAAAAAACTGCACGACTCCTACCTCAGTACGACGTAACTGTTCTGGCGACTTTTTGCCATAAAATTTTATTGACGGGCAAACATTTGAATCGATAGACGCCACGCCTACTCGCGAATCACGTGACCCAAATCAACCAATCGCTAATTTTCGTTGCATCAGCGTTGCATCCGAAGAGGCCGGATTTTCTGGGTTACCCCCGCTGAAATCACTTTCAGTGATAAAAACGCAGTAATACAATCCCAATATATGTACAATTATAATACAATTAATGAGTCGTGCGAGATACAATTGAATTTCATGCGATTAAAATTACAAATTGAAATGATAATTCGAGTTACATGTTTCTCGTTAAAAATTCACCGCGGCGGTCGTTTAATTATTTGCGAGTGGCACAAAATGAAGTTGCGAATGTCGCCAGCCGAATCCAGTTGTCGAGCTGTGGACAACGACGGAACTGGCCTTGCACTTTCCTCAATCCCTTACACGTGCTTACCATCTTCTGCTTTTGACCTTCTCTACTTTTCCTTTCTTCCTTCTTCTTTTTATTTTTACGCGAATGACTCTCTCAAAAGGATCACCTGCCCCGTGATGGAACGATCGAATGCTCCCAAGGGTCGCGAGGGGACGATCTTCCGATATCCGCACTGTGCCAATCTTATTCCCTTCGAGTCGAGTTTTTTCTCCTCCCGAGATATCTCGCTAGATTCCTCCCACGAATTTCCTTCTCCGTTGCTTCTCTTTTTACTTCACGAATGATGACACGGCACGACCGTGTCCCAGGCAGTTACAGGCAGATTTCGAGATGTTTACGAGACTCGGGAGCTTTTAATAATTTGCGGGATCGCTCCTTTGAGCGTGATTGCTGTTCACGATGTTGGAATTTTCATCAGAAGATGCTACGATATTTTTCTCTCTTTTTTTCTTCGAGCGAAGGGAGCCGTGAGGAAGATCGATTTTATCCGTGTTTGACGTTATGTTATAACATGGTGAGTTCTCCGGTGGTTCTTTTTGAAATTTCATTTGAGTTAGGACAACAAATGTTTCAAATTAAACATTGAGATATTTGATTTCATTGAAATTCGCTCTTTGAGAGCTCATTTGCTTTTAATATTTATTTTATCGTGATTGCGTTATGTTATACTGAATTTGTAAGAATCGCGTTTTGAAATTATGGAAGAATCGTTTAACTTAAAAACATTTTAACTATTGTTTTAACAAGCAAAGAAGACGTGCCAATTGATTTAATAGTCAAATTGGTGGATTGTCAGAAAATTTTAAGAGAATCATTGAATAATCTATGGAACACATTAATCAAGTTTTATATTAGATAAAATGGCCAAATATCCCAGCGACGATTATAATTAAATGTTGTGCCACGTTTGATAATTCTGTTGGCACGTTAGTTGATCTGGATCATTAACTAAGTTTGGCGGAGTATTTGTTTGCTTTCAACCTCCGAATATTAAAACGTAATCGCCCGTGATTTCAACAGTAAATCGCATTTCTATAATATTGTATTGATCTAGATTTCGTTTCGTTCGCACATTGATTAATAAATGAAAGAAATTTCACCAATTCCAAGACAAAAAACAACCGGTTCGCTACATAAACTTTCGTTTGTTAGTTTACATGCTTTATTTATTAAATCGCATCTCCATTGTTTGATATTCCAAGCGTAGCTCAGTGTAATTTTCACTTTTTATCTCGTGTATTATATTTTTATTTAAAGTATCGCAGTTTACATAAATTATAGACGAATCGTATAACACAGTCCAAAATTCGCAGAATGTTAAAATCACTCTCGAAACATTAAATCAGATCTTTACAACGCGTTTATAACATTAAAAACAAAACCTCCTATTCGCTAATCAACGTCAGATTTAATCCATTGTTCGTAACTCACGCTTTTTAATTTCATTTTTCATTTCGTTCGTCTCGCCGTGTTCAACAAGTGAAAAATAAGAGATTACCGAGGAACGTGAATTACGAGTGTTTCGTTAAGCTTCATTCTGATTAATGAACGAGAGATTATTTCAAACCTTTCCGTCGCGAAATCGCAGATTTAAAATTACTAAAAATGTTTATTTTGATCTGCCTCCGCACTAAACGTTCCCACGCGATAAGGCCTGCAAACACAAGTTTCATTTCCAAATATAATTAATCTCACCTCTTGAGAATATTAACGTCGCAAATAAAACGTCCGTATTTATTCGAGAGAGCACGCTAACGTCAACATCGAGATATTAATGTCACAAATAAAATATCGTAAATGCCTGTTTACTTTCGTAATGTATTTCCTTGGAAATGCCAACTTTCGAGCCGAGGTGTGTACATTGCTTAAAATTATGCGAAGTATCATTGTCCGCAAACATCTTAAAATGCCTAATGTCGAGGAATATTTGGACACCTGTTCCATCAAGGCACAATTAAGAAGGAAAATCATCTTTGTCGTCGCTTTTTATAGACTGTGGGGATAGAGGTGCGGGTAACCAACGAGGTGCCGACCAGCACTACGGAGGAGAACGCGATAAAAGATACAGCACCACCTTGGACGACGATGTCCGTACCGAACAGTCGAACCACACCGCCGACCCCTACGAATCACCACCCCCAGTACTTATCCCCGCACGTGTTTCAAGGCCGAAATTCCCTCTGCTGCACGAACGGTAAGATTTACTTTTCCTGGTGTGTAAATTTATTTGTGGTACGTTACCGACACGTGTTGGGTGTGTTGGAAAAGTCTTTACTTGCTGTTAAGTAAATTAGCCCCCGTTCCTTTCTTTTCTTTCTTTCTTCTTGTAGGTAGACTATTTTTTCGCAGAAATATAGCGCCAAGTATAGTGCAAAGTAAGTGGAAATTTTATTATTTAAAAGATTTCTTGTGGCAAAACCACAAGGAGGAGGAGAATCGAAGGGTTTTTGGAGAGTTTACATTTTATAATAGGTGCAACTACAACGTTGTATCTGTGTAAATTATTGCAAAGAGTATTCTTATCGAAGTTGCGTGGTTTTCAATTTCCATCTACTATCTGATCTGCTCCACGCGTAGAAAACTAAAGGTCGGATTAAACAACGTGCCGACGTAAAACTGTGTCAACTTGAATTCTATACATACCTAGTATATATACACATACGTGACGTACACAGCGAACGTGTTAAGCTCAACGTTCATTCTATACAACGCATGATATCTTCAGGTTGATATCTTCAGGAATTCACTGAAAGAAGAGAAACGAAATTTCACTTCACTAAAAGTTTCACTAAAATTACCTTTTTCTCGTTTATAAAGAGCAAAGTCAAAAAACTACAGATCGATATTGAGTAATTCCATTAGATACTTTTAATTGCGTCCTTCAACGCAGTTGTTCATCTCACGTTCATTTTTCCTTGTTTATCTCAAATTGATTCGATCAACTAATCGAAGGAAATGCAATTATACCCATCGACGTCGACCATTCGAATTCACTGCCTATTAGTTCAAATTATCGTGTAACTTTCGAACAAACCAAGAGCCGTTGTTTCAATTACCAGATTGGAAAATCCGAGTCAGCGTAGTAATACGCGATGAAAACGAAAAAGAAAGACAGAAAAAAGTATCGATCAAATCATTACGATTTAACGAGATTAAATTTCACCCTTTACGATAGTCGTATCGATAATAATTGTTCTCGATAAATGGGCCATCGTTAATTTAATCTTTCCAATTACTCGAGATTATACAGTTTTCTTGCGAGTGTGATCTCTGAACTGAACTGAATTTCATTTTATTCAAGCTTCAAAGATTCTGTTTCTCGCGCTCTTATGAAGCAAAATTGTAATTAAACGCAAGGAATAATATCAATGAATATTGTCGTTTCAGATTACACTCTACGTCGAAGACGTCCCATGACACTTCGAATTGGTCCACGTTTGAGCCTACCAAATAAGAGCACATCGGCTCCAACTACCACCACCGATGGGGAATGGCCAGCATTAGGGTAAGTGATCATCACTGTCAAGTTTATCCTTTCGTGGAATCAACATTGCTACCAAACAGTGATCCACTTCAATTTGGATCGTCGAGTGAAGGCATTGTGCTTCTTTTCTTCCCTGTGGAGGGGTATTTTCTTTCTTTCGACAAGTGATGGATGACGATTGATCGTTCTTATCGTATGGCGCCGACAGTTGCGCGTTGTATTATTTGCAATGCAGAAACATGAAAAGGAAAACATGAGAATGAAAAAAATAGCTGATATATTAAACTAGATTTTTTATTTTAAAAATAAAACAAAACAACATTGGGACCGAAACATTGGGAAGAAAAGAATTGTTCAACGTATCGCAGAAATTTGTATCTGTTTTATCATAGCTTGATGAGGTCTGCGTCTGTGCTTTCTCCGAGGATAACTCGGCGTTGTATTGTGAAGGTTTCTGCAATATCGATGCCTTTTATCCTCGTTCGAAAATATCGGTTTAGAACATTTCTACCGACGATTAGTTCTCGACAGAAACGAGTTACCGGTTTTATCGACGGTCGTACGGAAGCAATCTGTATTTTCCGCAGTTGGTGAGGTGTAAAAAATTACACTAGATAGAAAAAAATCACCAGATCTATATATCTTAAACACTTGGATACGATTCTAAAATACGAAACCTGTTCCTGAAAATTTCACGTTTATTGTAAGAAATGACTCTCAAATAACGTTAAATTTCACGAACGGGACGAAAGAATAGGAATTTTTTTAAGTGGCAACTGTTTATTAGAATAAGAGACACTGAGCTATATTGCTTCCAACTAAAGAATCCAAATTAAATGTTTCCTAAATTTCCAAGTATCACGATCGTTCTATTTTCCAAAATTAAATAAATTTTATCGCGACAAAACTATTTCTGGTCTAAAATTCCAAGTGCTGATTCTAATTCTATTCTGTTTCAAAAATTCCAAACATTCGAATATTATTTTTCCAACAAGAACGTGCCCAGCCACCACTTCTTCCCGACGTGTTTCCTTACGTAGTAGCACGAGGTCGTGGCGACGCGTGGCGCCGCGACGCAGCCACCCCTCGTGGTTCCTCCGTTTTGCAGGTTTTGTTGTGACCGCGACGGCTTTGTCGACAGTCGCGCGTGATTGCGGCCGAGCAGTGCGGTCTTAGGACTCGCTCCCATTTCAAACAATCGCGTGTACCGCGGCTTGTTCCGTTCTTTCGCCCCGATACCCTTGCAATAATTATTCCCAACCCCTTTCACGATCCACCCGAACCCGATTATTGTTGTTCGAAAACTCCTCGTTCACTTTCTCCCTGAAAAAGTTCCCTCAAACCACTTCAAACTACTCGAATCCCCCAAGAGGATACTCTGATCTCCGCGTGGTAGTCTAGAATCTTCCAGTCTTCTGCTCACGTAGGCACGTGCCCGTCGAAAGTAACGCGAAAACGCGATTACGTGAGTTTTATGCACTCGGTGAAGCCAGTTTTGGTCATGATGACAGTCCGGTATAAAGTGACATCAGACGTCAGTGTGGTTTTATCGGACAGTTTGTTGGTGTTTGGACGTGAACGATGGTTGTGACGTGTTTGCGGCCGGGGCTATGAGTGACAGGGATTCTCGCGAAGACGTCTAGCGTCAATGGACAGGCTTCCACGTGGCGACACAACAATTGGCGAGCAACAGATACAGACAACCGATGTCGACAGAGCTTTCTCGGGAACTTAGCAAGAGTGCAATGTAAATGGAATTCTCTTGGAAGTTTTGTGAAAAGTTATGAGCCATTTTTCGATGGTCCTTGTGATGATCTGAACATCCAGAATGAGGTTTTATTGAAGAGACTTTTTTTTTGAAAATAGCAGACATTAGATATAACAATTTTTCAAAGATTGAGATGGTTCTAACGTTGTGGTGTGGTGTGGACAGTGAGGTTTTTTGCAGTGACAGATATTTTTTGAAAGTCGCAGACATTGAATATCACTTGGATTCGAACTTTTTGCAAATTCGAGACGTGTGACAGATCTTTTTTGAAGTAAAGGGCGTCGAATCTAAATTGGTTGGATCCAGTTTGAGGTTTTCGATAGCCCCAACGGTAGTTTTTAGTGAAGCTTCTTGACCTGACAGACCATTTCTGAAACCGAGAACTTGGGATACAAATTGAGATTACACTTGAGACAATCCTAATCAAAGGTTTTTTGCAAGAAGATGAACTTTTCCAAAATCAAGAACATTTAAATTGGTTAGGACTGATGAATAAAGACGAATTGAGACGAGCCTAAAGACTAACCTGAAATCTAAAAAGACAAATACGGATATTTCCAACTGATCGATCACTGGTTCTACCGAATAGTGCACGTGAACGTGCGAGGAGGAAACTGTGAACCCAATGCCCTTGTCGATTTGAATCGATCAAAATACGTCGAGGAGAGGATCAGAGGAGAGGATCGTAGGTAAAGGATTCTCTTGTGAAGTCGAAAATTTCGGTGTCCTCGTTGCAATATCTCGAAAGGATCAGCTCTTTCAGCCCGCGTTTAGTCTTTGACCGAATCCAGACTTTAGTTGACTGATCCTTAATCCTCTTGGAGGCAACCTGTTGGCGGCCAGGGGATGCGCAACATCGATGGAATTAAAGTTTCAGAGGGTTCTTGTTCGCGAACAAGATGTTTCTTCGTTTCTTGCACCGAATACCGATGTAATTTCAATCGCTATTTATTTCTATTTT
Organism: Melipona beecheii; assembly: GCA_032399605.1. Classification (NCBI taxonomy): domain Eukaryota; kingdom Metazoa; phylum Arthropoda; class Insecta; order Hymenoptera; family Apidae; genus Melipona; species Melipona beecheii. The sequence continues at coordinate 2,449,094 of JAUCMO010000484.1, read as the reverse complement.
TCGTCTAAACTCGAAGAACCAAGCACGAATATTACAAACATCGCGTCGCGCCGGTATTAACGCAGTCAACTGTACACGTTGGATCCATTCTCGAGGCTAACTTGTTGCGACGAGGACACCGAAACGCTCAGCTGGCCAAGTTGATATCGGGCCCTGGGCGTTTTTTTTTTCTTTTTTCTTTTCACGGATTTGCCGATGTCTCGAAGACCTGCAGTAGACGCGGAGGAACTCAAGCCACGTCACGTTATGAAATCTGCATTTGTCAGGCTTTCGCCGGCCAAGTTATTGGCCACGGCCGTCAAACAAAGGGTAAAATACCACCGTGCGGTCGCATTTAGACGTTGCTCTATTCCCCAGTGATCCCTTTGTCCACCGTTTCCGGTAGAAATTGGAAATCCACCGGGTATTAATTTCTAGCCGATGGAGAGATTTAATCGCGAGGTTTCTTCTCACGTCTGGCGCGTAATTTCACCGATCGATCAACTCTGTGCTTTGTCATCTCATTTTTCGAACAGAACTTTGGACTGTTCTTCGAAAGTTACGTAAAATATCATTTCTGTTATAAAATTGCAAAGTGTCGTTTAATATTTATTTCCGATGGTAGATTAGTTTCCAACTAATAATATTCTCCTTATAAATCCGACGTGTAAATTAGCTTTCATTAATTCTGCGTCTCGACGAGCAAAGTTGAATTTTTATTTTCGAACGAGAAGTATAATTACGCAGACTTGTGCGAAAGTAACTCTTCTTATCAAAGCAAAGTTTCAAGCGACAAAGTTTCCATGAGAGACTGCGCGTGTTGGTTATGCTAATAATCGAGTGTTGCAACAGCGTTGAAATTTCTTTCTACATTGCGAGATCACAAAGTGCAGCAGCGCTCGTGGCAATTTTCTTCGTCACGTGCTGCTCTCTGGCCGTGAATACGCGAGAGAGTCATCGTACGTTAAAATTGTCCTTGACGTCGCGTCCGTTTGATCGAATATCTCGTCGCGACATCGACGTTCGGAAATTCGCTGGATTGCGAGGAAGAAGCGAATCGTCGCGCGTGATGATTATAACATGTGTTTGTGCGTTGCCAAGCTTTTTCGCTCTAACGAGAGGAGGAGTTTTACAGTTGAGCCGGCTGGAAGCATCTTGGCTGTCGCAGATTCGCCCCGTGGGTCTTATTTATTACGTTTAATATCGCCGAGTATGGCCCCTCGTTTCATGGTGTGATTTGAAGCTGAAGACATCCTTGGATTTAGCGTCAACAATTTTCAGTAGATCGACGGGCAAGCTGTTTCACTTGGAAGTGGTTTTCCGTGAAATTTCACTGATATTCGACGGGAGTGTAAAATTTTACTGAAAGGGCTGTTTGTTTCTTCTCACTTAAATTGATAATTTTTAACAGTTCGAGTACGAAGAGAATACAGTATTAATCTGAAGATTTCGCGCGTATTTACATAGTAACATCCAATTTTGTAATAATATTCAATTATCTCCAATTCGTTCTGCTTGAACGCCTAGGCTGGAAAAATGACTAAATTGGTATGCAAACATTGAATCGATACAAAATAAATTACAGGCGCGATCGCTTGGTATCAGACAACGCCACTCCTATTCGAGGTCTACGCCACGCCCCCTCGCGAAATCAACCAATCGCTAATTTTCGTTGCATCAGCGTTGCACCTGAAGAGGCCCGCTAAAATCACTTTCAGTGATAAAAAAAATCTTCGTCGATTTTGAGAAAAAGAAAAATTATTCCAATTAAATCTAAGCTGGAAATTTAAAAACTCGATAAAATTCGAAAAACTCGAGGCCACTCTGAGCGAATGAATGAATTATCGAGTGAGGTTAAACGAACGAATTAAGAGTGGAAGTTGCTCTTTGTTAAAATTAAAATTCGGCGCCTGTTCTGAATTCCAACACCGTCGTGCATTTGTTAAAGTTCACGAGCGCTCGTCCGCACCGTGCGATCTCGGTTTAAACACACGGTTTACGCACGAAGTTCAGCCAAACAAACTTTCCCTCTCGGGATAACCTAACCGGCGGCAGCGTTCGACATTCACGCGCGGAACAATGGGATTAAAAAACAAAATTTACCGATACCTCTAAATATAGGCAGCGAGAACATTGAATCGTCAAAGACATCTTCGTTTGACTGACACGATCGTCGTGTCACCGTGAACTGTGGACCCTGCGAATCATCCTAAAAATACGTCGGACCTTCCGTCAACCAACAAGCTCTCTCTTTGAGCAACAAACAAGCCACGTGGACTAACCGATTGCCAGTCGACAAGCTGACTATCGATCGCCTTCCTCTCTCTCTCTCTCTCTCTCTCTCTCTCTCTCTCTCTCTCTCTCTCTCTCTCTCTGTCTTTCTGTTCTACCGTGGAAGTAGGCTTTTGATCAAAAAGGTTAATCAAAAACTGGGTCGCGGTAAGGTTAAAGATCGACCAATTAAACGATCAAAGCGCGGAAATTAACGTTTCGTGGCTGTCCAACTGCGAGCAACCATCACGCGGACTCGCGAAACTGGTTCGTTACAATACACGAAGACTGTGATTTTACGTACAGGGTGCTTTGTACACACGAGCTTCTCGCAGAGAAACGAGGGAAATCTGTTTGAACTTGGCTGATTCTAAACAGCGTGAAAACATGCGTGAAAACATGCGAAATGAAAAATGTAAAATGTAAAGTAGAATCGATCTAACGATTCTATTCTATACACGTTTAGAAATATTGCAAAATAAATGAGTGAGATATAAAATTGAAAAAATATGATATGGAAATAGTGAAACGTGTCTTTTAAAATCTAGTCAAAGTCAGTCTTGAAATGACACTGCAATTTCAATAATTGTTGTTAATACTGATTTCAATATTAATTGTAGCTTTAACAATTAACACAATGTAGGAACTATTCCACGAGTTGATGAAGTTTTCTGCAGAATCAAGATCACAAAATTGCACTGTACTGTGTTCAACTAAGGAGTGGGTTTCTGTATAACTTGGTCCAACGGTGACGACTCAATTATCAAACCGAGAAGGGTTGAAGGGTTGAAGTTGTTGAAACTTGGGCGATTCGGTCAGTCCATAAATCCTCGAATACTCTGTTCAAAATATTTCAATGGAACAAAGGTTCCACTCGTTTTAACGTTAATTTTGTTCCCCAACAGAATACACGTAGCCATGATAATTACGAAGGACAAATTTACTAAAATTCAATGTATCTACAGTTCTGTAATTAAATTGACAATTGTATAATACGTTATATCATAATTTACAACTGAATTACTTAATTTGATATAAACTTAATTTATTATTAAATTTACTATATTAAATTAATTATACAATTTATGTATTACATGACTTTGTTTGTCAAAAGAAAGAAAAGTAAGTATATTCGTTCGTATCTACGAAGTTTAACACAGTCAGTTCGTCTCACGATCGATCCTTTCGCCCGTTACGATTGGGAAAACGGAGTCCTCGAAGATGCGAACATCTTCGGTGAATTGCTTTATCGATCCGTTTTTACTGGACCGACGACTGATACGTTGGACATGCAGCATCCTTTTGAGGGTTTATTGAAGTCCCGCGGCGAGCGCGTGAAAGGAAGATGGATTTTACGTCGGGATTTCATGAAATTTTCTACAATGCATTTTTTTTTCCTCTTCCTTTTTCTGCTTTTCTTCTCTTTTTTTACTGCGAAGCATTTGACGGTTGGAGAGGGAGAGAAGGTTTATTAGATCGCGTTCGAGGAATTTTGCTCGGTTTGTCCATGGTGGTGGAGCCATCTCTAATCTGTAAATGTGTCAAAAGTGGAAAGACAGAAACACACCGTGATAGGAAATTTGGAAATATCGAAAAATTACTGCACGACTTACCCCAGTACGATTCGTCTCAGGCCCGTGAAAGGCCCAGAAACAACTGTTCTGACGACTTTTTTGCCATAAAATTTTATTGATGTGCAAACATTTGAATCGACACAAAACAAATTACAGGCGCGATCGCTCAGTACCAGACAATGCCACGCCTACTCGAGGTCTACTCCACGCCCCCTCACGAATCACGTGACCCAAATCAACCAATCGCTAATTTTCGTTGCATTAGCGTTGCACTTGAAGAGGTCCGATTTTCTGGGTTGCCCCCGATAAAATCAGTGATAATATGAAAATGTTGAAGTACTGAAAGAAAATTAAGACTTGCAGAAATATAGAGGTGTAAAAATATATAAATATTAAAAAAAGTAAAAACATCGGAGTGATTTTTGGCGACTGACAAATAAAGTGAAATTTGTAAATTTCTAAGTAAAGTTTCACATTTCCACGAAAAAAAGCGCAAGACGTTTGATAGATTTCTAGGTGAAATTTTACAAAATTAAACAATCTTCTCTCCAAACAATTTGTTTCCACGAAAAATACAGGGCAAGATATTTTATATTGACAAGAGAATTGACAAAACGAGATAAATACTCTTAGAATTCGCATTCTTGACTTGTACTCCAAACGATCGACGTCTTTCGACGTAATTTCGTCTTCTCGCTTTGGTATCGCGTATCGTCATGAAACAGCCGAAACCACTCCGCCACCGTGGTTTAAAGCGACCAAAATTCACAATTACCTTTTAGAACCTAATAAACCTCCCAGTACGTTTCTACCTGACACACAAAGCATCTCGGCAGGAACAAAAGGAAGATAAACCGTAGCTGAAACTCTTAACCCAGAAATCGTGGAGTTTTTTTTTCTTTTTTATTTTGAATAAAACATGCCAGTGCTTTTAACGAAAATATCGTCGTAACGATTTATTTCGTTATTTCGGCCATTTGGTTTCCAAATATTCGTTCCAACTTCACCGGGAACATTTTGGCAGAGTTTCCCCTTGTAAACTCATTCAACGTCGTACGAAAAAATTGAAAATTTCTTCTCTCGACGCGTTGAGTTACAGTTAAACTCCGGACGAACCTTCTTCCGTGTTCCGTGTGTGCTTATTATTATCAGAATGCAAAAACGAACAAGCGATTCCGTCCGAAACTTTATTCATCAAACTTACTTTTCAACGTCGCGATACGGATCTGGACTTCAATTCGCAAGAGAATCTCGAGAGCTCACGTGTTTTCCATCTCGAGTCGAGAAAATTTCTTAATTTTATTTTAAACAACAACGTTCGCTCCTTTCGTGCAACGCATTCACGGTTCGCCATTTTCTTATTAAATAAATTACTCTGAGAAAAATAAATTCCTCGTTAAACAAAATCAAGGATTTACGCGTTTTTGTATTTTTGCGAATATAATTAAATAAATGATAAAATTATAGAAGTCGTAATATAAGAAATTATTATTACATTATAATATTAAATAATATTATAACTGGAAGTGTATGTTGTAATGAATATTCTAGAAATTATATATATATATAATTTCTATTCTTTTTACATAAAATTTGAGAAGAAACTTCGTACAAGGCGGAGACACGTGAAATGTCTCTAAATTTTATACACTTCGATGTATCTAATACATCGTACGTATTTGTCCCATCGATACTTGCGACTCTAAATTTAGCGAGAGTACGAGTGAAATCGTAATTAAATGATGATTAAATTTCCGTGAATTCGCGCGAGTTTCGAACAAAAGCTTGCGCTCTCGCGAAAAGGGACAAATCTCCTTAACTCTTCGTAATTTCGAAGAATTATTATATTAATAATTCCGAAGTACCTTTTACTTGACAGTGCTACTTCGTATCTGTTCGCGACAAACGGAATTACAATTTACAATTTACAATTTACTACTACTTTATGACCGTAAATTGCGTTTTTTTTTTTTTTTTTTTTTTTGATAGATCTCGTTAATGAAATTCCTTAATTAGTTTGAGCGAGAGCAACAGGGGGATATATATTTCATTAGTACAGTGATATTTACACGCTGTGTGTATTAACAAACAAGAGCGGATATTGAATTCTGCGAATTAAAAATGGGCTATTTCAGTTGAAACGAGTAGGAATTTTCACAATTTCTCAGTGATTTTCTCGAATATTGTAGAATACAATGCATTTCTCGAATACAATACAGTACAATACAATATAGCGTGTCAATTGAATGTACAGCAATGTCTGACTTTTAAGGGGATGTTCTGCTGCGAACGCGACATTTTTAAACGCTAGTCTCTAACTCAATATTTTACCACTTGTCTACATCTTATTGACATTTACAAATTTCTTGAAAGAGGAACGAAACGTGTCTGACATTTGAGGAAATATTCCACTGCAGACAGTGCGTCATTCTTCTCACACGTGATAAAAAAATAATGATAAATAAAATTAAAAATAAGACGATGAAAAAGAGTTACACAACTTTTTCAACTCATACAAACGTATTCTACAAATATATATTTGTCCATTTTTTATTACTCATTTACAAGTCTCATTTAAAAGGAAATTAAAATGTCTGATATTTGAGCGAGTGTTCTACTGTTGTGCGTTTAGATATTCTTCGTTGTTTTTGTAAAAGAATTATACAACTTTCTGACGTATTATCTTTTTCCATTTCTGAGAATTTTTAATACCACAGTCCCGTGTACTATCGCAGAGAGATGATAATTCTCCGTGGAATAAAATTCCAAATTTCCAATATCTTTCGAACGTGATTGAAATACATCGTCCAAGATTCTTTGACTTTCGCGAGAGTAAAACCAGAGCTTCCTTCTCTGCTTCTCTGAATCACAAAGAGATTTTTACGATAATTTTACAGTTATATCAATAACAATCTTTTCAAAATTTGAATCACGATGATTTTAAAATTGTCAATTGAGGGGTTAATGGAGTACGAAAGTACAGTTCAGCTTTGTGACACTATCCTAACGAGTCGAGGACGAAAAGTAACTGGAGAGAGAAATCGCGGAAGCAGGTACAATTTCCACTACCGCGCGAGATTCGGTGGTAATGATCTTCGGTTTCGAGGAAATCGAACGGCACCGCACGTATCGCCGTTACCAGCTACAAATTTAACGGAACGTCGCATTAAACTGAATACACGGCTTCCCGATTACTCGTCATTTTCCCCGCGGAGTGCACGTAATCGACGTGCGCTAACCGGAAACGTCCTTGGTCGAATTCACCGGCCGAGCTAATTCCGCGAATTTTCGAACCCCGAGAACTGGTGGCCAGGACTGCGAAAACCGTGGACGAACGGCCAGTTGGCACGCGATTCACCTCTGGCTTGATAGCTCGAAGCAAATCCGTGAAACCTCGAGGCCGTAGTTACACCGTTGCAACGTCGTTGGGACCGTTCGATGATCGTCGAAGGGTACTCGCCATGGATGTATCAAACGTTCGAGGTTTCTTCAAATTTTATAAAATCGTAGTTTCCACGATCGTGGGTGAACGAACTCTTGAAATTATTAATAATCGACGAAGGGTTTCACTGGTGAAAATTGTGGAAATTGTAAAAGTAAATTTTATTTGAGTCATAAATAATTAAGCTTTCAGTAAAATTAGTTATTCAGCCGCAAGAAATTTTATTTGGATTGAAGATGGAGACTCAAACTGAATATGTATACATGTATACTATGTCATTTTGTTATTATACGTATATTATTATTTGTTATTATACGTGCATTTATAGATTAACGTTGTGAAATTCGGGAGAAATCACAGCACTGTTTATTTAATTCATTATCAAATCACTGAGCTGAAAAATGAAATATTCATGCGAGTTGATTGTAGCAATCTTAAATTTACTGATAATAAAGACACGTGGGCATTCGTAACGAAATTTAACCCCGTTGTCTATAATTCATCGAATATTCAACACAGTTGAATAGCAGGAGTTAGCCTACATTTCAACTACGAATTATTCACGCGTACTCAAGGTCCATGATCACGAATTCGAGTTAAGATACGAATTTAGCTATTCGTCTCACGAATGCGAGATTGAGATCTAGTCGTCACTCTAAAGTGAATAACTTTCTCAAAAGTCTTGTTAAAAGGATGCAAATTTCTTTCGTTAAAGACGCGATAGAATAACTCGAAATGTTTGTGTTTGATAGTAAATGACATTTAATTATAAAACCTTTGATATTTCATATCTGTGCGTTGAAACCCAGGGAACGAAAACGCACGCTCTCTTGAAAAGTTTTTTTCAATAAAAATAAATTCGTTCTCGTCGATTTCTCTTTCTCCCTCGAGTGCGGGAACGTTGGCAAATGGCAAAGTAAAATGAAACGTTGTCGGGGGTAATTATCGTTCGAATCAGAGTTCTCTTAATTGCATCCACTTTTCAGCACGACCGACCTCCGAAACATTTATCAAACCCGAATTATTCCCTTCACGTAACCAGCAATCAGTGTTCTCTAGCGCACCACGCTCGCGCTCGAACAAACACATTTACCGTGCCCGTGTCCTGAGGAAACGTACGTCTCTCGATCGTTAACGCGTTTGATTAAAACCTGACATCATCGCAGACAACTGACGATACCCAATATCACTCGATCATTACGGATATCGTGTCAATTTGTATCATCCACACGTGCGTTACGAATATTCCATTTGCATTCTCGGACATTTCTCCCGTCACATCTGTTTGCACACGTTTCAAATTAGTTTGGCAATACAAGTTATCGAGTCGGATCAGTCAGTCACGAAGAATACGATCGACGTTAATCTAATTAAATCGCATTAAATCGAAGTAGTATAATATAATATAATGTAACGTACAAAAGTAATGTAACAACAATGTAGAAAAGTTGTTGCAATAATCAATAATCTCAGTGTTTTCTCCTTCCAAAAAGCAAAATTGTGTCAAACTTTCAACACCAACGACTTAACACTCCTTCGCTTCGCGTTCGAAAATTTCGCATCCGACCAAACGGTGTCTTTGCAAACACGATCCAAAGCAGAAACGCGTTCGTGCGGGTGCGTTCCAACAGCGACTTAATGGTTCTGGAAGCGTGGATGGTGATGTTTATATTTCGAACAACGTTAACAGCCAGTTTTATCATTCGATCACTTAGACTCATTGCTCAGACACTGATGCTGTGATGAATCAAATGTTGGAAACCTAATACGAATATTACGTAAAACCCAAAACCTTAAAGTCGCTGTTAGGACGCACGCACTGTTAAACGATTGAGAAACATTTTTGCCATTTTTCAAGAGAATGAGTGGAATACTAAAGCCACTCCTACTCGAGGTCTAGCCCACGCCCCCTCACGAATCACGTGACCAATCGCTAATTTTCGTTGCATCAGCGTTGCACCTAAAGAGGCCCGAAAATCTGAAAATCACTTTCAGTGATAAAAAAATAGAATATTTATATTTTCATCAAATAGAAGGAAATAGAATTCATCTACGATAGCCACGGACAAACTTTTCTTTCCACCCTGTACGTACCCGCGTCTGAACGATTCGCTTCAGTGTTATGTATCTCCGTCTCCGTCTTGCTCCGTCTCGCCCCGAGTGGTATCGATCCTTCCTCTCCGCGAAACCGTTCGATTCCCGCACGCTTTTATTGCGCCGTTTTCGTTCGGCCTGCATTTAATCGTCGGTGAACTCACCGATGCGATATATACAGGACGGATTAAGAACTTTGCTCGGGGGATCCGTTACGGGGGCAAACGAGATTAATTCCGTCCGCGATATCGCGACGATGCAATTTCCAGAGCGTGGCCGCGGACAGACAGGGACGGGCGTGTGCGGCTTAGTGCACGCGCTGATTCTTCCTCGCGTTCTTTCGTGAATCGTTTAGGATTACGCCCCTCTTTACGGAACAGGGACGACGCATTGACGGAAAACGCCTCTCCTTCTCTTGCTCCGGAGAGATCGCGTGTACACCAATGAGCGCTCGATGGCCGATTATTTTCGGGTGAATTCGTATTTTCGCGAATGAAAGTATCAGATTGTGGAAATTTACTTGCTTCTTTAAAAAAAAAAAAAGAAAGAAAAAGAAGAAGCTCCGAATTCGAATAAATGTCGAGCTACCGTCCGGAAGTCATCTTTATTTTTAATATTTGTATTTTACTTTCAACTACAATACATCTTCGATCCGAAGTCTCGAAACTCAATTTTCACTTAATCTAACTAGATTCAAGCCCGATGAACAATTTTGTACCCGATCTAATTTAAGTTGGATTCGATTCACTTTGCAGTGAAATGTTTCAATCGGATGTTTCTTTCGCAGTACGGTTCTTAGTACGAGCTCCGACACTTCGTCGGACGAAAGGGTCGTTCTGAAACTCTTTCGACAGGAGCGTAGGTACGTTCGTTCTCGTGATTCGAGCCATTCGCGACTCTGCCTCGAAAGAAATTGGGGAAAAAATCCGCGAAATTTATATTCGAAAAAACTCCAAATGCGAAACGACACCGGTCAGAATTATCCGAGTGACGGAACGTCGATTTTTACCACGTCAAAACTGTCGCGGCGTTGTAAATCGAGCCACTGTTGCCACGTATCGTCTGGCCTTCGAAAAAACGTTTTCGTCTGTTTCAACGAGTGAATCGATGTCATCTGTTCTTCTTTGTTTTTTTTTTCCTTTTTTTAGGAAAATAGAAAAAAAAAAAAAAAACGTAGTTGATGGTGTACGTTTGATTTCCCAAGGGATTGAGATTTTTCGGGGCATGGACCTTCCAGAGTGAGGGGAAGAGAAAAATATATATTTCTTTCTCTTATCTCTATTTCGACAAAATTCACTGTGAAATGCCAGGGACGTGGCTCGAATTCGTGTCGAAATCAAATTTTTCGCGTGTCAAAATTTTTGTATCGCGTTGCTCACGAACTTACTCGGAGTTTGCAGGAATTTTGGGATTTTGTTAACACTGCAGCGAGACTCGACGATCGTGTTACTGACGTTTGATACGAATTCAAAATAAAATGAACAACAAGCATTTCGAAAGTGGAGACTTCGAGTTTCACAGTGGGTTTCACTTTTTGTCGTTTTTTTTTACAAAATTACAAAAACAGTTGAAGTATTTAGTTTCGGAATATTAACGGGAAACAATTAGATGATAATTTAGTGCGCGAAGGAATTTAGGAATAAAAATATATAGAATATTAATAGACGCAGGGTGTGAGAATATATACGTGTTATTATTCTTCCTAGAGCTGTGGAATTATAGAGTTACAGTAACACGGCCATGAAATTGTAAGTATCGTTGCGTTGCAATTTGAGATTTTAAACCACCGTATAGAGCTATTTCTAGAGCCGTAACAGCACGGGATCATCGTGTTCCATTATTTTCCTTTATAGCGAGGGATACTATTACTAAACGTTTTATTGCAAATTGGAGCCCACAAATACTCCCACGAAAGTCGTTGCAATATTTTAATAATCATATTGGGGATTTTTATGCGTTTATGGAAAATCTAAAGACGCACAAACACACACATACAAGGCACGTGACATTCAAGGAATAGATTCAGAGAGTATTCTTGACTGAAGCGTCAACTCATATTTCCTAAAATATTAACATTTCTCAAGATAAGAAACAAAAGAATTTTCCAAATGGTAATATTAACCAAATAATATTCGTTATTACGTAATAATATAAATATATATAATATACCAAAAAAACTGTACGACTTGTACCCCAGTACGATTCGTCTCACTGAAAGGCCCAAAAGTTCCGACTAAGAAATGAAGACGACTTTTTATTGATTGACCATAAAATTTTATCGATATGCAAACATTTGAATTTGAACACTCTTACACGAGGTCTATCCCAGGTCTATCCACGCCCCCTCACGAATCACGTGACCCAAATCGACCAATCGCTAATTTTCGTTGCATTAGCGTTGCCCAATTTTCTGTGTTATCCCAGTTAAAATCACTTTCAGTGATAATATCAATCGAAATATTCAAAGAATAATACTCTTTATAATATTCAATATTTGTAGTATTTGCCGCAATGTCGAATAATATGACGGACGAAAAAATTTCTCCAAAGGTCAAATTTCCACCGATAACACCCTCTGCCAAGTGTCCAATTGATCCAATTCTTCCCCAACATCTTCATCCCTTATGGTCTTCTCACGACGTGCTTCACACAATATGATTCCCAGTTAGACAGCCCTTATCAGACCGTGCGAAAGCGTTTGAACGAGCTGGAAACTACCACAGAAAAAAGAAAATCAGACGAGAAACTGTATCCTCTTTTTTCTCCGTCGATCGTTTCTTATACGCTCCATCTTTGTGTACATACGAAGTATAGCACATCCTCCTCTGCAAACAACACATGTGTACGAAGCTTGAAAGCATCCCTGGCAACAACGAGTGGAGCTTCAAGTGCGTAGGTAGTGTTTCGCGAATGTTGCACGAGGTGGGTTGATCGCCAAGTCGTTGAATTTATTAGATTGTTTTATGTATGAAATTTTGAAAGCGTGGGATGTTATACAAAATTTAATAGTCAAAATGTAAATGTGGAATTTTCAGTCGATTCTCCTGAATTTCGGGGAATTTAGAGATTTTTAAATGTGTTTATGGAACTTTTCTCATTTTTCGTGGTTGTTGTAGGACAACAGTTGTTGGATTTATTAGATTGTTAAATATGAAACGGCTAATTTTTCAAGCACGAAATATTATTCAGAATTTTTAGTTAGCTCTCCCGAGTTTTAGGATGTTTTAAAGAACTTTCCTCATCTTTGAAAAAGTTGAAAATTTCTAATGCAAATTGGAGAAATCGCGATACTTTCAGCTACCTACGTTTTTAAAATTCGTCGTGCATCACAAATTGCAAATTATCATATCGCCTCGTAAAGATCTTAATCTAGAAAACTTCTGAACTCCTTAGATCCATAAAAAAAATCCATTGGCGTGAATCTGAAGAATCGCGGAGAATTCTTAGGATTGTGGAACATTCGATTCACGTTACACACCATAACGAGCACTATCTGTCATCCATTTTCTACACACACACACACCATATTTGTTATATATATGTACATATATATATATATTTCCCCGGTCCGGCTGGCATCTTCAAAGTGATTATTGGCCTCAGCCAAAGGCGACCAGCGTGGAAACCTGTTATCCAGTAAAGTAACGAGAATCGCTATGTCAGCTGCTATATCTCACATTTCCACGTCTCTCTCCTAATCTCTCTCTCTCTCTCTCTCTCTATCTGTCTATCTCTCTGTTGATGACAATCTATTGGAAGGAAATAGCCTGCTGGCAGAGCCGGCCTATTTCGCTAACTACGTCAGACGATATTATATCTAGAGATGGGATCGAGTACCTCACAAGTAGTTTGGAATCTTTTCCAACGATAACTACGGTAAACTCTCTCGTAACTTACAACGCCGTGGATGCGCCGTGTAACATAAACCGCGACCGTGCGTTGTCGGACGAATTTCTGAAAACAAAATCCGAGATGTCTAGTTTGGCAGTTGATACGTCTTTGTTGAATTCGAACAGAGTTGCTCAGGTACGAGTATGTGAGACGAGAAAGTGAAAGAGAAAAGCAAACGGTTGAAAAGTTCGTGAAAGTGTCGGATCAAGTCAGAGTCAAGTGCGTGTGATTGTGTTTTCTGAAAACAGAGATGACGTCTTTTGCTTCGTTTGAAGGAGTTTGACAATTTGACAACCATTCTTAAACAACGGCGTGCAAAACACAAATTCGTGGAATTTGATGAAACGAGTAACCTGTTTTTTTAATTGTCAAATTTTCAAACGTAAATTCGAATGCGATATCACATCACTCTCTAATGCGAATAACGTAAAATTTCGTCGTTTCGAGGGAGATTGCCAGAGTCGGGAGGTAAAACGAGACCTCTCGAACGTTTCAGGTCTAACTTGGTTGGAAGAGGTATCAGCCACGAGTTTCCACGAATTTTGAAATTTCGTTAGAACTGGCTGCCCTCGAAATCGTGTTTCACAGCGCGGATTAGCCGTTGACTCGAGTAGCCGGATCAAGTTTGTGCAGATGTCGCGTCGTTGATTTACAAGCGGCGTGGCGCGCGGGATTTGCTGCATAATTCACTCGCTCGGGTACAACGTCGTTTCGTTATTCCGCGTCGTTGTTCCGCCGGGAGTTCCGCTAAAAACAAGCCCAACAACATTCGGCCACCGCGTGGTTATCCAATCAAAAGTTGCAGACTGTCGAGTCGAACCGAAACGCGCGAAATTGCCCGTTATTCGCTTCGTGCGGTCAATTAGGAAAGTCTGCGAACATCCTCAGTGGTTTGGAGGTTAGCATTGGAACATTTATAAATTGCTTTGTTTCACATTATCTTATTATCGATGAATTTTGTTACAATTCACGTCGAGGAATATTCTTTGCTGTTAATTGCTAAATTTCTAAACTTTCTAACAATTAATTGTTACACTTATTTATTTATAGTTTCGTATAGTTTGTACAATTATTGGCGCAGACTGTTTTCACATCTATAATGAATATAAAAATAATCAAAGAATTTTCTGTCGAAGATCTTTGCAAAACGTTCAAAAAGAAAAGAAAAGAAAAAAAAATTGCACGACTTGGAAATGAAGACGACTGTTTTGCCATAAAATTTTATTGACGTGCAAACATTTGAATCGATAGGAAACAAATTACAGGTGCGATCGCTCAGTGCCAGACAACGCCACTCCTACTCGAGGTCTACGCCACGCCCCCTCGCGAATCACGTGACCCAAATCAACCAATCGCTAATTTTCGTTGCATCAGCGTTGCACCTGAAGAGGCCCGATTTTCTGGGTTACATCCTGGAAAATTACATCCTACGAGATTGATTCGTTTCGAGAAATAACAGAGCAAAGTTTCAAAGGTACAAATTGCGGAATAGCAAAGAAAAAGTAGTTTCTCGGTGCAAAAGCGGGGTTGAAGGTTGCAAGGAACACTCGTAAACTTGGGCGAGGGTCTTCGTAAGCGAAACGATGGCCGAGTTAGTTTCCCCGAGGAAATTCGACCGTTCCCTTCTTCCGGGTGGTGTGCTAACTTTCCGATCGTTAACGACACGTAGTCTCCTGTTAAATATTTCTCGTACGTTCTCGTACTGATTGCTGAGAAAACCCTGGCTGGACGATTCGCTCGTTTTTCGAGACACGGTCATTCGGAACCGAATCAGAGTTGGTCGGTAATTGGTTATTCTGCGATTATTTTTGCAATTGAAAGCAATGCTGAATGCAATTCTAATTATTAATAAATTAATCACTCCTAGCATGAATAAATGATTATTGAACTGCGGGTTTCTGCGTGCTTTCGGTAAATTTGGAGCTGCATAAATGCGCACCAAATATGAACAAATGGTGTAATAAAGTATACAAAGTAGAGTGTTTATTATAATATTTAGTAGACGAGATAAATTTCTGTTTTGTAATTACGTTCGTAAAAATGTACGCAATCTAAAACGACGAACAGAAAAATCTCGATTGTCAAGAAATTGATAAAATCGTGTAATTTTTATTCCTTCGATCCAATATCTTTATCTTTGTTATTTGTAACCGACATTCTATCCTATTGTCTACCTGCATTGTTGACTTTTATTTCGTTCTTGCTTCTTTTTCTTTTCTAATTTTTCTCGTTCAAATTGACTCGGACAGCGATTAATGATTAGGAACTCGCAACAATTCTTGAGCTCTAGAGGGCCATTAAATATAGAGAACGATCGAAGAACGATTGAACCGCGTCCAAGAAGCCAGGCCAGACTTTTATTGGATTCGATCGACTAAAATAGGTTGGAAGATTGCTGTTCTTGGCCGCGGTGCCGTCGACTTTCGACACCTGCCGAAGATCGATAACCCCACAATGTTTGCCGCTTCGTCTTGACCGCGCCTACGAGGTTCGACGAACCCTTTGAACCCCGTTTTTCACCCTTTCTTCCTCGTTTCTCCTCGCCTTGAGTCATCTGTGAGAGGGAAAGCGAAGCTGTTTTACCTGCAGATTTATTGATGCGAACAACTGGGAGAGGGAATAGGAAATTGCGACAGGAAGATAAAGAACTCTTCCCCTTTTTTCATTACTAGGAGCAATCTCGAGGAAAATCTCGAAGAAAGTTTGAAGAAAACTACGAAATTTTGAAGCTTGAGGCAGCAAAGTTCAGAGTTTCGAGATTGAGGAAAGTGGGAACTTTGGTGGAGCGGAAATTTCGACATCGGAATTGACAAATCGCACTTGAATCTCTGGAATTCTTCGATAAATATTCAGACGGTAACGGAGACGAGGAAACTTTCGCGACGGCTTACGCAGTAATAACTTTCAGTTACTACCGATAAGTTTTAATTTAGTTTGAATAGCAAGTTTAATTGCTCTCTTCTGTGACGAAACTTTCGTCGGTTCTTACTTGCTCTTCGGAAAGGTCCTTGCACGGAAAAGTCAGCTTTGATATTTTCGTCGGAAATCTGAGCAGAATCTGACCGAAAGAACGTAAAATGGACTGAATCTATGAAGTGTTTCAATTTTACAATTACAGCGATCGCTAGAATTTATTCGATTCCAAAGTTATTATCTCCGGGACGTTCAAACATTCACTTCCACGTGACGCGATATTTCAACAATGATCAAGATCGAATTAAACAGCGAATGAGCTGGATATAATCCTCTCTTTACGCGGCTTCGTTCCAAACTCTCGAAGCCGCGCGATCGTAACTTTAATTCTGGCGATTCGATTATTCCACCAGGCAAACGCAAATTTCAACGACACAGATTTCACGGTAGTCTCTAAATTTAGCAATTTTGGAAAGCAGTCGGGAAAGTTCCTCGGCAAGGCTCCGGAAAGTTGGCCTCTCATTTTTCTTTGTTGACTGTACGTGTTTGCATGCTCCTCGAGCAAAGGCGGACGCTGCGCGAGTTTCTCTTCGTTTGGATGGAAAATCAGCGACCTGCTCCGTTTCTGTCTACGTTTCAGACGTTCCACATTTATGCCTCGTTTTTAAATGCATGGTCTCGCGCGAATTCTTGATTGGCAGCAGTTAATTCGCAACGTTTCAACGAGAACCTGTGAGTTTTCGACGATTGTCCGTTGTCATAATTTACGCTGATACAGCTTGATCTCGCCGTGAATTGTAGAAATTCAACTGAAAATTTTTCTCACGAGTGGGAAAGAAGACCACTGGTCTCGAAGATTGAAATTTCCTCTTCGCCATTTTATCGACCTTGAAACATTAAGGATGCTTCTTAAATTTTCGCCACTTTCACGTTCAATGAAACAACGAAAGAAAAATCGAGTCACGAGAAAACTTCTTAATGT
The DNA here is from genome assembly GCA_032399605.1 of Melipona beecheii. Taxonomy (NCBI): domain Eukaryota; kingdom Metazoa; phylum Arthropoda; class Insecta; order Hymenoptera; family Apidae; genus Melipona; species Melipona beecheii. The sequence goes on along the minus strand of JAUCMO010000484.1, from coordinate 2,431,948 downwards.
TTTCACACGCTTTATAATTTTTCACAGCAACAGGACCTTGGCAGAATATTTTGACAAATAAAACGGAATTACTCCGAGACGTTCGCGCGAGGATGCTGGAAGCTGAACGAAATTATTATTTCCGTGGCTGGAAAGCCACGATCTCGTTAGAAGTGCATTTCATTTGGCGGTTCCCATTATTTTCTCGGGAAATTTGATTTAACCTCGTTTCATCGACTGGCCGCGAACGTGCCGCCGCGGGCAGCAGAATTATTTCCTCGTAATAAACACTCATAGTTGTGCGATTTTGCTTCTTTCGCGTGTGTTTGCGATACGATAACAACGAAGTCTGGTAACGAAACTCTCGGATAATTTTGTTTCAGCAACTGCGCGTTTGTTGCGTTTCATCGTCGAAACTCTCGATTAAATTCCCTTTGATTTCCGAATAAAATACGCGGAGAAAAAATACAAACCTGAAAGAGAAGAGTTGTTAATAAATTTGTCATATAAATAATAAAAATCAGCCGCGAGAGATAGTTTCTTTTCAGCAGCGAAAATTCATCTCGACTCTGACGAACTGTGGAAACAGATTTCGTTCATCGAAGGAAAGAAGGTTCTTCGGCGGTGACGAGAAACAGTGTCATCGATTGCGCTCGGTATTCGGGTTAACGGAATTCAGAGACGACATTCAACGCACATACACGCATACACACACACACACACACACACACAGATCGAATATTCATCGCGAGGAAAGTCTGACGATGACGATTCCGCGGAAGACGGACTTTCTCAAAGTCGCGAACTTGTCGATGGAAGGGCCACGGGACCTAGTCGAGCGGAAAAATTAGATACGCGTTCGTTGTTCCGTTTCGACGCAGTTTCCAACTCGCGGGTGCTTTTTGTGCCGAATAAATCCGAATGGCTTTGCGTTAATTGAACACGAAAGGAAACCCTCGGATAGTTTCTCGAGGCAGATTGTTTTCCAAGAATTTCTCGAACAGCTCGAGGTTAGTCGAAGCTGGGTTTCGAACACAGATAAAACGATCCTTGAATTTGTAATTTATTATATTATATTACATATGTACATGTGATTTTTGTTTGATTCGTTCTGAATTTCGATATAATTCATGTTTCGTGTGATATTCATTTATTCGGTAGATTGTACATTTATGAAGAATTTAAAGTACCAAGAAATAACACATATTTATAATATAATTTTGAGTTTAGAATTATATATATGTATATATTTTTTAATTTAACATAATTTTTTTCAGTATGTATAATATAATTTACGTTTACGTTTTACGTAATATTTATTTATCCGGTAGATCGTAGAGTTTTATACAGTAGCAGTCTATACATTTACGAAGAATTTGAAACAGTGAAAAGAAGTGCACGTTAGAAAATATTCGAGATAGCCTGCCGATTATAAATCTCCGCCTAGGTTCTATTATTATACATTAAATTAGATTGAGTTAGATAACAACAATTGGAGATACAAGTGCACACGTGCACGAGATGTTACGAGAGATTAGCGTCGAATTTATGTAACATGTTTAGGACATCTGACATCAAAATAATTGTATTAGAAGCTCTCTGGAGAAGCTCGATTCGGATTAAATCTCAAATCCTGTTAATTTTTTCCCTTCCCGTCGCAAAGAATTCTTGATCAATCGGGGCGTGAGATGACAGTCTCGCAAAGTAAAGTAAAGTAAAGTGAAGTAAAGTGCAAATCTTTTATCATTTGAAACGGTATATATACGTATATCGACAAACTCGATAACTATCGAAGACCCTTAATGAAATTACACGAGTAATAGGACGGGGAACGTGTCTCTGGCAGTGAAGTTAATGGAGCCACGCAACTGCACCATGGTCGCCATGGTGGCTTGAACACTGAGGCCGCTGGTAGTGATTAAATCGGACGTTTCCGTGCAAAGTGGTTCGCATTACGTTCGTACACTGTTGCACAAACCGTTGCAAAACCTTCTACATATTTTGTACGTTGCTCTCTTATTTTATGACGCATACTTACTATACTATACTATATTTGATACTATATTATGGTATAGTGTAGTATAGAGTATGTAATATATTATAGTATATAGTATATATCACGGTAGAGTGTAATATGTATAGTATATATTATAGTATAGCACACCATACTATAATATATGCTATATTATAGTATAGTATAGCAAAGTATAGTATAAGTATAGCATACTATATTATATACTACGCCACATGCTACATATAATATGTATTAATACATTATACATATACAACAACCAAGCCATTATTAAAAAAAAAAAGAAATTATACTTAATTATAACATAATCTGTAATTATAACGTTTTCGCTCAGACTGTTCTCGCTTTGGAATTTATCCAAACTTTCGAGCGGCATTTTCATCGTTGATAAAATCGTCCGTTTATTTATAAAGCGCACGCGAACGAACGCGCGTGATGCATCGATAAACCTCCGAACCGTAAATTCGTTCGAAATTTCGCGCACCCGGGATTTCCCCCGGCATAAACTCGAAAACAAACAAACCAACCTAACCGACCAATCCCCCTGTCAAAATTACCCGTACTGAAAAACGCGGTTTCATTTTCTCCAAACCAGTCAGATTAACCCCGCGCCAAATCAAGGAACCACTTCGTTCCCATTGTTCTTGCAAGACCAGACTCGCGACCGAAAATAGCGTTTCGCGACAGAAGCCGGAGAAACTCTGAATAATCGTCGGAATAGAAAGAAGGTACGGAATAAAGAGATGAGAGAAGGGTTAGGGGAGAGGGAGAGAGAGCTGAGCCTCGATAATTCCCGCGGCAATCACTTTGCATATTCGAGTTTCTAAATATCAGTCGACCTTCTTTCCCGCCGGTGCGCGAGGTTAAACGAGGTCGCGGGCTTGTTCACCCGCCCACAACCCCCCGCGTCGCCGTTCTTCGTTCGTCAGCCACCCTCCTTTTCTCTCGAGCCGTTTTGCCGCTGGCGACCACGCACGAGCTCGTCCACCTCCGTTCCACCGGCTGCCACGTGTTAATTAACAATTTCGAATCGACTTCTGCGTCAAGTGTTGGCCAATCGATCGACGAAGTTTCGAGGTTCGAGGGGATTGGCTGAATTGCTCTGACGTTGGCAATATTACGATCTTGAGAGATCTCTGGCGTTTTGCGAGTGGATTGGGGATTTTTTGGAATATTCGATACTCAATCCTTGAGGCATGTTGCAACGTTCGTATTAATAAGACTGAAGTCATTGCACCCTCCTTCGCGCGAAATTTCGTCAATTCCATTTCAGAGATTAATTTTCAACGAAAAGAAAGTCCTGTAATTGCTTCTCTCTCGTGATAATCTACACAATGATCTGTGTTCACTTTTTAAACGAAGACGAACAAAAGGGGGGAAGAACGATTCGTTTCCCCTTGAGAAATTCTCGAGTCCCGCGGAACGGCGAATAAAACATGACCGGTGAGGGTTCGAAGACGGACGCGCTGGGACAAAAATTCAGCCAGTTCAAGAAACCGGGCGACACGTGCGTATAACGGACGTTCGTGCAAGAAATTTACAATGCAAACGTACATTTGCATGCCTCGCCGACGCGCCGGAGCACCGTGCAACCCGAGATCCCGTCGAATTTCGAGCATCGATCCTCGTTATCGCGATATTTACTTTCCGAGTCACAGAGCCTCGGTACTCGTCTTCCTCAGCGTTTTCTTCACGTCCCGGGGGAGAAGGAACTTGCCAAGCTTTCGTCGACGTTTCATGTGTCTGGAAAATAGATCGGCGCAATTTCCGAATGTTTCTTTTATCGTCGCATCGGTGACGATCAGAGTTTGTTGCTTCAAACACACTGTATTTCTATTTTAATTGACAAACTCTCGTCCATTCTTCCTCCCACGCCAGGGATCAAGACCCTCCCACGCTGGGAGTCTAACATCCGCCAGAGCGAAACAGACTTCCATTTACGACAAATTCTGCTCTTCGAAAAGTTACAAAATTCTACAGTCGCGAACTGACAGAAGCAACGAAGATCGTTCTCTTCGAATGGCAAATAGCCGAGCCTCCTCATCCTCGCTAATAAAATCGTCCGCCTCTGTTCGCCCCTGTTTCCAATTACCACGCTCTCGTCGTCCGCCGGTTTGACGCACTCTCTCTCTCTCTCTCTCTCTCTGCTCGTGAATAATCTCGGCCTCATCAGGCACGCGTTTCGCACGGATCCGCGCGGTGAATTGTGTAAATTGTCCCCTTGTAGCGTCGGAGGTCTACGTAAATTCCCGGAGCGTTTCCCGCCGCTGGCCTCGTTTCACTTTTACCGCACCCACGGACCTCGAGGAACACCGCCGTGGCGATCGTGGCTCCTTCCACGCTCCAGATGCGCCGTTTCAATTCCCCAAGCGCGATTTCACGCGTCACTAGTTCTGTCGTGCCGCTCTCCGGGAGATTTGGCCACTCTCTCTGACCTTTGAACTTGTCCGCGCGTGGCATTCGCGGGTTTGACGTCTCGTCGCGACCCCACGAGTTTCGTTCTTCGGTCGACAACTTTGTTCGTTGCAACTGGATTCGGTATCGTTTCGAACGGGAGTGCGTTTGTCCAATCAGGCAGCAGCGTGACGTTTCAAGTTTTGAGCATTCGTAGCCTCTGCTCGCTCATACGTGGTCATAGACGGATGGAACTTTGACTGATTATTTTTGAGAGACGCGGGAACAGCGAACGCGATCGAGTCCCGCTGGTTCTTTTAAATAATTGGAAAAATCCTCGCAGCGTCGTTAGTCGCTGTTTCGTTGCCCGCTCGCTCGAATAAATCCGCGCCGCGTCGCTTTAATCAAGGCGACGATCCGAACGTGGAAAAAGTTGAGGACGTCGATCGAACTTGCCGACGAATTAACCGAAAGAATGGGCGCTCGTTGAGCGCCTGGGAGTTGAAAGTGCCTCGAACGAGTCGAAACTGCAACTGCAAGTGGGTTGCAAGCTTGTTTTCGAATAACATTCTAGGCTCCACGAACATTAGATTTCAGATGCAGGAGAGTTACGATTAGTAGCGTTCGATAATGTTTGGAGGCTTCGAGGTTGAACGCAGGAAACTAAAATTCTGGCGAAAACCACGAAACTTCGAACAAGGGAAAATTCGACGTTCAAAGTCTTCAAGATCGGAGCAGGAAGATTCAGACACTTTGACACCCGGAATATTCACCCAATATTCGCCCTAAATTCACGTGTTCTCTCGCCAGAGTTTCAGATACACGGACTCGAAATCTCGCAGCTCGATGCATGATTGGCGGATCCTGTTTTCAGTCTTTTCGGTATAACGAGTCAATAGCTCCGCGAAGAAGTACGAAGCATCGTGCACGTTGAAATTAACGAGTAACGTGGAAGTTCAAGTCTCTCGAAAGTTGCCTGTTCACGACGATGTCAAGTTGGAAACGAGTTTCGGTCGCGAATGCACCAACTCTGCAAGACTTCTTTACGGATCTGGCGTGTACACTTGCTTAACTTGCTTTTTACCTCCCACGGCATTTTAAGCTGTCACAGAGGAACGGGGGGCCTGGCGCGACATTCCGGGCGAAACAGCTCCGCACGTTTTTAATACGCAGCATAACCTCTCTTCTTTAAAGCTCCGAGTCAGTTCTAAAATGCTTGTTTAACGAGAGTACAACGGCAAGAGGCAGTTTCATTAATTACACGACAAAGTTCCCTCTTCTTAGTAGAGATACATCAGCGGATATATCTCAAAGAAAGTATTAATTATTAATTAATTTTAGACGAGAATGTTTGTCGAACCTAATGTGGCGCGGCTGTTCAATATCTCCGAATGGCATTTGAATAAAGTGTCAAACGAAACAGCACTTGCTCGTGGAAATATTTCAATTTTCGGTATATTCTGTCTCTTACCAATTAAAATCTTTTTTCAATTTAACAACGTACTAGTATTATGAATAAAATGAAATTATTGTTTAATTACATTTATTATTATTATTATTATTATTTAATTACATTATTATTTTATTATTTGTACATATTTATGCTAACCTCAACATGTCAAAAATGAATATCTTTTAATTGACGTTTCACGCGATATGTTCCTTGTTATTTTTTACCTTCACGAAGAATATTACGGCGAAATTGGCTCGTGTCAGCGCAGCGCACGACACGACGGCTTTATCTTCATGGTTCATGAATTTTAGCCAACGCTATCAATAGATAGATGTAAGATCACGCATCATCAGCCATGGAGAATGTTAGGTTTGTGTGTATAACCGGTGAAAGATGGATCAGAGGGTGCATTATGGAAATTAACGAGGAAATTCATTTTAATAATTAAACACACACTGTGTTTTCCACTCGCGTCTAATTATATTTGTTCTCGTTTAATTCTCCGCTTGTTGTTCGTTCAATCTGCTTGCAGTCCAACGCACTACCAGCGTGCCATCTCTTTATTTCTCGTTTCATGCGGTATTAATTTCAAGCGCTGAACGAATTTTTCGATCTCGTTTCTTCTTCCCGTTTTTTAATGAAAACGGAAGATGAGGTTGTGATAAGGTTTCGTCGTCAAGAAAGTTGTCAAAAGGGAGCAAAGCATCCCACGGTTGTTCACTCCGTATAATTACGTTGCGAAATTCAAAAAGTTGGTCATTCGACGCGTTCGCGTTAGCCGCGGTTCTCTCTCTCTCTCTCTCTCTCTCTCTCTCTCATCCTTCTCGTTCTTCCGCCTTCGGGTAATTACATCTCGCAGCTTGTTGCCATCAGGGAATACGACTGAAGTATTCCCTGACCAGCTCAGTTCTTGGAATCTACCTTCTTAGCTGTTCAGTTCTTTCGCAGGAATTTTTCCTAGTTCTTCACAATAATAATGTTAAATTTTCTTGCTTTCTATCTATTTATTAACTTCTCGAGAGAGACAATAGGGAGAACTTCTCGTTCTACGTCAGAGCAGTAGCACGAACAAGGCGCGGGAAAAATCTTCCATGTCGTAAACCTTTGGTTTTTACGAGCGCGAAGAATGAAGGGCCACTGTCTGACGTGTAGGAGGATCCTCCAAGCTTCAATTTTAGTGTCAATTCGTTACTTCGAGGATAAATTTCGAGGAAAATCGAATTTAAAAAAAGAGTCCAGAAACTTGGAGAAACTTTCCGTACCTTCTTTTTTGTGGAATATTTCAGGTTACACTGGTGACTAATTCTAATCTCTTCTTTCAGTGACACTGGGAGAACTTGATCGATTTGTATCTTTGAAATTTTTTGGTGAATTTCAAAAATTTTGTAAACTTTTTGGCAATATTCGTTTGATATTTAGAAGATTATATTATTTAAATAATTCGTTTTAACGTGCTCCCTTTTTTTTGTCAGAGTGACTAGAGACTTTTGCAATTTTTCTTCTCGTATTTTAAAATTTTTGTACCACAAGGGATATTACTGTGAAAAATAACCGAGAAAAACGTCGTTCTCGCTTTCAAAACAGTTTTAAAGACAAATTCCCTAGGCGGTTTTCATCGTTGCGTAAGAAGAAGTAATTTTAATTGGAAGGTTGGATCAGTGCATGGCAATCAGACGGGGGATTCTTTGTGACATTTTCGTGTCAACGAAGCATCGCTGTCCCTTGAAAATTAATTGTCGTCGGATCTTATTTGCTTCAGTCTCTGAAATTGAATACATTTTTGTAATTTTTTGATTGTCAGATGTTGATTTAAGAGGTTAAACACGATCAGAGAGAATCTAGGGACTTTTTCTTCTATCAATTATTAATTTATTACTTGTTAAACTTGTTGACAGAGAGTACTCAAATACGAGAAGAATTCAAAAACTTTCTGTCAATTACGTCAGTGTAAATAGATCTCTGATTACATGGTTGAAACGACTGATTTGTCGATCAAAGTGAAAACGAAGATGAAAGAGCGTGGATTGCCCAGAGTTTGATGAGCCAAGCTGGATAGCAGAATCGTCTCGTGAAAAATTGGTTGAATCGACACAAACATCCTGAACAGACAGATAAACGAATGGATCGAAATGACTGGACTAGAACGGAACAAACATTTCGTTCAGCAGCCATTCAGTACGATCCTGTGTACACGTACAGTGGGTTTTGTTGGGTTAAAACAATGTCCAAAATTTTCTCCCTCTCTTCCTCTCTCTCTCTCTCTCTCTCTGTCTCTCTCTTATTCACTCTACCACGACTCCGCAGTTTTTCCTTTGTTTGCTTATTTTCGACTCACCAGCTGGCAAATCCAATTAGTCATTTCTTGATCGAGCAATTTTCACTGGATCGGTGTTAGCTCTTCCTTTGTCATTGCTAGAAACTTGACGTTGAGGGCATAGGATGAGGGCATAGGATGGATCAGTTTTTCTCATTTCTCCAAAAAAGTTTTAAACTTTGAAAATATTCGGATATTTGTGGGTATAAAAATTTAGGGATAATTTAATTTAATTTATATATTCTGCAAAGTGGTCGTTCAAATCTCTAATAAAATTTCCATAAATTTGTAAAGTTTTCCATCCGAGTGATCAATTGGTCATTTCGACCTTTTGTGACATCCATAACTGAGTGCAATTTATCTCAGCGACGCGTCTAGCGATAAAAAAAAAAGACACTAAAACTACGATTGCCATCTCCTTGACAAACGATGCACCATAAAAGAAAACGATACGAAGGCCATTTTATTGAATCAATCGCGAGTGAACGAGCAGACAACCAACAACGTATCAAAACATCGAGTCAAAGATGGTCGTCGTTAAATTGCACTCAATCAAGCGTTCTTCACTGCGTAGTTTGCACCCCGCCATCACGGCGTTACTATTTTAGATGTCTCTTTCTCTTTTTTCAATCAGAGGAAGAAACAACAGCAATTCTTTACAAATTAATCTTACCAACTAATTTGCAGTAAAACTGAAAGTAATTAGAAACTAACGATTAGCTGCAATTAAATTAGTCGAACCTTACCTAATTTCCTAACGCGTCGACTTTATTAACAGCGAACTTTATTTGCCGACTTGAACGTGACAGTTTCAGTGTTGCCAATTCGAACCGGTAAATAAAGTACCATTAAAACGTTAAACGAAGCGGTTAACAAAGTTCGCGGACCAGAGAGCGGAGATGAAATTTTAAACAAATTACAGGTTGTTTAAGAGGTCAGGTGACCAGCACTCGAAATCGTGGAATTTGATTTCCGTTCGCCGGTGAAACCGTACTGTTCTCTGGATTACAAATTTCCGCGGATGCAATTACGTTCCGGTGTTGTTTCTCGTTCTCTTGACGCGTTCCCGTTTCGACGCACTCAGTACTAGTTACATGTAACTCTTTTTTCTTGTTTTCTTTTTTTTTTTTAGAGACGGTATTATTTCTCGTAAATAAGAAAGAACACTGTGCTTTTAGTTTTCTGGTCTTGGGAATTTTTACAATTTCGCTGCAGTTTAGTAGATATTTAGTAGAAACAGCATGCTATGGTTTAGGGAATTTTTTCAAGCTGAGACGTTTCTGTTGACATTTAGTAGGTACTTTAGTTTCAGAATGATGCATCGTTTATCGTTAGAGTTCTTGCACTCTAGAGAATGATTTCAACTTGAAATATTTTGACACGACAAAGTGTCCCTAAATCCCTAGAATTTTTCTAGATTTTCTTTCCGTTTTCAATCGGATAGAAACGTTTCTCCACCACAAAGTGGAACGAAAATTCTCTTTTGACGTATCAATTTCTGATTGATCGCGTGACATTGACGTACGATGTAGTCGCATTAGTGTGATCGTGTTTGTCATGGGGAATTTTATAGGGAATCGAATCAAGTGTCGCGTTAAACCAACGATGTTGGTTTCATGGGCACATAAAACACAATGGCTTTCAAGCAGCGAACGGGTTCCCATTAAATTTATTGCAGCCCCCGAATCTTTATCCCTTTACGAGCCATATTGTACTTGCCTGGAATTTCAAAATATCACAGCTCGGCAAGATTTTTTCCTCCATTTAATTTTTATACGCGCTAAGCTCGAGTATCGAGTGGACATTGATTACATATTAATGGGCGGAATGAATAATAATTTAGTTCAAAGTATACGCATTAATTTATCATCGTTCGATGCAAAATTCCTGGAATTACGGAGATGATTCAATAAATCAGACAAAGCGCAACGAATTTTAATTAATAATAGATCGAGTGACGCGATATTGTAAACATTCTTTCACGATGAAATTCAATGTCATCGAGATCCTTGTTGCAAATACGAAACCTGCAACTGTGTCACGAATAACGAACAAATTTAATGTTAAGTCAAATTTCCAAGGAAACTGGAGTAAATAGTGCATCTATTCGTCAATAAATTCCCTAGATTTTAATTTACCAGCAAATAAAGTTATCCGCATTTCCGAATTCTAAAAAGCTATTCGCACTTTCAACTTTAAATAATAAATTTAAAGCACCGTGTTCGACGACGTTTCGCCCAGAGTAGCAAAGTCTTTCTGAAGGCAAACGGAATTCGTCGTTGATGGAAAGAATTCGATCGAGAGTTTGCAGGCCCACCCTGCGAGCCGCTCGTAAATCCTCGTGGAACCAGGTTACGCGTGACCGCGATAGCGCTTGAAATTCGCGAGACGAAAGTAGAAAGAAAGGAAGGAAGAAAAAAAGAAAAGGGAGGAAGAGAGACGAGGTTCTTCGTCGGCTTCGCCTCTCCGCAGTACGTTTTGCGTCACCACTGCGGCCACGTGCGCTGCGTGCCTCCTCTATTTTTCATATTCTCGAGGCAACGTGGTCTCGAAGGCTGGGCCAAGAGATTCTTTCCTTGGGAAAATCGAAACGCCCGTTTTACCTCGATGCTTGAATATCACCGAGTTGCATTTTAAACGCGAGTTGTAACAGCGAGAGACGTGAATTTTCAAGTGGCGTCGTTGGATGTTAAAAATTCAAACAATTCCAGTTATGCGTAGTATTTTGTACTATGTTCGTTACATCGAATTACTTTAATCTCTATAACAAGGCACGTGGAAACCAAGTTTTGGCAATTTTGCATAAGCTGTTTAAACTTCATATTTCAACAGAGTTTCGTAATTCTACGTTTTGACAGAGCTGCTTTGATAGCACGAAAGTTTTGAAATTATGTTCGTGAAAATATGAGTATCTGCGCACAAGTATCTCCGATCTAGTTGTAACAATGCGTCAGCACTTTCTTAGAAGGTTCGCCAAATTATGGGAAACGCACGTATCCTCCAAGTGCAAAACTCTGATATTGCCAATATTGCTTCCTCTAACGCATAAAACTCTCTGTATCTGTAACGAGATCTGCATGCAATAGAAATTCAGTAAATCAATCCAGCCTAACCTGGAGTCAGCGTAACTTCTTTCGAAAATCTGTCCTAATCGACCCAACTTGGACAATCTCTCTCTCTCTCTCTCTTTGTTTGCTGCACCCAAATTGGACGGAGAATTAATCAAACATCATCCGCACAGCGAAATTGGGTGTCGCGGTCTGGAACCCTTGGAAATTCGATTCCGATTGCCTCGGCAAGGAATTCAACCACTTGTTGAAACGTTACGTTCCCGGGTTCAACCGCGAAGAAATTGATCCGAGTTCGAGGTCGCCCCTCTTTCTCGTACGTGCCCTTCGACAGCTTTGTTTGGACAAAGACGTTAGAAGCCCTGGCGAGACACGCTCCAGGGATCGAACGGGCATTTGCATAAAAGCCCTCTATCCACTCAACGCGGTCTTTAAGCTCGATGAAACTTTCTCGGTGACCGTTCGTGCGAGACGGAGGTCTCGCAGCTCTCTCAATTCTCTCCGATTTTTCTTCATTTCGTGAAAGCGATTTCTCAGACTGGTGCAAACCGAAATTAAGTGGACGGATCGACTGGAATTAGGCTTCGTGTTCGTCGGTCTCCGTCGACAACTGAGCCAAAACAAACAGCAATTTTGAAGTATAAAATACACGCGCAATGATTTTCGTTTCGATTTAGGTTTGAAAATAAGAACGTGACAAATGCAGATTTCAAGGCGCGCCGAGTTCGTCCGCAACAGGTCCAGAGACTCGAAACTTTCGAAAAGGCTCGCGACTTGACAAAGTTCTACGATTTCAGATGGAACAGCCGGAAGTGGAGGACGAAAGTGACCCAGCAGCCGCCGAAATTTGATAAAAAAAAGTGACGTGTCTTTGAACTTGAAGAAGCGCAGCTTCGAAGAAAAAAATAGTTTCCTAGAATATTTGTCTCGATAAGAAATCTTGAATAATAATCTCTGACAAGTGATAACCAGTACGTGTGTCTCGTAAATATATATATATATATATTGAAGTATTTTCGAAAATTATATAAATTATACGTCGTATTTTAAAAATTCTCGGCACCTAAATCTAAATAATTGCATTTCAAAAGCCACTTTCCTCTTTACAATTTTTCACAAATATATCCATATACATATATGTATTCGAGTTTCTTCTGGAGGACCAACGCACTTTTCTCTTTTTTACTTCTTGCGGTTTTGAGACTTTTTTTTCTTACTAGAGAGAGAATTAACGTAACGTAAGGAAGCACTTGAGTTTGAAATAATCGCGCGGCGACTTTCAGATTCGTAAAATGTTCCATTCTCGGCCGTAGAACTTACGAGGTGAGTCGGTTTATCTTAATTTGCAAAAGCTCGGGGCCAAAATAGAGACAAATGGTGAAAATAAGCAGGACTTTTTAAACTGTCGCCGCGAAATTGGAAGAAACTGCGAGTGTATAATGATAACTGAGAACCAAGAGGTGTGAAACAGGCTTAATAGTCAAGATACGACCCTTAACTTACAAAGTCGTGAGTCACCAGTTCCAGTGTCTCGCGAGGGAGAAAGCGTGAAAAAAAAACTCTCTCTTTCGAAATAAAAATTTCTGCCATAGTCGCGAGAAACGAAGACACTAAAAATGGTCGAAGAAAAATAGGAAAAAAGAATGTGAAAATGACGGCAACGGTGAGAGGAAAAGTCGAGAAAATTCAAAGTGGCCGAGTGACTTTGATAAGAAGATCGATCGTAATTCCTAAAATGAAAGAAAATTCTTGTCGCAAGATGGAACAAATAATTCGCGCAGAGACGATGATACGAGCAAGTTGAATCAATCGAACGAAACTCTGAGTCAATTTAACAAAAGTTAAATTTCCCAACTTTGGTTTTATCGGAGTCGAAAAGAGAAATAGCGGGAAAAGCCACAGTCTGCCAGGATATTCAAAAGGTTCCCAATGACGCGGAGCGGAAATTCGCAAAGAGACCGCGCTCCTTGAGAAGAACTTTCTGCGAAGTGAATCTGAAACTCGTTTCCTGCGGGTGTGTGCAGGTTTCTGACTCTCTCTCTCTCTCTCTCTCTCTGTTCTTTCAGCTCGGTGAAAGAGCAACCAGGTAGAGTAGTACGAGAGGGGAGGGAAAAAAGTGGGGGAAAGATGATGAAGTGCGACGACAAAAAGAGAGAAATGTTTTCGAGACGAGCGTGTAGCGAGAGCGGACCTCATCCGGGGATTCCGGGGACCGGAAGCGGGCCTGGAGGCGGCGGTGGTCATCTCTGGGGAAAGAGGAACCAGGGACGTACCTCGGCGCCTATCGTGGGCCACGCTAGGGCCCCCGCCATCATCCTCAGAACCAGGAGAAGCTGGCCCGTTGCACCTACGCACTGCAGAAGGTAGGAACTCTTTTAGGCAAACTATCCAACAGCGACTCTCTTTCACTCGTTTCGATTTATTCTGCAAAAGAGAAAACGGGCTGTTTAGACACGTATTGTTTTTATTATAGTATATTACGTATGTTTAGATTTTAGTGTCGTACAATTTACAGTTTCTATATATACGTATAGAACGTGGAATGTGAATGTAAATTTACATTTACTACGCGCGTCCACGGTGTTTCGACTTGACTTTCGAAAGATCGTGTCATCTTTGTTCGCAACAACGCCTTTGTTGCGCAACGCCAGCTATTAAAACGAACATTCGACATTACGTCCGATCCGCCTTCTAAAAGTTTTCATAACCTTAATGGCGTCTGAACCATTGGCGTCGACACAGCGTTTCTCTCTTCTCTTTAATGGATTTATGTTTTCCCATTCTGCCTCTCAATACCGCGGCTATGAAAAGAAAAATCCCGTGGACTCGTTCATCTCGTTATTCAGTTTCTGCCGTTTCGTAAAACTGTCAGAGATTATAAACGAGGATTAAATGAAAAATGTCGAACGCGGGGGTTGAAAATCGGCGGAGATTATAAATTAAACGAAATTGGAGGAGATTGTAAATTAAAATTAAAATTTACGTTGAAAACTGGAGGAGATTGTAAATTGAAATTAAAATTAACGTTGAAATTGAATTCAGTCGGTTTTCGAATGAATTTCTCGCCTTGCCCGTACGTTCGTAAACTTCGTCTCTCGCGCGCACTCGAGAAAAAAAAAAAGAGACCTCGCTTTGATACATTAACCGTATTAGCGTCTCGTAGGATGAAAAGAAACGACGACGCGAGAAAGTCTCCTCGAAGGAGTAGAAATAACGTCGAGGATGTCGTTATTCTACACGGCTGCGCGTGAATTATCCTCGCCCGCGCCAACCGTGATAATTGCACCCTGTTTATTAACGAAGACGAGACTGCTCGTAGAACGGAGCAACAGAATACTTTCTTAATTGACTCTTTCTCTCGTCGCCGCTTTATTCTGATATAGCGAACAACGAAAATTACACTTTTCACGCGAGACTCTGTCAATTATTCTTAGGAAGAAATTCGCTCGCTTTTGGAAAATCTTGCCAACGCTTAGGGACAGTTCAAACGCAAATTGATGCTTTCGTTTCTAAATGTGTGCAAGTTTGCGTTTCTGAAACAACATCCTTTTAATTGATATAATTTATTTCGTTATTATTGGCATTCCTCTTTTATTTTATTTACTTTCGTTCGGTAGAAATAAATTTCTGCATAAATTCGCATCGAGCATAAATATTCATTAAATATTTGCTATATTTACATATATTATTTGAAGCAATTGCATCAATTTATATTCTGACATAGTTCCTGAAATTTCTCCAAGTGTCAAATATCACGAGATTTAAAAAGATATCCTCGTTCGAAATAACCGTAACGGGGCACAGAAGAAGAAGAAGAAGAAGAAGAAAAAGTCGCGCAACCTTCGTTTCCAATGTTCCACTTCACCTAACTATCGATTTATCTCCCTCGAGTTCATAGTTAAAGACACACGTTCACTGAGTATTATTATTACTGAGCTTTGAACGTTTGAACCTTGAGCCAGCCGATCGATAAGTTGGCAGATGTTGCCCTTCAGAGAACTTATAGAATGGAATTCTACTTTTTCTACTTATAGAATGGAATTCTACTTCCTTTCCTTCTTTCACGCTTGCCCCCCGCAAAGTCTACAACGAAGTCGCATCAGTCGATTAAGCAATTTACTCTACCGCGCTGCAAAATTTGTTTCTCTCACTCGTAAGACGTTCTGTTTCATTCAGAAGAGGATCGTGTATCGTTACGTTTTATCACTGAAAGTGATTTTAGAAGGAGTAACCCAGAAAAACGGGCCTCTTCAGGTGCAACGCTGATGCAACGAAAATTAGCGATTGGTTGATTTGGGTCACGTGATAGGGTAGACCTCGAGTAGGAATGGCGTTCAAATGTTTGCATATCAATAAAATCAATTATGGCAAAAAAGTTGTCAGAACAGTTGCTTCTGGGTCTTTCAGTGAGACGAATCGTACTAAGGTGCAAGTTGTGCAGTTTTTCAATACATCGTTACTCGACCGAGGATTTTTTGCAGACAATATGAGAAAATATACAAAGTATCCAAAGTATTTTGATCTTGTTTTATAAATCTGGAATTTTTATTTTTAAATTATCACTAGATTGATACAATAATTATGTGCATTTAAGACTTTAATATTTGCAATCATTTCGTGTCCTCTGTAATTCTAAAAGTTTAATCCTCGAATTCAAAAACTTCGTTAAATTTTATTTCATTTTTTTACATTGTATTTTATTATATTTTTTTATGTTTCACTACTCGTTCGATTTCCTCTACTAATTAGTTATATTTTATGAATAATCCCATGTGGCTAGGGTCCCATGGGTAATGGAAATCGTATTTCCTTCCATACGACTCTCCGACATCCAGTTTCCGCCCTTTCGGCAGGGTGTTAGCGAAACTCGACTGACTAGTCATGGGGAAGTTACGTATTTAGACGGGATCCGTTCGATTTGTACGGAACTGTACGTCCTTTCTTAGATAGGTGTCTTACGTCGGACATTTGCTCGACCCGTTTCACTGATGTGATTTTCATTCCAACAGAGATTGTTAAAGTTTGATTGAAAAACTTGTCGATAAAAAAAATTGATTCTCTCAAGAACGAGATTGAAAATGACAGCGTGGTTCTGTAAGAAGCACAAGGTGATTAATAAAGCAGTTTCGACAGTCACTCGCTGTCACTGTCTCTATGAAATTACATGGATCGATCAAGTTCTACAATACAACTACTTCTTCATAAAAATGAAGTTTCAACTATCTGATCGTGTAATTTATCACCAACTTGGTTGCATTTTCGACGATTTGCAATTTCGATGAATATTTTTATGATTTGAAATTTAATTTTGAAAATTCTAAAAATTGTCGCGAAATTCAAAAGATGGCGATTCACATTTGCTACGCTACGTCACAGAAATGCTGATTTTAATAATTACATCAAGCTCTAGTATCACTACTAAAATGTATGTGATTTACAAACATATGACGTGTATAGTTATAAATAAATATAACATGTATAATAGCAAATAAATAAACAACGAGAATATATTGAAAATATTATCAATTATTGAAAATGATTACCAAAATTACCAAAACTGTTGCATCGTGTTAATTGAATTTTAAAACACACAGACGCAGCTGGTAATTCTCTCCAGCAATTTGCAACATCTCCGAAATAAAATTTCACTTTTCATCCGACTGCAGCCTCCTGCTGTTATTTGGAAAAATTCGTAGAGCGAGCCGAATGATTTGTCTGTATGAAAAATACTTGTGATTCGCGCAACGGTGCGCCATTTCGCACTGGCTCACCGATTCGTTTCTCGTTTGTCCGGGGGAAAATTAGGGAAAAGCCTGAGAAAAGACACACGTTCCTCTCTCTCTCTCTCTCTCTCTCTTATTCGCAAGGTGCGTTTACGCCCGTAGCGTAGTTTCATTCACTCAATTTTAACGTCGAATATTATCAATTTCAAATCTCACGATCACTTTTTCTCCCGAAATACATTCGAATGCGTTTATTTCAAGGGGCAAGCAAATGAAAAAAAAAAGCAATGAAAAAAAACCGCGTTGTCCAAAAGGGAGGGTCTGTTATTCGCTATTTGATCGACGACTGTGATAATATTTGATTGTTAAATTATTTTTTTTGATAAATAAAATTTGTTCGAGAAACACGGGTGAAAATAATATTTGAGCTTTTTTCGCAACGGTGTTGCAATCAAATTTTTGAAACTGACTGGTAACATTGACAGTGGTTATTCATTTAAAGCTTTCGTTCCAAAATTCCTTTCGTTTGAAAACTGAGACCGCGGAATAATTTAAACGTTCGCGAAATATTTAATTTTCATTTTTTTCTTCTTTTCTAAATCGATTACTCACATTTCGCAATGTGTCAGAGAATTTTTGACGAACAATGCTCTAAATCAAGCAAAGGATTATATTTAAAAGAAAAAGTAAAACAAAATCATTTTATTGCATAACGTGAGATAAGACGTCATCTAATTCTTACAATCCAATTTTGAAGTTGAATTCACTCTGATGTTTTTCCATGCAATGACGTTTCCATACAATTGCTTGTTGTTTATTATTGTCGTCGTAATGTTGCAACAAAGGCTCCTTTGTCACAAAAGTGCCATTTAATCTCGGCTTTAATAATGAGATGATTAGAAAAACGAAATCGGCTTCGAGCCGATAATGCTGCTTTATCCAGTTTCTTCGTTTCAGTGGATCAGGTTACTGCTTAGTCAGACAGACTTTTCTTTGCCAGGAGTGACATTATCTGGGATTATCTCATCGCGCGATCCTTTTTGCGATCAATTGCGCTTCAGATTCAGCTGATCTCATAGAAATCGTTGGACTTTTAAATCGAGTCGTTATTTGAGTTTAAATTTATACCACCGAGTATTACTCGAATACACTATTTAAAAAGAGGGTGTGAAATTTTACATTTTATGACCTCGTTGTGCAGAATTTAAATATACATTCTTCGAGATATTTCCTTGGTTGAATTATACTTCGGTACATTTTTTCCCTCCTTTTATGATTTAACGTTATGGGAAGAAAGGAACGAGTAGTAAATTTCGCTGGAAGCTTTTAGGCTGAAAACTTAACTGCATTCAGACATAAAGTCTCTTCTTTCAAAATATCGAATCATAAAGAGGTTAGGCATCTGGAGGTCAATTAAAATACAGACGGTAAGAAGATACTCTTTCCTCAAAACTGAAAAACAAAAATATTATCCACTTTAATGTTTTATTTAATCGATCATCATAGTTTGAGGTTTAATAACAATAATTTTGGGAAGTCATTGAAAATTCAATGATGTCAAATAAATACCCTAAAAAATTATTCAATAATAGTGAAATATTTCACAGTGGCAAAAAGTAAGAAACATTTGAATAATAATTTGAAAGGCTCCTTTGAAAATTATCCAACCTCTTTAAAGAAAAACGTCACCCGCACTCTTCATCGAATCAGTCGAAATTCGAACTCTCACTCTCTCACGGAAAACTACAATTTTTCCCCGAGATTTTAACAATCTCCTTCCGAGATACGTGCGAGAGTTCAAACGTCTGAGAGTGCACAATTTAACCGGACACCTCGTTGCAAGAAATTTCGCAATAGAACGACGCTGAGTGGTCTATTGCGATTCCACGCGTGGCTCGAGTTCCTGAAATAATTATAGTGCCGAGGCATTCGAGTGAAATCGCGTGTCACGGGGGGAGGGGGTTGGGGTTGGCGCCCTATTCCCATGGAAATACACCGCTCCAGCTGGATCCTCGACGATGTTTTATTCCGCGATACTTTAAACGGACGTGCAGGATCCAGGTCGTCGTGTCCATCGATCTTCATCGAGCTGATAATTATCTCCCTTTCCGGCATTTCCGCGATACCTACCTCCCTCATCCTCGAGAATCTCCTATCCGTGGAATTTTTTTCTTTTATCCTCTCTCACTCGTGTTTTTTAAAGAAATCTTTCATTGTTTCTTTTCACCTTTGTATTCTCGAAGGAATTATTGGATTTTTTTATCACTGAAAATGATTTTAACGAGAGTAACCCAAAAAATCGGGCCTCTTCAAGTGCAACGCTGATGCAACGAAAATTAGCGATTGGTTGATTTGGGTCACGTGATTCGTGAGGGGGCGTGGGTAGACCTCGAGTAGGAGTGGCGTTGTCTGGTGCTGAGCGATCGCGCCTGTAATTTGTTTTGCATCGATTCAAATGTTTGCATGTCAATAAAATTTTATGGCAGAAAAGTCGTCTTCGTTTCGGTAAGACGAATCGCACTGGGGTACAAGTCGTGCAGTTTTTTCTCCTTTTCGTATCTTTTCCTGATATTTCTTTCTTCTCGCCTTCAATTTTTTTTTGTCCAGAGGGAAAATATTTCACTCTCCTCGCGCTTTCAATTTTATTCGCGCTTTTCGTTTTTGAAGACTGTTTTCGCGCCTGAGGGAAAGTGAATTATTAAAAATTTTAATATTTATTATTGGAAGATTAATCGTGTTCCGCGTTCTGGGAATCGTGGACGTTAATCTTCGCGTGGTGAATAATTTTATCGTCGGCGTGTCGATCTCCCTTGCAGCTGAGATTATGGATGGTAATCTTTATTCGGCGAAATAATATTTTATTCACGATGAGAGATTATTTTTTCACTAAAAAGCTTGTGTCCTAATATAAAAATTGCACACTGCGGATCTTTAATTACATCTTTAATTATTGATTATAAAAATTTATGCTTAACGACTATTTTCTAAAATCTGTTTTCCTTTTTTTCTTTTGGGAGAATATTAAAGTGAGGAATTTTTGTTTTCAATCGCTCCTTTGTTTGGCAAGTAAATCAACTGTTACTTTGACTTTATTGTCACTGAAACAACGTTACAGCAAAAATCCAATGAAAATTTTTACACAATGTAGGTATTTATAATGCAAAAGGGATTTAGAAAATTCGCAGAAAATGCGGTAGGTGCGGTAGGTGAAATATTCGGCCGTTCGTTTGCCTAGAGAAATGGTTCTCAAAGGGATGAAAAAAGCCAGGGTCTTTGTTCCTTTTTGTCGATCGAGTTCACCGAGTAATGGCGGCGTCTCGTGACAAAACGGCAACATTGGACGTTCAATTCAATTCCTCGAAGAATTCGCGCGATAAAATTACTCGATCGCTCTTCCCCGAATGGGAAGCTCCCGACAAAAAGTGGGACGTTATGCGAGAACGTCTTGTTTAACATTTCCCTCGGAATATCATTGTTGTAATAAAATTGAGTATAATCTAAATATAGCAAAGTATATTAAAATTTAGAGTATTTTAAATAAATAACGCGAGAAACAATAGTGTAAATAAACTAAATAAAGCATTTGCTGTGATGTAATAGAATCAAGGAAAGCAAATATGACGAAGCAAAATAAAAATAGAACAAACAAGGTGTTACAGATGGAAGTAAATAAAATAAAAAATAAAATGGAGAGGTGAACGTGACGAGCCGAAATAAAAATAGAACAAACGTGGAGTAACATCGCAAATGAAATGGAATATCCGTTTGATCAAAAAATTCGCTCGAAATTTCTCAATGCTGAAAAATCACGAGACTGAGCTTCGATCTTCCAATTAAACAAACGTCGTACGACTAACGACCAAAGAAAATTGAGTTCCCACTTGAAGAATGATTTATCTCGATTCTTGAATACGCTGTTGAAACGTTTCCGCTCGACAAAGAGTCTCCAATTATCCGAGATAGAGGGAGAGAGTTGCGACTACAGTTGCTCTCGAATTTTCATCAATATTAATCGAATCGATACAAGTTTCCCCTCAGAGTGGTTGCCTTTTGTACCCTTAATTGGCGAATTCTCGGTCAAAACTTGCCACATAAACGCGCGATCTAACATCGGCCCGTGCCAACCGCTGATGATATTGTGCCACGAACAACAGGTGATATCGATTCACCACTCGATTTCCACGTTTAACCGGCTGGATGTGGTCCGACGTTTACGACAGCCAGACTGCTTTATTTTTATTCATTTATGCGAACGCTTCGTCAAGGCGATAAAGCCTCGTGACATTTTTTTTTCTGATGGATGATGTTTGAAACGGACTGATTGTAACTCGAAGAAGAGAATTACGCAACAATCTGGTTCGTCTCGCTTGGAAAAGCCTCATCTGAAACAAACGTTTTCAGCGTGAAGGGTAATTCGATTGAATTTGAAAGTCAATTAACGCTCAACAACGTTAATTGACTTGTTCTTAGAGCTGATTGTACAGTCTCAATTTGAAATGTTTTCAAACCGAGTTTCTCGAAAGTTGCCTTCATTTGGGAAATTTTGTCTGTATATAGTGTTATTTGAAAAATTAAAAAGATTACATTACACAGTATATTTCGTTGAAAAAATGTTCCTTTAAATTTGCCATTATTTTACTCGAAAATTATTAATTTAGAAATCACCGTCCCAAATATCTCGATGCTCCTCGTCAGTTTCGCGATTTATTTGATCCACGTTTTACATGATTCGCTGCATATTCACGAAACGACGGAGCCAGTCTGTTAAATGATCCATTCACGTTTCGTTCTCGATTGCGATTTAATAAAATTCTCCTTTTATATATATATATATATATATATATATATATATATGTAATTTGAAATGCCACAACTAACAGTCAATTTAATCTACGTCCAGTGGATCGAATAATTATTATTTGAAAAATATTTTAGATTTGCCAAACGGTGTTAAACATTTTCAAATTGGTCGGAACTTTATCGATCGAAGAAATTTAATACACGAGGTCAAATCCGCGGTCGTGTTGCTTAATGTACGAACAGTGGAGAATACGTACCGGGTGAGCTTAAAATGCGAATGGGCAATTTGTTTGCCGCGGAGGATGAAGGGAATTTATGAAAGAAATTTTTTTTCGCGAAGCTTTATTCATTCGTTTCGACGATAAACCTCGTCTTCTTTTCAATTTTGCACCTGCTAAGCCACTTTAATCTAAAAGGAGACTTTACTGCGGACTTTACTGCTGGAGGAACGATGGATATAAGTTTGTAAAACTGAATTTATTAGCTGGCAAGTAAAATCACCGCGGAGGCATTACGTGTTATGGTTTCGTTGGTTCTTTTCTTCCTTTTCTCTTTTCAACTGTAAAATTTTACCGAGTTGTGAAACTAAATTCGCGAAACGCAAGGTCGCGCGTAAAATTTTTAATTAAAAACGTTCGGGATTCGCAGATTAAAAATTTCAAACACCTGGCAAGTCACTTTAAATTTTAAATTCCAGATTTGAAACCTCCGAGAGTTTTCAATTTGCTTGGATCGTTTAAACTTAAATGGGAAATCAGCGAGTGAAAGCTAAACCATAGAAGAGACAAAGACATTAATCTCTACAGAAATGCCAATTATAAACGTAAATCCGAGAAAAAGTGCGTAGAAATTTCAGATTGCGATATTAATTTTTCCGTAAATTATAACGAAAGCATAAAACATTCCAAACGACACGTCGATGTAACTTTTTCAAACATTTCCAAGAGGACAACAGAATCGTAATTTGTTTCGCGCTCCAGGGGAAATCTAAGGAATGTATTTCAAAACCGATGAAAGAGCCGTATTTTTAAGAAGCCTCGTTCACAATTAAGCGTAGAAAGCTTGAGAACCATTTGAATTTCGCCTTCAGTCAACTAGCAGCTTGACCTGAACGTCCTCCTCAATGGAAAACTCTATTGCTTCCTCATTTTCGACCAAGGACAAAGGATTTGGAGCAACGCAGGTGGCACTGGTGTCGCTAAAATGGCGAACTAAGGCTGCAAACACGACCATTCAAGGGGAAAAGATTGGTTCGTTGAAAATTTCTAAACAAGGTTTTCCATTTTTCTATTTTTGTTCGTTTTTTAATCAAAAAACGAAGGATTTAGAGCAGCGTAGGTGGCGCCAGCGTCGTCAAAATGGCGAACAAAACCATCGAGCACGATCAATCGTGAACAGAAATTGCCTTTACGAAGTAAATATAATTGATTTCCCAATCTCTAGCCTCTCTAGTTATTTTTCATTCAATTTTCGAACAATATTCCTCATTTCTCGAACACGATTCAATGACAAATTCTGATGTACGATTGATCGAAAGACTTTGTAGGAATTAAACGATACATTGAATGTAATACTCGTTCGTGTGAAGATCGTTCAATCGGGGAATCTGTCCATTTCGAGAGGGCGTTAGAATCGCTGGGCTGCTCGTTTGAAGAAATCCCCTTTTGTTTGGAGTCGTGTCGCGGTCCGCAAAAAACCGATACGCGGTAATTTCATTTGCCTTTCACCCTGCCAACTTCAGTTGGCAATCCTGTTTGCACGTCTTTAAATTGATTCGCGACCTACTTCGCCGTTATTTGGACAAGGGGAGAAGAACGTCTATCGTACCTTTCGAGATGAAACAACTTCCTCAGCGTGGTCAACGATCAACAGTGGCAAGCAATAAGCGGCGGTACAATCGAGAACCTCCTCGAGTATTTCAATTCTGAGAAAGTGAATCCAGTTTCAAATTTTTTTTTTTCAAAGTCAACGATTAATTCCAGGAACAGATCGAAATTGTGAAAATAACTTTTTTTACTAATATTCCTAATTTTATCATTTATATCACTTTTTAGTTTTACCCACCGCAAGAAGACTGCGCTGCGGTTTGAATTTAGTTCGTTTAGAATTTTAATTTCGCGAGAATTTGAGAATTCGTGACCTGAAATAGTTTGAATGAAATTTCGACTGAGTTATGAGAGAAATTGTTCCGATAAATTCTTCATTAGGCAGTTGTGACTTTTTGAGATTCCTTCGTCAAAGATTTATAAATTTATAAACCCGATGGATTTATAAATTTATAAATTTCGTGTGACTCTGATCTGTGATTATTGATTTCCGATTACGAATGAGCAACGCAAATTCTCCGTCTAATTTCTTGTAGCAATGTGCTTAATAAGTTTTATCTGGCAGAAATTTTTTAAAAATCGCAAACCGATATTACGCAGGGATGACAAATGGATTAAACGTGCGTGACATGCTACATTTTTATTACGAACGATGCTTGAAATACAAATAGCTCTGTCTAGGCAAATAATGTACGAGTAAACTGCAGATATTTATGTAAATTCAGTGTTAATAAATCATTTTCCTTCGTCGTTTAAATAATTCGTGTACCTTTCTTCCGCTTTGCACGTTTACGTGCATTTAACTGCACGTAACCATAACTGCATAAACATTCGCAATATATTTACGGATGAAAAGATCAGCCTCTAAATAGTATATAATTGCTTTTCCGTCGATGCATGTTGATTTACGTCAAATCGCCGACATTCGAGATATCAAACATTGCGATAAAAATAAAAAAAAGCGAAATGAACTCTCTAATTTGAAACGTGAAATCTGATATTCAGCAGGAAAATTCTAGTATTGTATTAAAAATTCTAGTGCCAAATGATTCAACTCTGAATAAATTAAATCGTACCAGTTGATTTAACTCCAATTAAAAATTTCAAAACCGAGTTATTTAATTGATAATTGCTACGTTATTCTCCGCCAATCAATGATGATGTGAAAATTAATACAACACTCAATATTGAAATTAGTAGCTAGTAATATAACGAAATAAAAAATAATATAAACGATAGTAAATAAATAGTAAACGATAGTTCTCTCATTCCCTCAACATCGTCCATGCGAATCAAGCGAATAATAGCGAATCGAAGCCGGAGGAACAAAACGACGCGAAAAGTAGGTTCGACTTCCTTCGTGACGGCGTATTGTTCGGCGTGTTTATGCGAAAAATTCGATACGTCACGAGATGTTATTGAGTCGTCGATATTCAGGGCGACGCGTCTCAAAAAATTCACTTCACGGGGAACGATGAATTTTTTTCGCCGTTGCGCCGTTCGCCGGAAGTGGCAAAAACCTGTTATTCGTGGAAATCGCGCTTGCCATTGGCGGCGCGCGAAATACTCGCATTCCCCTCGAATAATTCCACGTTCCATTAGATTAAATTCCAACTAGTTTCCACTTAATTTTATTCAATCGTGCACGTATTAAATTTAACGCGGACGTGAGATTGTTTCGAATTTTGTTACATTTTGATGGATGTGCGTTGAGCGAAGTTTCATTCGATTTTATTGCACAGATGAGCATTTCTAGCAAATTCTGTTCACTTTTATTTTAGAAATTTTTAGCAAACTTTGTCAATTCACGCGCTAAATTGACATCAAAATGCGCATCAAAATGTTGGTTTTAATTTTCCTCCAATTTTGCGAATTTTTGCTAAATTACGTTTAATTTGTAACAATGCGTTTAATTTTCAAATGGTGCAAGTTTCCTTCGTTACTTTTGCACGTGCAGTTTATACTCCAACCACTCTGAAATCACGTATATTTAACAATTTAGGTGCTTTATAGTTCATTTTTTTTACAAATCTCTCTCTTTGCTGAGTACACGTATTTCATTTTTTTTTCAGTTTTTTTTCATCGATCTTACCCGATTGCTTTCCCCATTCAATACTGCTGTTTCTATTTTTCCCTTTAGCGTTTAACTTTCAACTCGTCCCACGCTTCTCTTTTTTCATATACATTTTCATCTGTATACATATATGCGTGTGCGTGCTTTATTTAAACATTTTTGTTTTATCCACTTGAAAATAAAACGCATTTTCAAAGTGGCTTACTTCTATTTTTATTTTTTCACGCTGGCTTGTTTTTATTTATTCTCCATCTCGTATTTCTGTCCCACAAGAGCGTACAGGATGATTCAAAAATACATGTCGGTACTTTAGCAGGCGAGTCCATACGTTAATGTGAACTAACAGAAATTTGTTTATTTATTTCAAATAAACGAAAAAAAGTCTCTCTTTTGCAAAGAGAGAAGAGTTTTACTCAGAAGTATCAACATTGTATTTATAAATCATTCTCTATCAAAAAGTGGGTTTAGGTTAGTTTCACTATTTTTCTTTCTTCTCTTTTTCGCAACGGATTACTTTCGCGTTACTTTCATTTGTTTAACTGGCCCTGATTTTCCACCTCGTTCTCCGCTATTTAATCAACGCGTTGCGTCCACCACTGTCTCTCTCTGATTGTCAACCTAACCTCACCTAACTAAACACCCACGTGGAGTACCAACTGAATTTCAACGTACGAGCTAACGATCGTTATTGTGAAACTCACTAGCGAGCGACCGTCTCGCGATGCGCGTACGACTCCGCTGTGTGATGATTCAATGAAAATCCTTTAATCAGAATTCCCACAGGTAATTTCATTGCTCTTAATTTACTTTGCTCTTGATTTACTTTGCTCCTAGTTCCAATATACGGTTTGTATTCTTACTCTGTGCCCTGCGTTATATTCTCTAGGAAGGTATTTTTACCTCAGTAATTTGACATTTTCTAAATTTAGCTGCCGTTTACAAATGTCTACAAACTATTAGTCATTTTCGTAGCTCCAATAATACAGCAATAATTGATATATCTCTATTCTCTGTTTAAACATTATTACATTAGAAGGTTTCTAATAAGGTTTGATTCATTTCATTAATAATGAGTCCTGTCAGTTTAGTTTAGTTTTCTAACTAAATTATGATACAATTTCTATGAAAATCTAGTATAGCATTAACTAGTAAGCGTCATTAACAATACCTAAATCTATTGTTTATTGTGCCCTAACTAAGTTATCTGACACAATTTCTACAAAAATTCGTGAATTTAATTTCGGCGATTTTTTCAAGTTAGCCAGCCCTTGTTGGTCATTTTCATCCTTTACGAGCAAGTAAAAGTAACGTTGTCGCGAAAGCTCCGATAATACAATATCTCAGAGTTTTACAAGGGCATTGCATCACCATTAATCGCACTTTGGAGCAAATTTTTCTCCACTGGAACGCGTATTAATCATTTCCACTTCTCCAACGAACAAACTCGAAAACATCCGATATGTAGTTTCTCGTTTGACTATGTGAGCCCAACTTACACCGTAAACCCCATTAAAATAATAGTTTTCCAATTAAATTCCTCCGCTGCGATGAAGTTATAAATCAAAAGGCCGGGGGAGGGGGGGGAGGGGAATTCCAAAGTCGTCGACAAATCGATAGAATCACTGTTGAAACATTAATACCGCGACCTGGTCGCCTATTTCTCCCCTTTTGTCCCGGCGAAATT
Organism: Melipona beecheii; assembly: GCA_032399605.1. Lineage (NCBI taxonomy): Eukaryota > Metazoa > Arthropoda > Insecta > Hymenoptera > Apidae > Melipona > Melipona beecheii. Next base: position 2,404,601 of record JAUCMO010000484.1, on the reverse strand, counting down.
ATTTCGAAAACTTTGTGAATTATTTCTGTAGCCAGGGAACAGGTCAGCCCTGTTCATTCCTCCTTCCTTCCTTCTCGTTTCGTATTTATCTTTCAATCCGAAACAGGTAGCGATTCGGTGAACTGCGATCAAATAGATAAATTGGTCTCGAACGATTATACGGTTATTCGTGGCTAGAATTGACTAGTAAGTGTATTTATATTGCATCAATTGCCTATCAACAGCTCGATGATACATTGGATCCATTAAATACGCTAAATCAGCTTGATATTTTTATTAAATTTTTCTCTCTTCTGTTCACTCGAAAATTAAGATATTCGAAAAATAGACAGAATTCGCATAACAGAGGCTTCTTTAAGAAATACTAGTACTTCATAATAATATAAAGTACTAGTATTTCCTACTTTATGAAGTACTTCAAACACTCGCGTGTTCTTTTTCAGGGGAAGACAAATGTTCAATTTACACGTCTGAGGAATAAATTGAAATTGAATTTATTACTGGGAAACGGTCTCGGATATTTCTTTTCGTAAGAACGGACCTTCGTTACTACCGTGCCGGTTGATTGAAGCGAACACATTGCGTATTATAATTATCCTTTTGTCCTGTTAGGTGTTAATTATTTCAGGATCAGTGGTTCTTTAGAGTCATTCGAAAATAGAGCGTTCTGTTTTAGGAAGGAGAATTCACCATGCTTTACGAATAGTCAATTTCACGAATTAATTGCCCAACAACACGACGAAGAATGATAACGAAAGGACAATTTATTTGGCAGAAAAAATCGCCACGCGTGCTGTCATACATAATGCATTACGTTTTTTATTCCTGTAAATTTATTCATACACTTTTTCGTTGTACACGCATATTCTCACGCGAAACAGGGACTCTGATAATTATAAAGTTCATCGCGACGTATTCACGATTCGAAACGATATTCCTCAGCTTGCAGAAATTTCACAGTTCGGTTCGCAAGTTTCTAGAAAAATTTGATAAAAGCGTCGAGAGAAAATCGCTGGAAAGTTTGAAATCGGACGAACCTGCGAAGAAATCTCATTTAAAATCGAGGAGTGACGGAAACTCCGCGATCGTCACAGAGTTTGGAATTTAAATTAAAAAAAACTGAGCGGTTAAGAGTTTATCTGTTAGAAAGTATAAAAGTGATCCGAGAGATCGGGCTTGGGATTTTCACGGAGCGTAGCTCTCTCGCGCCGTGCCGAGGGTTTCGAAATGAAAATAAACTCACCGTCGAGGAGATGTTGTTCGAAATTTTTACGCAACTTTCCAGCTCTCTAAAGTGGAGCGGCGAACGTTGGAGAGTGTTATCTCTCGATGTGGGTTACACCCAGAAATTGTCTGGTCAAACGATCCGCACGATAGTCAAACGCCGCTTCAGAAACGATAAATCTGGCCGGATATTTCATCATTGTTCTTACAAAGCCACAAAGCTGTTATTATATTCCACTTTAATTCAATTCAATTTAATTTGACGGCAGGGAATTATTTTTTATTGGAAACTGATGAGATGAGATTAAAGCCGCTGTTTAATTTCGATTTTGGTTGTTGCAATTTATGGAAGGAAGAAAAGATTTAATGACTTTAATGAGTTGTCGCAATTGCAACTGTGAATGTTTGTGTAAAATATGTAAATGTGTATAAAAAAATGTGCATTTTTTTAAACATTCGTGGTAATTTGTTGAAAATCGATGTTAAGATGTAAATTTGCGACAAGAAATGTCGTTATGCATTCTATATTGCGCTATTAGTATTTCATATTAATCAGTGTTAGTATTCTATAATGATACTAGTACTAACGTTTTCTATCAATTTACATTCTAAACGACTACTACTAGTATTAATATTCTCTAGCAATTGATGTTAGTATTTTAACATCGATTAAAGTATTACTTTAGTATTCTGTACTAATTCAGATATTGATGAAACTATTAACAAGGAATACACAATTTTCTGATATTATGTACAACCTTTCAATAATTAAATATTGTAATATTGTATTCTGCTACTAGTATTCCATACTAACATTAGTACTTTATACTAATTTTATACTAGTGTTGGTATAAAATACTAGCACATGCTAACTCAGATATTAATGAAACTATGAAGAACAAATACACTATTTTCTAACATTATGTATAGTCTTGCAATAATTAAGTATTGTAATAATATTCCAGTACTCTGTACGAATGCTGCTACTGGTATTTTATATTAGCATTTCTTCTTAGATATGAACCTACTAAGAAAGAATACAAAACTTTTGGATGTTATAAACAAACTTGCAATAATTTCGCCACGTATAGGAAATAATTCACCCCCAAGTATAATTGACTTTTGTCACCCGAGCCCTTCTTGCATGCAACAACGTTGCGTTATGGACGCACGGATCAGCCTGATCAATATCGAGCTACACTACTTGCAGTTCCTACTACTCGCACAGCTCGTGGCTTCGTCGCGGATCGTTCGCACGTAGGCAGTAAAAATGTAGTCGTTATCGTTCGCGCGAACCGGTTTCAACCACCTTGGCAACAGTTTCACCACGAAACAGCCGACGTGCGGGGGTGAACAGACGATAAAGTGGTTCCGTGCTTCTTCTTCGCAGAGGTAAAAAGCGCGCGTAATGACACGTTGCCGCACTCGTCTGTCGTCATTATCGGATATGCAGCCTGGATTTTATTACGGCGAAGCCTCGGGGAAAGGTGCCTCTTTTGATACGCCGGCGAGATATTTAATACGAGGGCTTCGCGTAAGGACGCACGAAATGATCCTCTATTCACTGAAATTCGAATTTCCCTGTTAATTAAATCGTCTCGCCGCTGACGGTGCTCGCTATGAATAGTGATTGACGTACGTAGACGGTTCCAGCGAGAATTTGCAAGATATCCCGATTTTTGGAAAGTCCTTTCCGACAATTTGATTAATTCCCGATCAACCAAGTCACACAGAACGCGCGCGACAACGTAGGAAAAAAAAAAAAGAATTACACCGTGAGACGAATGAATATATTCATAACAGGATGGAAAGTGAACGTCGTGCGATATAATAACTTTAGCTCAGTGGGGAGGTTCATTTCGCAAACAGCGCGTGAAATTGCGACAACTGGGATTAACGCAACTATACTTATCCCTCCATTATCTTGACGGCCAGCCATATATCTGGGGTGTCGTTTCAACGCCAGCCAAGTTTCAGCGTGTTTAGTAAACCTTATGGCAATTTACAATAACTTGGGAAGGGAGGCTGTGATTTTTAGCAAATGAAAATTCGTTCATGTTCAATTAATGTTACGTTATTAAATAAATATAATATAAATTCCAAAATCTCGTGGTACTCTAAATGCAAAATGGAGTTTTGTAACACCGTTAGTACGGTTCTAGCGCTGAGTTCGGGCTCGCCTTAACGCGTCTCTCGTTTGACTGATATGCTGTATCGATTTTACCACGTTAATTGCACCTGTCCGACCGGTGACGCATTAAACGAGACAGGAAAACTGCGCGCCATTTAAACTCAGGAATTAATTGGCATCGCGGTGTATCTGTCCGTTGCGGCTGAATTCATTTCGCCCCACGTGTCTATCCTTGCTTTCATTAAAACCGAGTATTCTCTTTTTTTCTTTGGCTTTTTATTTTTAATTTTATTTTATCACTGAAAGTGATTTTAGCGGGGGTAACCCAGAAAATTGAGCCCCTTCAGATGCAACGCTGATGCAACGAAAATTAGCGATTAGTTGATTTGGGTCACGTGATTCGTGAGGGAGCGTGGGGTAGACATCGAGTAGGAGTGACGTTGTCTGGTACTGAGCGATCTGTAATTTGTTTTGTATCGATTCAAATGTTTGCATATCGATAAAATTTTATGGCAAAAAGGTCGTCTTCATTTCAAAAGTCGAAACAGTTGCTTCTGGGCCTTTCAGTGAGACGAATCGTACTGGGGTACAAGTCGTGCAGTTTTCTACCTCTCTTCACTCGAACCTTTTGATTTTATCGAAACTTGCTACACGAAACGTCGAATGTTCCGGGTAATTTTCAAATTCAACGAGTGGAAGTAACGAGGTTTTTGAATCAGAGTGTTCCGTTAACGCTTGGATTGTCGAGGATTGAAATAAAATACGATTTTAAATTTATTTAATTCGTTCGCTCAATCTGGCAACATTCTGAGAATTGTGATGATCTAGCGGCTACATGATCTCAGTTTAAGATTTAGGTAGAATTCGAAATAAACGAGTATTGATCAAATCGTTGGAGCCTTCGTTCGTAGTGGTCGATGTTTAAGTGAAACAGATTGGTTGGCAAATTGATCGAAGAGAATTGCAAATGCGTGGAAAATGGGAAATCACGGAGGACAAATGATCGTCGGTCAATGCTGGGGAAGCTTCTGCGAGGAGTTCTAATTTCAATGGGTTTAAGACAGAGGATGCTGAACAGAATCCTGTAGGACATCCTAGTGGTAGCTTCACTGACCTATAAATCTCCATGGAAGGTCTCCAATAGCTCCGATAGTTTCAATAACTTCAGTTCATTCGAGCTGCAACGTGGCTCTCAATACTCATTCGGCTGTAATGCACTTGGTAGGTATTTATAACAATAAATCTTGCTTTCATTGTAAACTAAAATTTTGGTTAATATTGATCTGTCAAAAAATAATTATTTAATAGTAATTAGCAATGATCCAAGTATACATTATCCGCTATTCAACGAAAAATTTTAACTAACAAAATTCAATTATTCATCGAACAATTAATTCTAAAGATGCAACTTCAACCAATAAATAATTATTAATCTAACCAACGACGTCACTAGATCGATCGATTACATGCTTAAGAAACCTAGCCTAATTGCTCTACTACAAAATGAAACCCCGATTGATGTCAATACGTATAAACTTTGAATAATTTGTGTCTACCAAAAAATTATTCAGTAATAATTATAATAGTATCTGAAACAATCCAAGTATACATACACTCTTTACTATTCAACTTCTACAACTCCGACTGGTTGATTTCTAACCTAAAAATTAATTGGCTGAGTCAAAAATTCCCTAGACCACACGTGCATAAAATCTAACTTCAAACCAACTTTGCTACAAAATGAGAGTACGTTAATTCCAAATATTCTGTGTCTACGAAAAAATAATTATTCAATGGTAATTAGTAACAATTTAATTTCCTACTATTTGACCTACGATTCTGAGTCCGCAACTCCGACTGACACGAAACGCCATTAGATTCACAACGCATTGACTTCTAACCGAACCCAAGACACCGGCCATCATTCGTTGAAGTAAAAATCAGCGAGGTTGTCGAATTCCCTCCGAGCAGACAGGTTCAAAGAACCCGCGGAAATTGGCCAACAGGGGAAGCACACTCGGCTCGCAACTGCACGCGCGCGATCAGCGGAAAGCTTTCGACCGAGCTTGTCGAATGTTGGCCGTCTGGTGTGTCTGCAATGCAGGCTTGCTATCGACCTGTTATACAGCAGTCATCAACCTGCCAGCAGGTGAGCGTGGTACACACAGGTGTATCGCAAACGCCCTGTTAAGAATTGATCGCACGGGGACGCCTCTCGTGTCGCACGAAATTCCCGCGATGGCCTTCCGTTGGGCTGGATTTCAACCCTTTTTTCCCTTTTCACTCCGCTCTTTCATACGGCTCGCTATTTTTACGGACGAGCACCTATCGATCCGAGATTCCAACAGATTTCCACTTGACGTTTAACCTCGATTTCAGTGATTTACGCGACGCTTGGCTAATTTCGACACTATTGCTACTAATGGACTAGGGAATTTCCGACGAAAATGGTGGTCGAAGACTCTATTCCGTGTCGTCTATTCTTACTAGGGAATTTTACCGAGTAAAATTATTAGTGAAATCGGGCGAGCAAAATTGAAGTTTAATTCAGAGTGAGAAGTGTCATTCTTGTTGTTAGTTTGTTATTGAATTTGCGATTTTTACGATATTCAAGTTTCGCAGGATTTTCCCAACTGCGCGTTGCGCAATTTCCTCGTGTCTGGCGTGGAACATCTGGCGCGAAAATGTTGCAACTTGTTTTACAACGCCGCGTAATAAGCGTTCAAGTTTCGCGTCAACGTTTATTAAAAAGCGCAAGAGTTTCTCTGTTTCGCGCTCCAATAATTTTTAGTTAATATTTCTCTCTCGTTTGATTCATTCTTGTTTCCTGGGATTTTCACTCGGGTGTCAACGACTGTTTGGGATTCTTTCATGTTTGCAAATGTTATTTTCCACATTAAAAATTTCAAATATTCCGCATTTTATATTTTCAAGTTCGGAATGTTAAATTTTTCGCCACTTTCGCGTGAAATGTTTGCCACGCGCTCTTTCATGAATATACAGAGTTTCTCAGCAGCAGGTTTTGATATTTTACGCGTTGTCAGCTTGTCAACGTGGAATTGTTTCTATTTATATTCTCCTATTTTTTGGATTTTTTTTTACCAGGATTTTGCATCGAAATTCGAAACGCTAAACTTCGATTACCCGTTCTTTCTTTCAATTTATTTCAGCGAAAACCTCACGGACGCTTGGCATTTTTCAGTGGACTTCACAGCATCGGAAAGTCCATTCTTTAAATTTCTATTGTTTTCTCGTGAAAGTTTTATGCGCAATTTTACAAACGTTTGAAATCTTCTGACAGAGTGACAAATTTTTGATATTTCAAAATATCTCTTTGGAACGGAAATTTTCTGAAAGATCGAAAGCTATCTTTAATTTTATATCATCGTCGCCGTGTTTGTAAATGTCATTTCTACTTTTATTCATTTTGCAGAAATTTTTTTTCATTCATTTCGCGTTTCATTTTATTCGTATCGCGTTTCGCTCGAATTTTATTTTATTCGCGTTAGTTAAATTCTGTTTTTAACTTTTCTAAAAATCAGTTACTTCCAAATTTCTGCTGTCTCGCTCAAATTTGTAGAACATCTCTCTGCAATTTCCGAGAGATTTCGCAAGGAGAATTTGTTCGGTCCTCCGCGAGCATTCTGCCAAAAGAAATTGACATCTGCTCTTTTGTCTTTATGCTTTCCTACGTTAAGTGTCGCAGCCTCTTATTTCGAAATCCCGAGTCTTATGAAAATACTCGACAGGGAGCAAATATTTCGCTCGAAGCCTTTAACGTAACGTCAGGGAATATTATACTTGAGCCTCGGTTTAATCTTCCTTCTGAAACGTTGTAAATTCCTTCAACAACTGTAAGCGAAAAAATTGCACGTCAAAGTTCCTCCGTGACGCGAAATATAACGTATATAATTATAATGTATATTATATAAATATAAATATATATATATATATATATGTTGTTCATATACTTTGTTATATACATGCGTAATACATTTTAAAATTCGTTCGAGGAATATGGAAAAAATATGATGAAATTAGGTTATGGTTTGATAAATGGGGCACGTTTCAGCGAAACGTCGTCGAGTGGAAAATTCCTGATAAAAAATTCGTTAACGAAAAACATCGCGAATAATTAAAATTTCTGCTGTAGAAATTAATCCAATATTTCAGCTAATGACGTTAAAAGTGCAATATCCACTGCGATATCCACGTACTGAAATATGCATTTCAACGAAGCAATCGTAAATTAATTGACCTTTAATCGAAAGCTTTTTATTACATGCACACATGTATCTCTCTCTTTTCTCTTTTTCCGTTTGTTTTTCGTGAATATAAATATCCTCGATATTAAGCAGATTGAAACGGTTTGTCGTCGTCTCTCTCGTATTCGTTGGAATTATACACAATGATCGATGAATTGCAAATTGTAACATTGTTTGACAATTTGATTTAATAACGAAATGCGGGTCACGTAACTTTCGATTCAATCAATGACCGTAATATCGCGATAATCCCTGACTGTAATCCCCGAATTATGTTGCTATTAAAATTTCTCGCCGAGAGTTCTCCAAAATTATTTCCGCATTATTTCGATAGATCTTTGGAGATTTAATATACGTACGTGTATATATAATACTTTGTATTATTACTTGGTCGAAATTTTAATAATGTAATTTGAAATATTTTTTTAGTGTTCTAACAGTGTGAAAGTATAGTATGAATATATTTCTGAATTATGTTTATCGATATTTTGAAATATTCATGAAGTATGAACATACAGGTGATATTTTTTTGACATTTTCCACTTTCAGTCTTAAAGTAAAGGTAAATATTGACAACTCTGTCCTCTTTCCCTCTTTTCCTGAAAAAAATTCTCCCTGAAGCAAAAGAAATTGGAATTTACTTTCTCATCTTATTCGTTAAAAAAAATGTTGTTCCATGTATGAATACGAAATTGCAATTCGAAAAATAATAACGTTCACACGCGTCTAAAGGTTGCTGTGTATTTTCTGTATGGAGCTCTTCCAGAAATTGCTAGTCCATTTAAATGACAGATTAATGTTTCCTAGGGTGTGATAGTTTAATCATTCCTGAACATGTTTCATGACAGAAAAAACAGGTGGTAGTTGGGTTGGTAAATGTAATGAAAGACGTAAAAGAAAAGCTGAAATAGTTATGCAAATGATGCGTGATAAAAAATAAACAAACAGCAGATGTTCATATTTTATACAGAAATCTATGTGTACTACACTCTGTCATCGATAAATTGTAAAAATCTTCCGGAAAATGTCTAGAATTCTTCCTTATCAGCGAATCGATATTGCAGGCTCTGTACGAAGCAGTTATCTGTTGATGATACATCAGAAATCTGTTCTACCGTCGGCGATTTCACTTTTAACGACGATTTCTACATCATCTACCTTTGGTAAAGTAGATAACTCAGTGATCTTATTTCTTTTTTGTTACAGGTAAGTCGAATAATGTGAAAAGTTTGCTGCATCTGCTTGGAACTGTTCAAAGTTTCAACAAGGTGAGTTTGCACGCTTAAAGTTAGGCCGGATTAAGAAAGGCAAACTCTTGTTAATTAATTCATGTCATAAACTTATTCTTCGCATTAAGGGGGAGGATTAACTTTCTTACTAATTAACCAAACTCGCGTATGCAATATATGTTGCCGCTAATTACAAGATCACGAATGTTCCACTTTCAACTAATTTTCGAATAAGAACGATACTTTCTAGTCGAGTCTCTGAATTTTTTCACTGCACGGCGCAGAAGATGGGACGATGTCGATCAAAGTGAACCGATCGATCGCATTTTCATAACGAGACGAAGCTCTCCCCCCAAGAAGAGAAATCCTTTGGGACAGATTTCACAGAGTCTCAAGCTCATCTATCGGTTAGAGTGACTCAGCCAGTTTGAGTGAAAGAGTTTCCTTCGACGTATCAATTCCCTCCCCCTCTCCCTCGTCGTCTTTATACCAGCTGGAACTCTCGCTGGTTGCGTGGAGCGAACGCGTTGCAAATAACCTCCCTCGTCTAATTCGTTGGCGCGAACGCCAACCATTTTGTTTGCCCATCGCCGTGGAACGTTCCCAAGTGAACCGCCGCGAACGTTTTCACGCATTTCCGACACTCCAAGATACAAGCAAATTGCTGCCGCTCCGAGCATCCGAGCGGAAAGTTTAACAATTTCCGTAATTGCAGGTGCGTCCCGTAGCTTTCTCTGTTAATTGGACGAAATTCATTCTGCTATTTTCGCGTACGGTTTTCCGGGAGGGAGTGGAAAGAAGTGGAGGATCTAACGCAAATAGAATCCTGTCTGAAATCCGTTGTCCCCGGATGCAGCAATTACGGCCAGCAGTTTGACTCACTGGTCCAAACCTGTTTGGCAACTTAAATCGACGAGACCTAGTCTCTCTGTGCCTAACGAGTTTGTTTGATTTATTCGTTTAGCGAATTTGACCTGTTTATGGGAGCGTCGGGTTTCGAGTGGTCTCTCAAAATAAATTCTCCCAAAGTCGGGAGTCGTGGAATGGAACAGTCGTTTTTGTTACAAAATATTCTCCGATCTAACAGCCTCGATCGAATCGAGTCTGATCGTTTCAGCGTGGCTGTTAATTTCGGAAACGCGTATTAATTTATTTAATATTAAATAAATATGTATTTATTTTTAGAATGGGGCACGTCATGATTCGAAACACACTCGTGACTATAAGTTTTCAAATTCACGATCGAAACTTTGTTCTTGTTACTTTTCCAACAAAATCGCAGCTAAAGTTTGTCACACAGAAAGTTGCACGATGTCTGATAATAAATTAAATAAGTCTAATATCGCGGGTATACGGATGATGGAATTGCAGAATTGAAGACGACGTTTGTTCCAAATGCAATCTGCCAATCCGTTGAATTCGAGTCAGAATTGGTATCGAGCCGATGTTATAACCGAGAGGGATTAACCGAATCCCGTTATTTCTCTGTAAATACCTGGAAGTTGACTGGCGGTCTGTTATTTCGTACCGGCGGTGGCGTTTCATTGGACATGGCCCTAAAATCGATAGCAGGCCGGCCGTGTCATCGAGTCCCAATCGTCTGTTTCATTCGAAGCAGCCTGCAATTCGCCGTGCCCTGCGTCCCCTCACGGTCCAGTTTAACGAACTTTCTTAATTGCTCGCTTCTCGACGCACCAAGGGGTCCACGCGTTCGAGGCTGAGTAACGACATATTCACGAGAAATCTGTCATTATCTGCCCGTTCGAATCGTTGGAAACGCAGAGATGAATTTTGTGATAATCGCGCGAAAACGTGCGGAATTCCAAGAATCGCTGAGAACTGGCGAAAATTTGCGCTGGCTCGCGATATTTGACGAATTTTATTTGAAGAGTTTTCTGAAACGTGAATTTCAGCCAAGTTCGAATTACGAGATTCCCTACTAAGTTTGCGAAATTCTACGAAAGTCTGCGAAACACTCATTCGAAAATTCATTGAATCATTAATGAAACCATCAACAATATTTATAATTCCCAGGCACACAATCTCTTCAATTTGGTACCCTACTTGGTGAAAGAAATCGTGCAGCAAATTTTAAAGAGTGTCGTTGCAAAGAAGAGGTTTCGCTCTTTAAATTGGTGGTAGATTCAGTCACAAAAAAAATATATAAAAAAAAAAACGAAAAGTAAAATTTTCATTCTTCGGAAAGGAAACGAGACCGGATCCACTGTTGCGCGATTTCTTGTTACGAAATTTCAGTGCTTTAGACAATCGTCAGTTTTTTTGAAACATCAATTTGGTAATTAGTAGCGTACGCCACTAGAGCGTTGAATCGCCACCGAAACCAAGGTCGAAATTCCACGTGAGAATATTCTCAGAAAACCAAGAAAAAACGCGACATGAATTCCAGGAACGTGACAATGATACGTACGACGTCGCGTTGGCGAAGTTGGTGAAGTCGTGGCCCAGGCAGAAGGACGGTTATTGATTGGCTGCCTGTTGCTTTTAACCCTGCCACTGCTGCGGTTACACAGCCTCCCCCATTTACCCCTCTTCTGACAACTTTCTATCGTTCTTTAATGGGTACCTTTGCTCCGTTGCACGACTATTTGGACACTTTCGATTTTTTTTTCGATTTTTCGGTCCGGTCCTTCAATTCACTTCACCTCCCCCTCTCTCTCCGCCCTCCGGTAGATACAAACAGCCACGTGAAGTTTACCCTTGACTGCTGGCTTCCGTTTGACTTTAGATCGTTCCTGGAAGTGAAATTCCTTTCACGGATTCGCCTTGATCGTTACTTGTGGCGGATGTTGATCTACCACGGTTCTTTTTTCATCAGATGGACTCTGGAGACTTTGAAGGGTTAGTTTGCGGAACGAGATCGACTTCTCTTTGGTGAAATATGGCGCAAGTGTTGAGATTCGAGATTGTTTGAATATTGTTTGGGGCAAATTGCCCGAGTTCTGGCTTTTAGTATTCCGTTTAATGCGTTAATAGCGAAATTGCCAGAATTGGGAAAAGTGGATAAACTAGAAATTTACCATTATTCGGTTTGAATGGAACGATAAATGGAAAAATGAAGGTCAAATATTGGTTTTTCAAGGATAGAAATTACAGAAGCTTAAAAATATAAAATATAAAATAAAAAAAAAAACACTGCACGACTTGTACCCCAGTACGATTCGTCTCACTGAAAAGCCCAGAAGCAACGGTTCCGATGATGACTTTTTTGTCATAAAATTTTATTGATACATAAACATTTGAATCGATAGAAAACAAATTACAGGCGCGATCGCTCAGCACCAGACAACGCCACTCCTACTCGAGGTCTACCACGCCCCCTCACGGATCACGTGACCCAAATCAACCAATCGCTAATTTTCGTTGCATCAGCGTTGCACCGATTTTTTGGGTTACCCCCGTTAAAGTCACTGTCAGTGATAATGAATATACGATCGAGTTTGAACATCCTGGCCGTGCAATAGAGATTGTTCTACTTGTTGAAAAGACGTCGAATCTTCAGCGACAGACCGACCGTTTCGACTCGGCAGAAATGATCTGATCGACGCGTAGGGAAAATAGGCCACTGTCGATCGGAATGACGTTTAGCCGCGTTCGTCCGCGGCGCAATAATTTTCGTGGCCTGCAGCTCCGGCCACGTGCACGCCCGTGGCGCGCATCTCGCGAGATTTAATCAGCGTTCAACCCCGCGTAAATAACTTATCGCTGGCAACAATAATGAATTTTCGACAGTTTCGGCCTGGGGTACGCAACACAGTGCACGCGGACGAGCTTCCACCTCCAAATGCCGGATTACCGCCCCGTTTCATTATCATACATTTCGAATTCAACAGTTCGCCGTGTAATTACGTTCTCAGCGTACGAATATACCGTCAATAAGTCACCCCGTGATTATCGTCAGCTTGTAACTTATATCGCTGGACGTCAGGGGGATTGGCTTGAAGTTTCGCGCGAAACTGTACAGGGTGTTTCAAATTTAAATGCCGAAACTTCAGGGGCTGATAAACTGAGAAAAAATGCCTTTTAGACGTTTGTTCGTTTGTTTATATTATTATCTGCTTTGACGAAGATATTGTTGAAAATGTTGGACTTTTGCAGTGAATCGTTCCACGAGAATAGATATTTTCTCGCATAAAATGTATAAACTTTGGAGAGAATTGTTTTAGAAACGACGTCTTCTTTCTTTCGTCGAAGATCGAGATTTTCTCCAAAGAGGAGCAAATTTGTTTCTTGATTTATCGATTCTTCCACGCGTTCCCAATGTTTTGATATTTAAATCCAAGGGATACTCTGCACTTTCGCAACTATACGCAGTTCCATGTGAGAAAGTAATTACCTTCCCTGTCAAAGAGAAAGTATCAAGACGAAAGGGAATATCGGCACCCCGTTTCAAGTCGAGATTTGTCCGTAATTCAAGACAGGGTCTGTTCAAAAGAGACGACAGTCCGTGAAAATGGGGAAGGAGGGGGCGAACGTGATCTACGAACGCTCTCTAAATTTTCTCAGATTTTCTTCAATCTTTTCGAGATAGAAGGAACCTCTCTCGTGATTTGTCACGATTTCCTTGGAAATCGGGCGAGAAGAATTCTCTCGTTCTCCCAGGAAAACTGCGAATCTTCTGAAGTGCGAATTGCCTCACGAAAATTGAAAACAAACTCTCGCCAAAATCATGGACTTCTTTCGCACTGGAAATTTTTAGTCTACGACTACAAAAGTTGAGTCGTTTTCAATTAAGTTCACGTCCAGAAACGGCGTCCCGAACAATCTGGAGAAAACTGTGGTGAATTTTAAACTTCGTGTGACACGGACAGAAACCTCGGAGTAATTTAATAGTTTGCACGAAGACAACTGGATGACAAAGGACATTATTCGGATGGGTAGGGTAGGTAGACGAAGGAGTGGTGGAAGGTCTGCTCCTCCGAGTTAATTTAACTTCGTTCTGGTATCTTGGCCCGTTCTTTCGCCCCGAGCTAATGGAACGAAAACGTTCCGGCAAATTTTAATGCCGTTATTTATCCCACTCTGTTTAACGTACTTTCGTAATTAAACCAATTCCTGCCGCAGGAATATTCTTATTGACAGTTGGAAATTTCGATCTGTTATAGTCGGCATTCAACGGTATTTCATTGCGCAAAACTGAGCGCAATTTCATTTTTCGAGGCGCATTTTCGCTGTAGGTAAATTTTTTCGCAATTTGTGTTCGATTATTCCAATTGTTTGGTCATTGCGATATGATTATCGTAATGTAATTATTGCGATAATTATAACGAGTAACATTCAATATAAAATTGATTGACTGCAATATACTACAATATAAGTATAATAATTATTATGAACAATATTTAATATAAAATTTTTATTACTGTAGTCATATTGTTGATGTAACATTTTCTGTAACATACTATAAGTAAATGTAATTATTACTACACTCACTATAATTAAATTCGTCAACAGAATCGTACAATATGGTATGATTCATTTTCAATAGGCAATTCTACGAAATTGTAATTTCACGGGAATTTGTAAAATTCTATCAAATGCGAGTCCGCGATCAACATGACAGTCGACCGTGATAATCAGACTTTCGCCATTCCTACTCGAGATCTGCCCCACGCCCCCTCACGAATCACGTGACCCAAATCAACCAATCGCTAATTTTCGTTGCATCAGCGTTGCACCTGAAGAGGCCCGATTTTCTGGGTTACAAGAAGCATTGTACTTTGAACAATTTACGTATCTTTTATACATTACACGCACTCTGTGCAATTTTGTGCAACTTAAATTTCCCATAAATTTCCAATAAATGCAAAAAGCATAATCTGGCAATAGTTAACCAAACAATATCTGCACAACGTGACTCGTTTTCAGTAGATTAGGTTAACCGACTGAGTTCTTAGCTCTCCAAACTTGGCCACGTTCTCTGACAGAAAGACAAAAGTTACTGGGATCATGTGTCAACGTAATAATAACGATTCAATGGAAATGGATCAGCACAATTAATTAATTACCGAGTCGTTAGCTATCCTCTGTTTACTATCCTCTGTAATCGATCGATGATCATTCGAAGGGAATGGTTAAGGAGATCCTTCATTTTCTCTCTCTCTCTCCCTCTCTCTCTCTCTGCACCCAACTAATTTCACTAATCGCAGAAGAGAATATTTCTCTCAGAGGCAAGTTTCGCAAATTTGCACAGCAGCTCGAGGGGACCGCGAGGGGAGGATTGAAGAGGATTCGTTTCGAAGATCGACAGATCGTTCGCCAACCAGAACTGACGCCAAACAGCAAACGTCAGACAGCTCGCTCCTCGATCGTTTTCCAATTTCTATTGGTCGTTTTTTACACTGACGTGCACGCTCTTTGAACGCTGTTTGGCGATTTTTCTTGCCCGGGAACTGCAAATCGATTTGGACACTTGATTCGCGAGAGAATCGGATGACAAACGAAATGGACAGAACGATATTATTTCTTCGGTGTTTTTGTTTGATTTAAATATCGTTCAATAATTGCATTGCGTTATGTACGAAATTAAAATTATGATATTGCGAAATTCATTCAAATTATATATAATTGTATATCATAATTTGTAAAATTAATTACAACATAATTTAAATATTCTATATTTAATTAATTTATTAGTTATTAATATTTAATAAATTAATTAAGTATAGTATAATTAAATTATGCTGTAATTAATTTTATTAATTAATTAATTAATTAATTCTAAATTAATACTTGATTAAGTATTACACATGAAATAAAAGTGTAACATTACAAAATTATATAATAATAATTACATATAAATTATAAATTATGAAATTAATTATATTATTTCTTTTGACGTTTCTTTATTTAATTCTTGTTTAATTGAATCGTTGATATATTGGTCTCTATTTTTTTTTTTTATTTTAAATGAGTTTTGTCGTTAACATTATCATCAATCATCGTTCGTGCGTCGATAAAAAGTCAAAAAGCTGATTGAATTTCTGGCGCGAAACAGCGCGATAATAAATTCACTCTCAAGGCGATAATAAATTTACGAATGGTTGAAAAGCATCGGAACGAATTGGCAGGATCGATACGTACGCGTTTTGAATTTGGTTCCCTCGTTAACGAGCGATAACTCGCGATATTAGCGCGGAATAGAGGACGAAAGGCAAACCGCGCAAGCGTTCCTTCCTATATCGACCCTTGACCGTCTCTTCGGCGTTTCTATTTCGCCGAATGCAGGCCCTGTTGTCTCGATTGCGCGGTTCACTGACAATTATCTACCAGCCGAGCACCAGCTGGGACCCCGAACGACGATTACGCGCAGAACACGTTTCCAATTGGCACGATTATTGCGTAAAAAAATGCCAATCCTCCCTTTTCTCACGCATTTTAATTTAACTAATTAACTAAAAAACGCTTCGAACTAATGCAAATTCACATCCGGAGTACGTATGCTAATCTTCATATCGATCCGCGAATTAATATTCACGTTAATTTTTTAAACGTATTGAATATTCATAAAGGAACTTGAACAGCTTCTTTTGGCAATTAGTATCGTCAAGCAAATTACAGCAAACCCACCTGCTGCGATAATCTTTTCACGGATATAAGCTGCTGACGAAACGAGACTTACTGATTCAGCTTCGCCTCTATAATTCACATCAATCTAGCACGTGTAAAATCTTTGTCTGTCACGTCTTGTTGCTTTGCACTTTCGAAATCATCCTGTGGTAAGTGTTATTAGTCGTCTACGGACTATAGTTTGCACTTGAAACAATTTCAACGAGCGGTAGATTGACTAGATAGTCATCGAAATTTTTCGTCGCTCCGTATCTCGAATATTCAACCATGGGAAAAAATCGTTTTTAATACGAGAATATCGACCAAGTCTCTCCTTAAAAATGCTTTTCGAATCACGTCGATACGACGTTCCGTTCTCGAGATATCATCAAAGAGAACTGTGATTTTTAGTAGCGCGACTATTTCTGTCTGACTCGCACCCGCGCATTCCCTCATTCCACTAGTCGCGCATGCGCGGACAGCTTATAGTCACGGGTTTATAGCGTCGCTGATGGCAACTTGACGTGGTCGGTAACCGCTATACGAACCACCGCCGCAAAGTGTCGTATCTCGGGAACGAATCGAGACATCGACGTGAAACAAAATGCATTTTCACTGTCTTTTGAATCTATTTTTAGGGAAAATTTAGAGACTCTTCTGCGTGTATTTTTACTTGAAAGTTTATGTTCGTTTATTCACATTTCGAAGATTTGATCTGTTTGCTTGTAGTGCCTAGTTGCTGTTATTCAAAGACACTCGACGAATAAAATGGTATGGACTGTTTATTGCGAAAATATAAATAAATTACTTGGAATGCACAGTGAAACGTACAGTATTATTATTGCAGTGATGAAATTTTCCAGATGGTTATCTACTTTTTAAAAGCGGGAGAGAGTGAAAAGCAGGTTTTTCCTGGTTTGTTCGTATCGTTGCTGCTTTCTATCTGTCGTAAAAGCACAATTTTCTTAGAAATTATCGTCACGAACTCGAACGTGGGTGAACTATCTGGGTGAACTATCCGCTGCACAAATAGCGGAACAGTAATGATGTGTAACAGCTCGGGGGAGAGAAAGAAAGCAGCTCGGTCCATTATTGCTCGCCGAGTTCCAAGGCGAAAAAGAACGAGAAAAACTCGCCATTACGAGTTGCAGTTAAAGATCTCGCGAAAGAACGAGGAACAATCACTTTGTCAAATAATTTCGAGAGGATTTTTTCGTCGGAGTCCAGAAAACTCTCTTTAATTTGCCCGACTCTCTCCTCATTGAAATCCAAACAAATTCGACAACACGAATTAGCTGAAAAGGAACGAGTTGAAATTTAATTGCCCGAATTGAACATGTTGAAACTGAGGCAGTCTCGATAACGGAGAATTAAATATTCGATAAAACGAATGAAATATTTTCGACGAAATAAATAAATAAACAAATAAATAAAAAATACGCGATACAATTAAATCGATGTCAACTCGAATTCTCTTCGGCGAATATGTTTTCATCGTCAGTCCTTTTAAATTCGCGCTCACTTCGACGCGGACGAGATACAATTCATCAAAGATAAATTTCTCCGATAAATATATGCTTCTCGACTCTGTTCCGATTCGAATGAAAATTGAAACAAGGCGAGACCACGCTCGACGTGAATCGCGCGAGGTTAACACGGAGAAGAGACACGTTTTTATTTTCAACGTGAAACTCTCCTCCGAATGTGATGGCGAAATGTGATTTATTCGACGTCATATTTCACGTACATGTCGCGTTCGTAACAACGATACGACGGCGTTTTTCCTACTCCCCCCCCCTTCCCCCACCCCCCTTGTTGCGTAATGGCCGTCACGTTTCTTCCTTTATAGAAAATCAATCTGCCATTACGTCAATTTGTAATCGCCCGGTATAAAATAAATGTTTAACGTGCTGTTGTCGATAATTGCACGGCGTTTCTCGGCGCGCTCGGGCTCTCGTCCGCCTCTCTGTCGACGCCAGGCGATGTTGTTTTATCACACTCGAACGCACCGGCGACGACGTCTCGAATCGATTGCGCGTTATTGCGGCAATTTGCAAACATTATTGCGATATTCATCCATGTTTGAATATCACTCGCGCACGTGTCGCGGTCACCCCGCGAGATGATTTCCCCCCTCCTCCGTTGTAAAATAATATCGACTGCTTGGAAATCCCCCTCCCTCCCCCGTTTAACCGTTTAATTTAATGTTTCGCTCGTTTCCGTTTCATCGGGAATCACGTTTTTTGCCGCGCGTTGAAACGAACGGTGATTTATCGAAGTGTTGGAAGTTTTGCGCGAAGTGGAATACTGCGGAACTTACAACGTGCAAAGAATTTTAGGAATGTGTATTTCCTGGAAGAAAATTTTTTTTCACTTTAAATTGTTATTTCGGACGGACAGTTTTAGTTCAGAAAATTCAGATAAAATTTTATAATGTCGTTTGGAATTATGTATGTTGTTTTTCTTCTCTTTTATAATAGTTGGACATTTTTATTTCTGGATGTTTATTTGAAATTTCGTTGTATTATTTTGAATTTCATTTATTTGTCTTTTTTTTTTTTGAAGCGATTGAAAAAGTTTCAAATATTTGTTTAATATTTTACATTGTTATGCATTTCGAGTCAATTTCAATGGATGTATTTTTTTTTTTTTTTGTCAAATGCGTGGCGAGTTTCCATTTCCGAAAGTTTATATAGATTTCCGTTCCGTTATTTCAGATTATACGCGGATCAGAGTAGAATTAACAGGTCAAATATGTAGTGAGCGCCAAGTGGTTTTACTGAACAGTGTTTGAAGAGCGGTTCGGTCGTTCCGTGCGCCTTATGGGAACCCTATTGCAGATCAAAACAGTTTAAATGGAGCTAAATTGGTCGTTTCACGTTTCCGTTTATCGTTCGAACGATAATGTTTGATTTTCAAAGTTCTTTCGTGCATTTCTTCGTTAATTCTTGCACTAATCTTAAATGCCAAATAGTCACGAAACATAATTATTAACAAAAACACAATTAACTTTCGCTCTTTCGACTTTGAACTGATTGTTTCAAATATTAAGTTAAATATTGTTTTACATAATTTATTACATAATTCTACTGTATTGTACATTCTACTATATACTACTATATATTACACACTACTGTATACTGTATACTATATACTATTATACACTATATAGTGTAATACTATTTTACTATACAATACCATTTCTACTACTTTTACTACTTTTTATTATTTCGCGACTGCAGACTGTGTATTAAGTAGGGGAAACTTAATTGCGAGCCACACGCTTGAAAACGAATTCTTCTCAGAAAGTATGCAACGAGCGTAACAAGCAACAAAACCTCATTTCGATGGACCGACGTAAATGCAATTACGCGAGTATATACCGTAACATGCGGGGATAAATAACGTCTAAAATACGCCCGGGGTTGCAAAGACAGTGCATTAATTAATGCGTCAGTCAAGCGTGTGCCCTTGGTTAGGAGCGAACTAACCTTCCGTCTCACTCTCTTTCGTTCGGTCCGCTTAGAGGGCGGAGGATTCAATTACAGCCTGAGAATTTCCAATAATCCGATAGTCGATGTTTACAGTCATTCATGACTGGCGTGGATGTTATTCGCTTAATCGCGAAAAGCGGCGCACTAACTTCCTGTTGTTTGTTTAAACGAACATGTTGCGTGTAGGAAGGAACAAATTTTATTTGGAAAGTGTAATTACTACACGTGATTCTCATTGAGATTAAAAACGCGATCAGTCTCTCGAACTATAATTTTTTAGTAATAAATTTTCAATAATAATTTGGACGTTCTGCGAACGTTGACGCTAAACGATAAAAATTTTATTTATGGACAGAGAGGAGTGTTTCTTCGATAAATACATGTGTATTCGTTCATTACACTTGATTCGACGAGCAAATTCCCCTTGGCAGGGTCCAGGTAACCTGCTATTTTTGCCTTTATTTACTCTTGATTATCGGCCTGACAGCCGAGTCACACACAGAACATCAGCTGATACTATTTCTGAACGGACAAAGCGTGGAGAATCAGAGGAGAAGGGCGAGCGTTGGCAATTGTTCCTCTATCGAGAATAAATTTCTATTTTTCTTAACTTTTCCTTTGCGTAAAATTTTCGTGAAAATTCATAAATTTCGCAGTGTTAATCATCGCGTGCATACACAGAACGAGTTTTGCGAAAGATATTACATCAAGGGAACAAAGAACGTATGAAGGGTATTACATGGCAGGCTGACGATGACGCGAGGTATTACACAATACATGGGGAAAAAAAGGAGAAAGCATTACGCAATAAATGTAAAAAGAACGAAACGTGGTCGACTGTGCGATGAAAGAGGTGTCTCCACGAGGAATACGTAATGAAGCGTGGCAGGCAACTTTTTAATTGCTATTTACCGAGCTTTCATCTACTCCCTTCGCTCCTCCACTTGTCTAGACTTCAAAGTGTGTCCCGGAGCAGACCCTTCAGCGGAAACGATGATTTCTCGTCGAGCATTTTTGTACCTGTTTAGCCTCGTCGATTCTTCAAACAATGATGCTCGATTCGTCCGTACCAACGGAGAAGAAAACGGGATCGTTTTTATTTGTCTAAGAAAGACTATTCATTGAACCCAATTGACCACTTTGTGCGTTAATAAATTCGAAAAAATGAAATTTCGAATTCTTCTGCTTCTGGATACTTGGCATGCGTTGACGGAGATACTAGAACAGTATCTATTGTTTCTCATGGTTACGTGACTACAGTGTCATGTCATTTTCAATTTTTATAATTTCTGATGATGTGACTGTAACCTCATGTGGGTTTCAGTAATTGGCGACTATTTATTTCAGTGACGTGACTATGACACCGTGTAAGTTTCAGTAATTAGTGACTGGTGGAGTTTAGTAATGATGTGACTATATAGTAATTACTATCTATTAACGTGACTGTAGCATTAGTGTGATTGCCAGTGGTCGTGAATCATTCGCAAAACCTTGAGAAAGTTACTAAATCCAACAATTTAAGCTATCAGTAACGCAATTCCGAAGTGGATGTCACTCCAAAATGTAACTTTTCTAAAATTCGTCGAAAATTGTGAATTGCGAATACGACTCTCTCCTCTAAATAACGCGAATCGCGAATTTCACTTATTTTCCAAAGTTTCTCCCATTCTGTACCTACATGCGTGGTGGAACTTGTACGAACTTGCGTGGTGGAACGCGTTGAAACTCGGTCCAGAGACAAAGAGGCGTCGTTTCTCCTCGTCAGCCAGCAACAAACACTCGCGAGCAACTCCCGCGCCGTTTGCTCGCGTGTCTCGTAATTCACGTCACGTGACGGTCATGTCGCCTTAAGTATAACTGACAGACCTAATGGCCAACCAGACGTCCATTACCCACTTGTGTGACGTACGAAATGATAGCACCGCTATCTGCCGCGAAGATTGAAGACAATTTACCGGGCACACGCGTGTATTTCCGTCTCGTCCGAGAGTAAAACTACGTATTGAAGGACGGTGTTGGGTTCTTTGTTGAACCGTGTCACACGATCGCGACGTCTTGGCAAGGTGATTTGTAGCTCGAGGAGCAGGCCTGTGATTTTGTGGGTTAACAGTTTCGATGACGGTGACGCGTCTGTTGCGTCGCAATACCGATGTACCGATATATCTCGTCCAATTAATCGAACGAGATAATTTTGGTCTTCGAACGAGTGAACTGTGTTTAGGAAATATTCTGACGAATATTGTCAATTGTCGTTAATAATTAATCGACAGGAAGAAAATTGGAACGACGGGTAACTAAAATTTTAATAATACATTTTGTTAATTAATTTTTTTTTTATCTAAAACTAACGTGTAATTGGAGAAACTTGCAATTTCGTTTCTTCTCTGTTTTCTATTCAATCAGGAAAACGAACACACACATGAACAACGAAATCGCTCTGTTAATTAGATCGAGGGAAACGGATTAATTAACTCACTATCGATTTTCGACTCTGGTAATTATTAAACGAACCGCCTTCAAAGGGGAGTTGAATGGCGAATTTTGCTGGCAGTTTACCCCCGAAAATTTCGCATTGGAACTCGAATTCCTTTTCCCAGTAATTTTACACAACTTGCGTGGCACAGTTCGTTAGAAAGAAATTAACTGAAATTGATTGAATTGAAATTAAAAAGTGAAAATTTTATGCAACGATTTTAACAATTTTGTTTCGTCAAATGTCAGACAATCTCCCTTGAAAATTCCAAGATTCGCCAATTGTTCACTGGAGGAGGCAAATTTTCAAATAGTTCCAGTGGAAATTTGCTTCGCCGCGAACTCGAGCGATTGTTAAAGGAGCTAACTTTTAACTACCGTCGGAATTAACTTTCCAAGCGAGCAGACAATTCGGTCACTTTGTAGCTCCAGTGGAAAAATTTTGTCAATTAAAAATTCCACGGGGAAGTTTGTTCCAGTCTGGGGAATCCTTAGCACGGTACTGCGAGACGACAGGGACTTGCGCAGTCGGGGGATTCCCAGCATCCCAGACAAAGGGTTCACGTGCAATTTTCATGGAAGCCTGCAGTCCAAATACAATGACGTCGTTGGAAAATTGACTAGCGTGTCGGCTCTCGTATAAACTCTCAAACTTCTATCGTTCCATCGACCGCCGCGAGAGCGAAATAACCACGCTACGATATTATCGCTCGCTACGAAAATCTGTCACTCGCTGCGATCAAACTTTCGTGGATTTCCCAGGTAAAAAAAATTTCCTGTCCTCTTCTTTTCCTCTTTTCCTTTTTCTGTTCAAACTCCAAAAAATCCGTTTCCACGGAGGTTTCGTTTTCGCGTTTTGAAATAAAACGAGCAAGGAAGAATCTGTTTCGTTTCGTTGGCTCTAAATGTATATTTATTTATGCGATTACAAACGTGCGACTTTGAAACGAGAAAACAATTTTATTTCCTCACTGTCGGGAGCAGGAGGACAGTTTTTACGGAGGAAATAACAGACGCTTGAATCTCCCTTCATCTCTCGTCAAACTTCAAATATTTAAAGAAGGATCCGCAGAGGAAGAACTTGCTCCGAAATAAAAATTCCCGCGCGTTTCGCACTGCTTTTGTTTTAGTTTCTTTATCCGCGGTTCCCGCGCTCTCCCCGTGCTTTCTTCTCGCAACTTTCCTCCGCAAAATTTTTCAATCATCCGACGATGCATCTTCCTCTTTCGCCACCCTTTCGGTTGTTCAGGGATTACGATAGTCGGTGTCAGCTGCCAGCTTGTTTAACCAGGGCCATTCGTTTTCTTTTCTTGCCGCGCCCCGCGCCGTTTATCGCCCTCATTCGGGTATTTCCGGCCCGCGAGTGCTCGCTTTTCAACCGTCGACAATGCTCGTCGAATCGTTGCGACAAACTGCGTTGCAACCCAATTCGATACTTGTTTCAATGATCGGTAACGCAAAATTGTCAGAATATAAAAATTTGTCGTATTTGGAATAAATCTGCTACTTTTCTTGACAAGTGGAACGATCCGGTCTTATAAATATTCAAAAACACGTAAATCTGTTAAACGGAACGGCAGAGATTTGGAGTTTCAGTTCTTTGCTGAAATCGGTTCAAGGCGAAAGACGATAAAACGATAAAATGAAATTGTGCAAAGCTCGTGTAAAGTTCCAATTTCTCAAGTTATCAAACTTACTTCTCCTCCGTTACACTTCTCGCTTAAAACTGTTGAACTCACTAACCGAATTACGCGCAAAGTCCCTCGAAAAATTTCTAGGAAATTCCGCGATTTAATTCAGTCAGGAAGAAACTCGCAAGAAAATTTGTCTCGCTCGAAACTCCAAAATTATCGACAACCGCGCTTTGCTGTGTCTCCTCCCTTTTGCAAATTTCCCAAAAATCGTATAGAAATCCTACCACACCAATGCTTTTCGCTGAAAAAAATCCTCCGGAGGACCAGAGAAAGAGGGAAATGTGTTTGTTGCGCAGAGACAGGAAAACGGAGGTGGTGCACGGAAACCCGTTGACGTTGCACGACGTCACGAACCTCGAGAGACTCCAGACACCGCTTCCAAATTAAACGCAGAAGTCTGCGCGGCCGTGATTCTTTAAACAAACGGCGGGACGCATCGCCGCGCAAACAGAGACGGAAACTCGCTGCGTACGCGCCGATGTTTATACACACACCGGTGTTCTGGAGTGTCCGTGCAATTTGCCGGAACGTGGAATTTTCCTCGCGCAATCGAGGGGGAAAGTAAATTTCGGAACAGAAAGTTGAAAAAGCGATTCTATTATTGATTCCGCGAGTACCGGGCAGGGTGAATTTTAAATCACGTTGCCGACGGACTCTCATTATAGGCCAGTAATTTCGCGATTAAATTTCCCTCGAACGCGTTCGGAGAGAGTTTTGAACGGTTGTGTGTATAGAGGCGTGGGTGGTGGGGTAGCACCGGCTGACCTAATTTTTGCAAAACAGCCGGTGCAGAGGTACGCTCGCTAGGACGCTGAAAAGCGTCTCTCAAGACATTTCCACCGGCACCATGTACACTTGAACTTCAAAATCATTCCCCAACTGTCTCTCTCTCTCTCTCTCTCCCCCTCAATGTTAATCACATTCCAAAGAATTCGCAATTTGCAGTGTCCTCCAAATTTGGTTGTCAAGTTTCCCAACGAAGCGATCAATAAATCAAGCGAAGCAGCTTAATTCAATAGGAGATTGTAAATTTCCCAATTAACCGTACAAGAACCGAAGACCATCGAGACCATTAACTCGACGAAATTCAACGACAGTCAATCTGGTCGCGAGTCCAGGGATCGAACGCAGGATCGATCGTTCCCGTGGTCGTCAACGGAAAAAACAACGAGAGAGAAAAAAAAGAAGATATCGATACGGCGGCGTCGCGGTGCCCCGCGGTACGTTTTTCCCGATGGTACGTTACTGTGCCACGGCGACGCCATACGGAGAATCGTTCCGTCAGTCGGGTCTCGGCCGCCGTCAACGTCAATACGACGGCGCACGAGCTCATCGTCTCGGCTCGGAAGCACCGAGAGCTTCCTCGCGGTACGTGAAACACTCTGCCGTCCTCGCTACTCGCCTCTCTCCACCCCTCACCACTCCGGTCCTCGCCCCTGTGCCTCGAATATCGCCGATCACCCAGGCAATTTGCCAGGCCGAATCGTCGGTGGCGTGCGTGGCGTGGCACATCCCATCCCGTGTCGTCGCGGAAGCCAGTTTGGACCCCTGACTGTGTCTGTGTATTCGCGTTTAGGCGTTTCGTTTCTTCAGGTTCCTCCAGGTTTTAGCGTCTAGTTTCTCCAGGTGTGCAGGCGGACCGGTGACACTGGCGGTTTACTGGCCGGTGCACCCCTTCTTCTGCGTGCAAAGTGGGGTGAAAGGACGCGACTGGCGGTTCGATAGGTTACTCAAGTTGCGAGTCCCGCAGCGGAGAATGCGGATACGGCCAGCCGTTGGTACTGGCGTAGAGGAGACGAACGTATTTTTGTGGTTAGGGCCGGGTCTGGTCTGGCTTTGGAACTGCGATTGTCGATGAGTTTGTACGGGTGTGTCGTTGTTTTTGTGTTTCCTCGTAGTGTCGATGTATATACGTACGTAGAGCGGGTGTCACGGTTGTTGGAAATGGGACTTTCGATTCGGTCGAGTCGGTTAGAGTTTGCTCGAGGGTGTTTTCGTTTCGTGGAAACTTTGCGGGTGAGAGCCAAGCTTTTGGATCGAAGCGCGAACAAATGTTCTTCGTGGACACGTGGCGTCGGTTTCTCTACTAACGATTGAACATTCGTAGAGAAAGTTTCTACGGGAAGCTCGCGAAACAATCGCTAAAACCAACTCTGCTCTTTCTCAATGTTCTCGCGAGCAAACCAATCTTTCCAAACTCGAAAATGATCGTTCATTCCGACGAAACAACTGCGACGAGAAATGACAAACTTTCGTCAAACACGCACAGACACGGAGGTCCAAACGCGAAGAAACATCCCATCAAACATCCTCAAACGCCTCCTCTCAACGTCCCTCAATCTCTCACGGCCGTAGTGGCGTGACCGTGGCGTGCGGGAAGTGCGTGTGGTGGGTCAGTGTCTCTTTCTGTGGCCAGATGCAGTGGGCAGGCTCGTGTTCTCTAGGACCGCGTGCCCTCGTGTCCTGGTGAAGCTGCCGGAAGCGAAGCCAGTAAGCCAGTTTTGCTCAAACAGCAAGAAAGAAAGAAAGAAAGAAAGAAAGAAAGAAAGAAAAAAAAGAATCGACCTGTCTCGATACGAACGAAGGGTTGCACGGCCGTGTGACCTGCTACCTGTTGTCTGTTGTCCATGGCCGCCAACTTTTCCACGCGAACGTGTCTGCTGCGTGACGCGACCCATCGTCAGCCGCTCCCTTTCTCTCCTCGTCGATCTCGTGCCGATCTTCGGTACGGTGATTTTCGGTCTGCGGTCGTCCGCACACTTTGGAGAGATCACCAGTTGAGACGTTAGACTTGACTAGGTACTTGTTGATGACGGATCGTGTCGATTGTTGGATCGTTCCTGCGGGTTTACCAAAGTTGAGACTGGTTTGACGACCGTCTAGCTTTCCCGGGAAAGGGTTAATGGATTTAGAATTTACGCTGTAAACGGCGGATATAATTGACAGTGACAGTGCGCAAAGTATCACTTGGAATTTTCAATGTAATTGTAGGGTTTGCATTGGTTTGCGGGAGTTTGTTCCTTTACCAATCACGTAACGCAGTGGAGAATTGTTTCGCCTTGGGGCGCGTAATTACCGATTCGTTTCCTACAGGGATTGAAAATCTGCAGCTGATGTTGGACGAATCTGCGAGAGAACTATATATTAATATTGATTTTAGAGGAGAAAATTCGGGTAAATACTCACATGCCGATATTTGATACATCGAGCTAGAAATAATTTGCAACTGAAAGTTTACAGCAATGTCGCCGGTTAATTTAGCGAGCGCGGAATTAATTGGAGGGAAAGTTTATTGTGCAGTTAATAGAGCGGATATGGATTAGTTCCGGAAGGAGGATCGCTGCTAAAGCATCTGGGATAGATGTTATATTTATTGGAATGAATAGTAAACAGTTTGGTTAACGTTTCGCTGTTTCATCTTTGATCATTGTTATTAACAACGTTCTTTAGTAACTTTATCGTTAATTTACTCGTTCGCCGTGCTGTCGGCAAAAGTTTCGTTATTAGTTTACTGAATTCACGTCAGTAGGTTGAAAAGTGAATTGACAGTTATGGAATTTGAGGTAGACGGTACAATGGGTATTTAGTATGTACCAGTGACTGTCGATAGTTTCCTATCGCGGTAGCGTTTCCATAACCATTCCATCAGTCCATTGTTCATCTTATCATTATTAACGATAGCAATCTACCGTCCGTTCTATTAACAATCCCGCGCGTAATTGAAACTCCACGGACAATTTGTATAATTTCGCGCATTGGAAAGTCGTTTGAAAAGAGAAAAATATTGACACGAAGTAACTGGTTTCTCGACATACGTGATTCTTCCTCTTTCCTTTTTCATATCTTAGAACAATTTTCGTCTTTCCATTCGTCCGTATCCCGCGCTGAAATACGACAATGAAACGTCAAACGAGGAAATAATAGGAAAGGAGAGAGAGAGAGAGAGGCTTCGTCTGGAAGCGAAGGTGCAGCGACTCGAAGTTGGCGCGCGAAATTGGTTCGCTGACGCAAGTACGAAATAAAAGCGTGCCTAGTCAGCCAATTCCCAGGGGGAAGTTTGTCTGGGGCCGAAAAGTCGTGGGAACCCTGCCGCGTTCGAAACTTTTATCGAATCCGTGTATTATCGCACCGTTCAAATTTAATCGCTTGTCCTCGCATGCCGATTTATCGCTCGCCCTCAGGGATGAAAAGGGACATTTTTACGGGAGATATCGGTATTTTTTTAATAAGAGAATTCCAACTTCGATCTTTCCCCGCGGCTCGGTGGAATTCGAATTCTCGCGGCGAGACTTTTCTTTTTCTTTTCAATTGGAATTTTTTGAGAGAAAGAGAGAGAGGCGTTCTCTTTGAGTCTGCGCTGTTTCACTTTCGTTCGAAATGTTTCGTTTAAATTTAGTTTCTCCCCCATGTTGTAACTCATCTAGCGTTTATCCCATTTTGTTTCGCGTTCCGCTTTATATTCCGCCCTTCGCTCTGTTCCCCGCTCCACGCTTCAATCTGTATACCATTCAACTGTGTTCTATCCCATTTCCTGCACTTCAATCTATTCTACATTTTGTTCTAAGCCTCCCCCCCTGCTTCGAATTTCAGACTTCATTGTGCACTTCGTTCTGTATTCCATTCTAAAACCTATTTCGCATTCTACACCTTCCACCTTACGCCAAGTGTCGTTCTACATTCCGTATTCCGCGGCGCATACTCTACGTTATGTTTTATATCGCGCCTATGTTTCATTACTTTACAACCAACGTGCCTAAGTTATTTAATCACGTTTCTACGTGTTGTACGTTTCGTTCGATATATTTTATTCAATATCCCGCGTTCCCTATCCCGCTCCACATTTATCTGCGCGCACCCACGTCACAGTGCTGTTACACACGCAATAAATACTATATTAATTTACCCGGTGGAATACAGACGCGCGAATGAATATTAAATTGTGGCGGTCCAAGGCAAATCTAATCGAACGCTCTGTCACGAGTCTCTCCCAATAAATATCGCTCGACGATCAAAGAATTCTCAACTGACCTTAAATTTTTCGAAACGGAAACGCAGTGGAAAAGTCGGTTGTTATTCGTAGTCGATGGTTTTCGATAGCTGTTGAAAAATCTCTCCTCTCTCTTTCTCAGTGACAGAGAGAGGGAGAGAGAGAGAGAGAGAACTGTCGATGAGCGAGTTAAACAATGCTTCTCGACGCGTGCTGGCGCAAGACTATTCAAGTGTTGTTTCATGGGAACGCGGGGCAAAGGGAGCGGCACAAAGGCGATGCCTCGACAATGCTTCTTTCCACCACTAGGCAAAATCGCTCGGTGTTCCTTCGGTGTTTTCAGTTGGTGCCATTAAAAACAATCGCCCACGGTGATGTCTGATTTTGTCGAATCGCGTCATGCAGCAGGCAATGGAAGAAAAGAAAAACAGGAACAAAGATATCTGAAGAGAGGGAGAGAGAGAGAGAGAAACGAGTCGTTCCGATTTTTCCTTTCGCTAGGATACCTTTTTCATTTTATTCACGCTTGAAGGGAATTCGGATCTGTCCTTGAAATTCTATCTGGACACTGTTGAAACTACAATTCTGACAAGAATATGTGCCGAGAGGTATTTTTAGACGCAGAGGAGAAACAATAAATAAAAATTATAATAAATATTGAGTGCTGTTTTCAAACGCAGAAATAAATAATAATAAAAGTATTATTCACGTACAACGAAAATTCATTCAGAATGAAGATTAAAAACGTCACTTTTAGAATTGCAAGGGGAAACGGTTGAAAATATCCCAGACACACTGGAACACGATCTTACGCGAAGAACAAGTGGTACAGAGAGAACGTACAATGCAGCGCATTTACCGAATTCGTTCGAATCAAATTCGTTTCCGCTGCAACGTGAACTGATTTCGGGAAGAACAACGGGATCCCGGTCGCTTTAAAATTAGTGCTTTAAACCACGGATACGCGCAAACAAGCGGAACAGGAAACACGCGCGGTGCACATACTGCCAGAGTGAAACAGATTCGCTAAATTCCACTTTTATCCCGGTTCGAATCGAACCGCGTTTCCATTACAACGCGAACGATTTCGAAAGAGAGCGCGCGGACACATCGCTTTAAAATTAGCGCGGACCGTAGAGAAAGGCCATTAAGTGGAACGGGAGTGTACATGGCCGGGCATCCCCACAAAACGAATTCGCCGAATTCCTCCCCCGTTTCCTCTTTATTCCAACTGGATTTACGTCCTTCGCGCCGCAAGTATCGGTATCAAAGGATACCATTCGCTCTTTTTTCCTCCTTTCCCCCCACTCCTCCCCGTTTCATGTAGCACGTTTTCACCCGCAGAGAAAATATATTCGTTTCGCTTCGAGAGAGAAAAGTCGGGGGAATTCATCGTAGCTGCCGCGATAAATCGCGTTTATGGTCGAACGAACGAAAGATACGTCTACCTTTCGAGATGTAAAAAAGGGAAAGAAACCCCGGCTGCTTTCCCTAGCTTCCTCTCTTTGTTCAACCTTTCTTTCCGTTTGCCATTGACGGCGGGATTCGCGAAATTTATCGACCTGGCGGAGTGATCGACTCGACTGAGAAGCTTCGAAAGAAAAGAAGAACACCGCGTGCATTCGCGGTTAATCACCAAGTGATGATTTCCGCCAAACCCGCGAGAATTCGTTCTCCAAGAGGGGACGAGCGCTGGAAGATTCCTCGCTCAAAAGTGCGAAGTGAGGGTATTTCGAGCGTTGTCGAGTTTGAAAATTTGTAGACTCTGGATCTATTTCACCAAAAATGGATAACAAAGCACAGTGACAAACGAGAAAAATTTTTTCCCGCGTTTTTCCAAAAAATGAATGGTTCTAGGTCGGACAGAGTGAAGACACAAATTTAAAGATTAAATGCAGACTGCGTTTCTTATTTTTCAGATTTATTCTTGTACGAGTCTCCGTCACAGTTTTCGAGGAATTTCGAGAGGTCCCCATTGTTATTGTTATTAAAATTCATTACGAACGCGGAATGAGAAGTAATCGATGTAACGTAGTTTTCTGTCGATCATTTAGAACGATTTTCCGACGCAGAGACGAAAATTGCGCGAAAGTTTCTCGTTCTCGTTGGGAAACAAACAAAAGGTGGATGAGCCTGTTTCCTACTTGTAGAACTTTGTTATCGCACGCAGCTTCTGTCATCAGTTGCAGAGGGGTTCGATGCTCGTGGATACTCATCGATTATCAGCTTGCAACCTCTGGCACATGTCAATTAGCTGCTGGATGGTTGACAGCGCGATACAAAATAAAATTATCCACACCCTCGGGGAGGGTGTTTGATGAACTCCCCCTAGCTAGCTAGGTGTTCATCCTCGCACATTGTGTTGCAGTTCACATTGCGCTCTTTTAACGTCGAAAGGATTTGGAGATCATTTGTCACAACGCGACTTGTCGAATTAAAAACAACATTCAAGAGAAACTCTTTCCAAAGCATCGAACTGAAACTTTTATTTTTCACTCCATCTGTTCCATATTTCATATTTTGATATTGTCATTACACATCCATTTGCGAAACGTATTTCACGTTTCGCGTTGATAAGTATACCGAGCGATAAATTAAACGACTTATTCGGTTCGATGGCAATTTCGAAAATAAACGGCAGGAAATGATAAACGGCACGTAATAAAGGTATAATTCTTATTCGTACGAACAGAAAAATGTAATATTATACCGAGTACAAAAGTCGTCATCCCATTCATCTTGCTTCATCCCCGTTTTCTCTCCCTTCTGCCCCGTTCAATCTTTTTATCTCCGCGTTTATTTTTATGAACCCATTCGCGAGACGGGTTCGCGCCATCGCTCGGTCGAACAACCGTAAAAGGATTGAACACGTCGAGTCGTCGGACATGATGTTCGAGAGCAACAAATTTCCTCCTCCGAGAGGGAGATCTCTTTTTAAGCGACGAGGCGGACGAAGGAAAAAACCGAGCATTCAACGGCGCGAGAAAGAAAGCGCGGGTCCGGTTTTCCGTTCAATTTATCAACGACACTTAACTCCGGCTCGACAAGAAAACATCGCTCGCTTAATTGCGCGAGTGGCTCTCTTTCATCTCGCGAACCGTGAGCCGGCCAGTCTTAATTAAGCAATTCTGAATGGAAATCAACCGTCTCTTTTATGCCGTAACGCGATGCAGCAGCGAGATCGTAAGCGAGGATTCTGCGTGACTTTGTCGAGAAAACGTGTTCGTCAAGAAATTAAGGGGGGAGGTTTTTTCGGGACGAGTGAAATTTCGCGAATTTTATTTTCTGTTGCAAGTGCGCGTGGGCCAAAGTGCCAATCGCTTTAACTGATTCACTCGGAAAAAGCGTCGAAAGGTTATAAAAAGTACGCTTTTTTAAATATATTGTTTAAACAAACGCTTTCTTCGCGAAACGGAATCGTCGTTGAGAAGCGTCAATGTCATCGATTTACACGGAAACTGTATCTTCAGCAGTTTCCGAGATATTTGACGAAATAAGTTCCAACATTTTGAGGGTAGTTTACACTCTTTCGACACGGTCGATTGTCGATAAAGAGAAAAAAACGCGTGTCAAATATTTTTTCAAAAACTACATTCAAGCCGTATTTCGTCAAAATCGGCAATTGACATATGTTCTCTAGTCGGTACATCGCTGTGTCTGACCACATACGATCCAATTCTACTTACTCTGCTCCGTGTTTCAATTTGGCACCTCGAATTTAGAATTTTCTCAACTTTCTTAATTTTGTCAATCGCAAGTTGTAATTAGATCCTCGTCAACCGTAAATTTCAATTAACATCTAGCAAAATTTAAATTTTAATTTCAACAGTAATTTAATTTCGTCGTCGAGCCAAACGTGTCCGACAATGCACGTTTATTCCACTGGATTTGGAATCCTCTCTTACTCTGCAATCTCAGTTTTCCTTTTAGAATTTTTCCTACTAATTTCATTAACATTGCAATTTTAACGAGATCTCGGTTATTGGGCCGGCCACGCTCCGTCCTTTTCCACTTATGCCTCTACGTATCAATTTAGAGTTTTCACAACTGTAAGTATCAATATTAGCCAAATCATTGCGCGCCCAAAGTGCACGAATGTCTGATAATGTACGTTCCATTTCCACTTGTCCCTTTGTACTCCAATTTCGAATGACGAGCCTGGAATTCGCGCTTTTTCAACAATCCGAGTTATACAACGAGTGCTCCATTGCTCGCAAATTGCCGCGCACTAACAATTTCCCGGCGAATTTTTCCAAGCTCGCCGCTGATGTCGTTGATATTTTTCGCTCGAGTTTGAACCTCGGTGGAAGAGGTGCGGAACGATGGAATTCCACGGCGAATCAGCTCGAGCGATTAAACGATTAACGGGGGGAACGGCTCGCTCGCAATTAGCCGCGACTCGTAGACGGAATGAATATTTGCCGGTGACGCGGGACATCGAGATGAATGAGCCACCAGCGGAGCTACTGATGTGCGAATTAATTAGTCACGTGACTAACGCGCGCGTTTAGCCAGCTTAAACGAAGCGCCGCGCGCAAGGCCGAGCACTTCGGCACAGTTCGAAACACACTTCGAAACATCATCTGCCAATTAGCGCCATTAATTTTCGTACCTTGACACTGGACCAATCGGAGACCGCTGCATTTTCATCTGACCTCTGGCGCGACCTTTGACCCGAACCCGCACCGCCAGGCAAACGGAGCTAATTTCACATCTGTACTCGCGTTCTACGAGCATCGTTGAAAATTTTCCAATACAGTGTTTGATGTTGTTTGAAGTTGTTTTTTTTTTTTTTAGACGGGACAATTTCTTTTCGACAACGCAATTTCAGTTTCTTTGGCAAACTCGAGGAGTTTTTTTTAAAAATTTGTAATTTATTATTCTCCCGTTAACCTTTTACTCGGCGGTTAAAAGTGGAAGTAACAGAAATTTATAGCTCCGTGGATTTTCCGTTTGTTGTTTCCGGAGGTGGAAATAAGATTCGGCGTGGAGCGTGTTCGGGCTTTCTTCCCGAATCAGCTCGAGTTTACCTTATAAAAAGGGGTTCTCGTCTTCCCATGGCAATCCGATTAAAGGCTTCCGCGTATCGAATGAACGGGAAATTAGGTTACGTGTCGTTAGGTGACACCTTCTTCTGGACCGTTTTCTAACCAATAATCCACTATCCAGCCCAGTGGCTGACTAATTTCTGTTCAAACGGAAGCGCCACTCATCAGTTCGTCGTCGCTCCACTTTTTTGCAGAATTTACCGATCCGAGCTTTTCACACTTTTCGTGCAACAAGGACACAAAATTGTAATTTTTAAAATAAATTTTAAAACAAATTTCGTTGCGAGCAGTTTGGAACGATCGCACTTGGATCGACGAGAACTTTTCATTTTTCTTCTCGCAGCGACACAAAGTGTTACTTTTTATCAGAGATAATGGCAGGAACATGATCCTCTGATTTTCAGAGAGAGAAATACATTTTCTACCGAGATGCTATCTCTCGCTAATGGTCGAACTTTTTGCACGTGGCCGTGAGTAATTTTTTTGCCTCGTGCATTTTGCCCGAGGTAATTGAAGCAGTTCTCGAACTTTGAAAGGTTCTGCTTTCTTCTTGCAAATTTTACCGAGATCCTCCGAGGAACTAATTTGTGACATCCCGTTGATGCGAGTAGTTTAGTCGCATTTTCGGTGGTAGATCTTTTCTTTTCCTCCAGATCGAGTCTTTTTAGATTATTTTACAAAATATTATACACGTAGAATGAATATACGACACGCACGTATAAACGTTGTTTGACGTTGTTTGACAATGTTTCACAATTTCTTCATTCCGCTTTGATCTCAACAAAAAAATCCTGATATACGATTGATTATTTATCGCGAATTTAATAAAATTTTGCATTGCATTTTGCTCCGAATTCGTCGAGCTTCCGGAATAATTCCCGTAGATTCGTCGATGCTGCCTCTGCAGTGAAATTTCATCACTGATTTCAATGTACGCATAGAACTAAACGTGAATGGTTAACGAAGAAAACTGAATAAACGAGATACGTGTCGTGCGTTTCGTCGAAACGTGACTTGAAACGAGACTTGGTTCAATGGAAAATATATATATTGCACAAAGTGCAAAGTCTGTCTCTCAAAAATTCCAGACTTTCCAAAACACTCATATTTGGAAAGTCGATAAATTGAAAAAAAAAGCGTTTTTCTATCGTTTTAATGAATATCGATGTCATTCCCCGCCGATGGAAAAAATTCTTTAAAACTCGCGAAGAATGTTGTTTGATCTATTTTCGACTTTTTGTCAAACATTTTGAAAACGTTCAAATATACTCTGAATTTCGAAAAAGTTCCAAATTATTACATACTTCGCAACTCCTGAATTTAAAATTTGCTACACCGTTGTATCGTAAATACATCGCTGGAATATTTTTTCACTAGAACGTTGCATAATTTCTTTCTTAAACGAAAACTCGCGCGACGCGGTCTTCTATCGCGAGTTGAAAAAAGGGAAAAATGCCGTAAACGCGTGACTCGCGACGGTATCGAAGCAATCAGCCGAGGTCGAGGCTGGAATTTTTAATTTTCTCGCAATCCGCGTCGGTTTTTATTAACCATTAGCCCGCAAATTGGCCGGGAAGCTCTTTTTAGATCGTGATTAGTTGCGGTTTCATCCTCTCCGCACCCCCGTTCTACTTCGTAGAAGTTCCTCAATTTCGCCGGAGAGTTGAGGGGAAAGAAAAAAAATATAGGAAAAAGGAAAAAAGAAAATTCGTCGAGAGAGTTGCCTGGGAAATTGGATCCACAAAAGGCAGAGGACCGTCAGTGGCGGGGAAATTTCGTCGAGGAACTCGAAATTTCGTTGGAAACCAAGGAATACCTCGCGGTACATGGAAACGGTGCTTTCAAGCGGAATGACGATGCAACAGTGCGATATTTCTGCGAGTTTTTCTTTTCTGCTTGTTTTCAATTTTAATGCAGTAATAATTTAATTTCGCTATTTATATCGTTTCGATTTTGAAGTTTCTCTGGTAAACTTCAGGCCAGAAATCACTTTCTTCCAAAATAAATTTGTAACTTTTTTCGCTACATATTTCTTTAAATTTTTTTTATTTAAAGACTTTTAAGACATAGTGAAAAAATCATGTTTGAACTTAAATTTAATTGAAAATTAGTAAAATTAGTTTCTTTCCTATATTTGGTGGGTCTATGTATGTTATAATTATTACAGTAATTTTAATATATCAATGTCATTCTAAAATTATAATTTAATACATACGTGATCGAATTGAAATTTTGGTCTTTCATCTTGCAATTCTGTTGACGTCGATCAATTCCGAAGGCTGTATCTGCCAGAGTTCGATTACGTCGATCGCGCGTCGTCACTATACAAAACAGACGTGTCAGTCTCATTGGAAGATGGTTATATTTTTGAGAGGTGACATATTCGTTCGGGTGACTGTCGTCGGGTTCTCATCTAATATTGGGATGCTCTTTCGAGCAGGAAATCGAACCGTTCCGCCCGCGGATCCAATATTAGCTGGCGAGAAATCGATATTCCAGGAACCATTTGCCAAGATTTCGAGTAGATTTTCTCTAAGAAATTCCCGAGGAAATTGAAAATCCCGCATTGCCGCCTCCTCCATTGCAAACGTTGCTAGAGCAGGTTACGGAGCGTAGTGATAATTTTCAGAGTCGAACGAGGACGCGCGGAGAACGTGTGACACGATAAACCGTGTAATTAGTCAACGATCGATACATTAATTATGAACAAAGTAGACACCGACGCTATCGATCTCTTGCGTTTCGCGTGACGCAACAATTTGCAGAAACAGCTTGCCGCTGTTGGCGAAGCCTGCGACGTGAATTAAAGTTGCAACGGGGTGAAAAAAATTGGGAGATTAAAAGCAAAATGGCGTATAATCTGAAAATTTTAAACCGATTCCACCATTGGTGTAAATTCCACTGAGTGAAATGAAATAATCCCTAAAGCCTCTAGAGGCTTCGAAACTCGTTTATCAACTACAACTCGTTCTCCCTCTCGATCTCTCTTTTTCTCTTTGGTTCTTCATCACACGCGGCAGCTGACGATGAGACTCTTTTAGAGAGCAGATGCTTTCGCGTCGTTAGCGACGAGGGGAAGCGAGTCCTTCCACCATCGACAATCAGTTCCGTGTTCCTCCGCGCGAGAACGCAGCAGGGATCTCCAGTCCAGGTCATCATCCTCCGCCATCGATCGTCGCACTTTCTACGCACATTTTCTACCTTTCAACCCTGTGCCAAACTGACTCAGCTCTGAACAACCCTCTGGCCGGCGAGCGAGCCTCCGCTTTCACTTTGACGACCAGGAGCCAAATACTAGCCATCCAACCGAAAGAGCTACCACTGAAGCAGCAGAGTCGAACTAGGTGGTCCGTAGCAAAGAGAAGCAACGATCAACGCGCTCGTCTGCTCGCGTGAAAAGGACGAGCCTGGGAATCGATGCCACCCTGGCATGTGGCACCTAATCGTTTCAACCGGCTCGAGCTTCCGCGCCCCCTTGCCGATGAAAGAGGACAACTGCAGTTACGAGTGGTGTTCGAGGTGCGTTCGGTGTTAGAGGAACAGGCAGGACTTTCGTTCGATCATCGTGGTATTTGTGCCGGGTGATCTTCTCTGTGAACGACGTGTGACAGTTGACGTTTCGAGTGAAAGTTCAAGCCCGGGGAAGAGCAGCTGAAGGACGAAAAAGTTTCTAGAAGCCTCAGAAGCTACACCGCCACGAGTGTCTAAGCCGGAATTGTTCAAATTTTGTACGCGAACTCGAGAGCAAAGGCCTACTACTCAAACCTTCGTCTGCTTCATCTTTCGTACGTCGACGTCTCTTCTCGCCTCTCCATCGCCGTTTCATCGCCAGGAGATCCAGTGAATCGCTGATAATTGAGAGATTAGAAACCTGCCCGAGACAAGTTTGGACGATTGCTGTTGCCCGGGAGGATCAGACGGGAAGCGTGCTTGAATCGTTTTGCGCCTTACCAATCCTGCTCTGATCCCTAGAGCTACGAGAACTTTCCCAACTGTAAGAACTTCTGCGTTGTTCGCTTCAGGGGCAGGGGGTGGAAATTTGAAAACTCTCCGACGCCGCTAGTCCGAAAGTACCGCGCGTAGCTGCGCCGGGATAGCCTAAGTCCTCGATTCTCAAGACAATCTGAAGTTTGGCGCTCGTATCGGGTGTTTCGTAGATCCAGAATCTGGATTCCATCTCCGAGGCATCCGAGGTTTCGGTTTAATCTCAGGCTTCCATTGAAGATCCCCTGTCCACTTTCTAGATCGACGATAATTTTGTACGTCTTAAGGGAACGAAGGAATTGATACCAGACCAGGGTTTGGCTCTAGTCTCCAACGTTTAGACGCAGCCTATTCCAACAAGAGACGAAACTAGGAACCATGCTTTTTATGCTGACCGATTCTAAAAGAACAAGAGAGCAATATAGATACTTGGAGGATTTCATCTCGAGTCAAGTGACGAAAATCTTGGTGAACTAGAAGCCTAGAGAAAACGTGAGGGAACAGCGAGATCCTCAAGAGGGTTAAAAAATCCTTGTATAGGTTCCAAAGGCAAATCCCCGGAGACTTGGAAGAGCCGACGTTGGATCAAGGACTTGATTCAAGCCAGGGGAGTGACAGCCGGGCGATGTAGCCCAGCGGAGACCGAGGAGATCGAGGTCAGATATATCAATCGGAAGTAAGTGGAAAGGAGTCGCCCGAGAGCCTGGTACAGCCGGCCCTGGATGTTTTGACGCTGAGTGGCGCTAGGGTGCCGAGGTGGGGGGCGCGTGGTCTTGCTGCCTGCCGTGCGCCAGTGGCGGCGGGGGTGGGGGTGGTGCAGCTGTCTCGGGGGCCACCCCCGAGGCCAAGAAGGGCTCCACCGGCCACAAGTGCCAACAGCAACAGCAGCAGCACCAGCAGCAGAGCCAGCAGCTGCTGCCGCATCACCAGCAGAAGCAACAGGAGTGGGATCAGCAGCAGCAACAGCAGCTGAGGAAGGTGTCGGTGGTGCAGGCGAACGAGCTGGCACCTCTGAGCAATCTCGACGAGGAGCTGGACGACCTTGAGGACGAGGAAAAGGGGGCCGAGCACAGGGCGGAGGAGGAGGACTTCGCCAAGGAGGGCGGCACTCAGCACCGCTTGAGCCCCAGGCTGCACGACATCGAGGAGGAGGACGATGAAGACGGCCGAAACACCAAGGAAAGGTCAGTGAACTGGGCTTTGCTCGCCGTATTCGTTGGGGGAGGCTGTTTTTGTTTCGCGTTTCATGTTTGGGAGCGTTTGTTCGACGACCGAGGTCTCGCGTTTCGTGTCTGGGAGCGTTTGTTCGACGACTGAGATCTCGTGCTCGGTGCGATTTCTTTGGTTTCGTGTCGCTTTGCATTGTTTTCTGATGCTGAAATTACCAAAAAATGGTTAAATTAAACTATTCGGGATTTTTCTAGGAGATTTTCAAAGGTTTGAGTTTGAGTATGTTTGAGGAAGTTTGAAGATCTCGTTTATTATTTTTAGCTTCAATCGCAACGAAATTACATATTTAACGTTCATTCCGTCTCAATTTAATGGAGTTCTGCTGGAACTGATCAAATTTATTTGTCAGTGTCATTGGCAGCGGTTGATGGGAGAAATCGGGCCAGCGACACGGATCGATCAATCGAAGGAATTAGCCGCGGGTGTAAGTCCGCTGTTAGAGTCATTATCGCGCGGTAATTTCGAGCGTTAATTAATCTCGCTACTTTCAGATATCGCAGCTACTACGAACGCATTAATCACAGACGTAGAATTATAAATTCTACCGCGCTGGCGGGTAAAATGACTTCGATTCGAAGCGAAATGTTAATCACGGCGAGATCCATTAAGGATCAGGCAGTGAGATATCGCGTTTGCACGAGTTCAATATTCTTGCAGAATTAAGAACAAACTAAAAGTGAGTGAAAATTGTCTCAACACGACTGCACGCGCCCTAATCTATCTCTTTGCTCGTGAAAACTTTTGCCAGACGTCGATTAAGAAATTGTAAGGCGTCCCTTCTGAAGCAAAAGCTTCGGGCATCTGTTGCTGCGATAACTGTTTTCAGGTGGACGAACTTTCCCTTTTGGGTCATACGTGTCTGGAAGCCCGTCTCCTTTTCAAGACTCCCTTTCAACCTTCCTCGTTTTACATCGATCCGACTACTAAGAATGGAAACTCTATCCTCTTTTCCTTATCTAGTCCGCTGCGAAGAATCACAGGCAAGAACTTGATCCCTCTTTATTGACTTGTTCTACTTGCAAAAACAAAAATTCTTTTTCATCGGATTATTTTGTCGACTTTTACTGAATCGGAACTGGATCGAGATCATTACTTTTCGAATCCTTGGAACAAAATTTTAGCCTCGGGGTAATTATCGATTTATTGACGATCGTTATACATTGAAACGTCAGCACCAGGACAATCATTGAAACAAGTTCCAGATGTGAACAGTTGTCGAGAAGTAGTTGGCAAATTGCACAAAAAATCGCGAATCAATCAGTCTGTCAGCAAATGAAGCTTCATTGAATTTTTCCCGATCGTCAGGATTTTATTTTCTTCTAGAGTCGGAACCTAGCCCCCGTTTGTTACAAAAACAAACGAACACGGGGGAAATTGGTTTCCTTGCAGTACACTATCGCGTGTCACCGCGAATATCCATTATTGTCCAGGTGCGCGTCTTCAATTCTATCACGTCTAAAACCACGGAACTGGCTCGGATATATCCGGAAAATCGACGCACGTACAGCTTTAACGATCTGTCAGCTCCCACTGGTTCGATCGGGACGACACACGGCGACAGAGGCAATTCAATCTGTTACGGAATCGTGGCCCTATCGGCTTCACCGATCACGATATAGGCGTCTTTTATGTAATCGTCGTTCAACTGGTTCCCTCCAGGCGTTCGCCTGAAATCTCTCGTCGCGGCTAAAATCGAGATTTTCACGATTTCTAAACGCCTTTCAGCTCGTGAACGTGGGAGAACAATCGTGCAGAGAATTTTCCAAGTGGTAGATTGTGTAGATTTGCGAGGCTTTTAACGCTGTCTTTGATCTGAAAAGCAACATATTCCATACGCAACAACAACAATGGTAGTATTACATTAGTACACATAATGTGTGTATACGTGTACAATTACATTAGTAATACTAGTAAACTAATATCAATACTAGTAGCACTAGTATTATTATTATTATTATTATTAGCATACTTATTAATATTAAATTATTAACTTTGAAATTGAATTCCAACGTTTAAATTTAATCAAAGCTAAAAGTGGCTTTTTATTAAACAATTTTTACTACGTTTGCAGTAACCACTTGTTGTGCTTTAATGAATCAAAATGATCGGCCACTTGATTTAGGTTGGGTTTTCTAGTGTCAGAAAGAGGAAAAATCTCGTTGGATTAGCATCAGAGTTGCTGGAGCTCTGAGTCCAATGGCATTCGAACAGTCACGAACTGTGCGAAATATATAGCGCAGACCCGGGGAAGAAAAGTCGATAAGTGTTCCCCTGGGAAAGTAGATTTATTCGGGGATCCGGATCAAGCTAAAGTGTCCATAGTGTTGCTCCCATCCTACCTGCTCGTTTTCACACCGTGTCGATAATCTGCCCTCGCCCGAGTCTCTCTATTACTCCTCGTTCGCCGTTTCCAAAAACTTCTCGTTTATTCTTCTACCGGCGTTTAGGGAGCAACGAAAATAGCTAGGGCGAGGGAATTCGCTAATTGGAAATGAACGAGAAAGAGAAACGTGTCGAGTTTAGGATAGATGGTAACTTGATTGGAGTTTTCTCCAGCAATTGGAGAACAGGTGATCGTCTGGAATCGGGGATATCTTCACGCTCGTTATTTTTCTCTGCATCGAGAAAGATTTGCTGTTTCAGGTTGTGTAATTCACGAGAGTATCGGGTTGGAAATATTTCTAGTATTATGCACAAAGAGTAATAGTGTTACAATACTATTATTATTGGGATTATTTCTGCACACTGAAATAATATTGGTGTTATAGTACCACAGTAATATAAATGTTGTTATTAGTATTAATAATGATACTAGTAGTATTAATATCACCGACAATAGTATCAATAGTAATACTAGTAGCATTAGTATCACTGGCAACGCTATTGATTATACTAGGAATACTAGTAATTTTGATATTTGAAGAGACAAATTTGGGATATCGAGATCACAAAGGGGAAATTCTTCCAAATTCCAAGCTTGTTGAAGAAGCGTGTGTTTGCAGAATAGTGAATTGCGTATACGATGAATTATTTAGCGCGGGGTTGAAGGATGAACTGGCGAGATTAGTCTTTCAGAGGGAGAAAAGGATTTCCGAATTTGAGAATCGTTCGCAGATGGGGTATTTTTTTGCTTAAAAATTCGCTCTTCTTTGACAAGGATCCTCCGTCATTCATCATTCACTCGCTTGTGCAATAGATATTAAAATTTCTGAAAATTTTCTGTTCCAACAATGAGCTGGCGAACAAGTAAGAGAGGATAAATGAAAAATGTTGTGCGATAAATTAGAACATTTTTCAACGGGCGAGGATAATAATAAAAAGGTCGGAAATAATATCGCGAAACGAAGAATTTCACGAGGACGAAATCGCTTTTAATAGGACTGCCTCTTTCCCGTTGGTGCAATTCCGAGAATTCTCACTCAGCCGCGCTATATCTCCTTCAAGGGATTTAGAAATTACTCGTAGCCTATTCCAAGTCATCTGAAACTCAGCGTGAACTCAATTCCAAGCACTCGAAAAACCTCACCGTCGCAAAGTTGCACGTGGTTTTTTTTTTTCTTTTTTAATTATAGCAGCGCATCCTTCATCAGACAGACATAATTTCTGACCGTTGAATTGGAATTATTCAATCCAAAGTTTTTAATATATCTCAATTTCTTCAGGCAAAATATTATACGAGGTAAATCAAAGTAACGCAAAGTAATTCCAACGCATCCTGACGTACAAATTTTCTACACTTATCGTCAGATTTGTCCAATACGGTGGAAAATTTCAAATATGGGAATAAAATTCAACGGTGAGCGAGGGAGGAAACGCGAGAAGATGAAACTGGGAGGGTAGACTCGAGATTAAAGGAACTGTTCTCCTCCGATTCGAAGAGAGACAGACCGAGACCCGAGCTTGGCGCTTCAATCTGTTCTCCGGATATTGTAAATTCTGCCGCGACGTTTTCTCTCTCCCTCTCTCTCCAACCTCAATCACTCGAAGTGTTTCCATGTGTGTTCCAACCGTCGAACAGATACACTGGACAGAGGTCGGTCTTTTAGGGTATCTGTAAAGATATTTTTAAAGACCCAGGATGCTGC
Organism: Melipona beecheii; assembly: GCA_032399605.1. Taxonomy (NCBI): domain Eukaryota; kingdom Metazoa; phylum Arthropoda; class Insecta; order Hymenoptera; family Apidae; genus Melipona; species Melipona beecheii. The sequence continues at coordinate 2,361,192 of JAUCMO010000484.1, read as the reverse complement.
TGGAAGGACTGAAGGAGTGTGTGAAAGGAAGTGAGAAGAAAGGCGATTGCGTTTCGTCTCGGAGTCACTACCTAGACTCATCAGTGGGGCTGATGGCAGCGACTCCTTACCCCAGTTGTTGTTATAACTACCCGCTGCTAGGCTGGGCCCGGATCACCCTCTAGCGGGGTTCCGCATGCTGCTTGCTTAACATCGGAGATCGGTAGGACCTCGACGCTAAGCGCGCAGCCACTTGCGGCTTGTGCTGGTCGTGTTCGAAACTCGTAGTCAAGGGGTCGTAGGGCCGCTACAGTCTTCTCGAAAGCAGAGTACAGTAGTCCCCAGTTATGCGTCGAAATTCGGTATCATATACTACACCGAGTATATACTATGTAGCGGCCTTACGATTCCTCGACTACGAGTTTCGGGCACTCGACTTGCACAAGCCGCAAGACGCGCCTAGCGTCGAGGTCCCACCGATCTCCGATGTTAAGCAAGCAGCATGCGGAACCCCCGCTGGGAGGGTGATCCGTTTGGCCAAGCGTCTGGGGGTAAGGAGTCGCTGCCATCAGCCCCACTGATGAGTCTAGGCAGTGACTCCGAGACGAAACGCAATCGCCTTTCTTCTCCTTCTCTCTCACTCCTTCAGTCCTTCCAGCAGCATCCCCTGGGTCTTTAAATATCTTTACAGATTCCTAAAGTGGTGACCACCCGACGATTGAACACGCAACTTTCTGGAGTCAGCATAGAAAAAACGGAAGTTTTCCACATCGACTACAAAAGAAGGGACGACACCCAAACAAAGGATTGCAGCAACATCTGGAAGGACCGAAACCAGACGCTGAACGAGGACAATTCTTCACACTTGGCATGCAGACGGTTGTTTGTAGGCGCCCATTTATACGCGAGCAGCACCAGATTTACATGGTCATAGAAAACGCTCGCACACAGGCAGCATCGCTGCAGCAGCAAATGAGTCCGCATGCCGGCATTACATTGGGGTCCGCAAAAATTAGCCAGCACGCATGGAACACGCTGCAATCACAGCGCCTCCGCCGAATGCAGCCACACTAAGCCTCCAACACATGATGCCGGGCCCTGGTGATCAAATCGAAAAGGTACCAGGACCGAGCGAAAACGGAGAGCAGCCATCCATCATCACTCACTCCTCGATCGGCCGCAACGCTACTATGAGTCTCCTCATCTTCTCAGTATCGTTTACACTGGGAAGGGGGTGATGTAGCGGCCTTACGATTCCTCGACTACGAGTTTCGAACACTCGACTTGCACAAGCCGCAAGTGGCTGCGCGCCTAGCGTCGAGGTCCTACCGATCTCCGATGTTAAGCAAGCAGCATGCGGAACCCCGCTAGGAGGGTGATCCGGGCCCAGCCTAGCGGGTAATTATAACAACAAGCGTCTGGGGTAAGGAGTCGCTGTCATCAGCCCCACTGATGAGTCTAGGCAGTGACTCCGAGACGAAACGCAATCGCCTTTCTTCTCACTTCTCTCTCTCACTCCTTCAGTCCTTCCAGCAGCATCCCCTGGGTCTTTAAATATCTTTACAGATTCCTAAATACTATACTAATATATTCTCTATTAAAATAGTATATACCAGTATATGGTACTGTACTCTACTATACTATACTAGTATGTACCAATATATGATACTACACTATACTATACTAGTATACTAGTACACTAGTGTCCTCATAAGCGTCCACAGTCGGGACTGAAAATGAATGTCCGTGTATTGCTCGATTTGGTGGAGATCGAGACAGGTGATGGACGTTTAACTGAAGAAAAATGCAGACATTTAACTGGGGACCACTGTATTTCACTATGCCCCAAAACCATCGCGAGCAACTCGGAAGCGCCATCATCCCTCGACGTCGCACGTGGCCGTGTATGCGTGGAGGACCAAGAAGGAAACCGTCTGCCAGATATTGCTTGCTCGCAGTCTTGATTACGACGTTCCTCCCTCAGTCCGCATCGAGCTGCCGCTAATGACGAGCTCCCGGTATCGGTTTTCCGCTAATAATTATCGGCAGCCGATATCCAGTAGAACATATTGGATTACCGAGACGTCTTGGATACACAAGGCCCTCGGCAACTGCTTTACATTTCGGACGAGGCCTGTACATTCTGTTTCTTTATATTTCCTCGCAGGTGCGAAGAACGAACCGAAGCGATCGGATTGGATCCAGAGAGCTAAGTTAGAAAGCTAGCTAGGTTTTTAATGAAATATTGACGGGATCATCGGGATCGGTGTTTTGGTGATACTACGTATTTAATCTGGTTTTTATTTTCTTTGTGTTTGCTTGGAAATCGTGAGGATTTTGTTTCCATGAGAACAATTTTCTTCGTCCGGTATTTTCTCCTGAAACTACTCACTTCGTCAGTACTACTACTGCTATTAGTTTCAGTGTCAGTTGGTTTAAACAGTCGGCGAAATGTAGGATCTCGTGAAAAATACAGGAGGTTACATCCAATCTTACGGAACGTCGTTCTTTCTACTCCTTTCTCTTCTGCCTGCAGAGGGAACGGATTCGAAAAATTTCAGAGCGGAATGAAAGTCGTCAGCTTGATCCTCTTTAGCCGAGAAGTAAACCGTGTTTCTCGCCTCTCTCTCTCTCTCTCTCTCTCTCTCTCTTTCGTCCGCACGTTTAAACCCGTTGAGCTTACAAACGTGGAAACGCATTCTAAACAGCGACTCCGTCTTCCGCGAAAGTTTTCACGCCATTTTGAAACAGAGAAAATTCTTGTAAACGCTCGAGAACGCGGTGGAAATATTATCCCGGTTTCTCTCGGAACAGCTGGAGATTAAAAATCTTTGAGAGAGAGAGAGAGAAAAGATAGATCGAGTTCCAATTTTTTAATTAAATTTAAACTCTCACGTCATGATTTTCGATTCTAGAGTTTTGAATTTTTAATATTTGTTGCAGTGTTTTGGGCAAAAATTTCCAGGAGAAACAACAAATCGGTCTGAACTATCAATTTTTAGATTATATGACTTGAATGTTCACATTAGACTTTGAATTTTGAATTTTTGGTATTTATTATAGCGTCGGGTAAAAAGGAAAGTTTAAAAGTTTAAGAGAGACAACAACTAAATTTGATCTCCAATTTTTAGATCGCTATTTGGAATTTTTACATTGGATTTTGGATTGAATTTTAAATTTCTAATATTTATTACAGTATTGGGTGATTAGTGTGATCAGGCTAAATTTGACGTGAGAATACGTATAGATCTCCGCTGTATTTGACTTTGGTTCTGATTAGAAATTGGGTTAAACTCGATTCATCTTGCTCTGCAATTTATGTATGGCCCGTCTTTGGTTTGACTTCACTTTATGTTTGAATAGAACTGAACCGTAACTCGGATCTGTATTAGAATCACATTAGAAGGAAATCTAACGTGATGTACATTATCTGTCTGTAAAATGTACAGTGAAGATCAATATTAGCGAAAATGAAAAATTATCGATAATTTGAACTAATGTAACTTTGTAAAGAAAGGTCGTACAACGATTCACTTGATCCGATTCTGATTTGACAGTCGTGAGTTTGTTTCTTTCAAAGATGATTTTACATCGGGTAATATGGCTTTTTCCTTCGAAAATTGTAAAAATTCAACCATGTGTAAAAACATTAAAGAATTTCTTTGTCAACATTTGGAAGATAACCTCCTCTTTACAAAAACCCTTTAAAACTTGTCGTACGATCTTTTGTCGCCATTTTATCGAACGTTGAATATTAGGGTTGAGGGACAAAATTCAAAGAACCATCACGTCTTTCGTTATCTCACCCTAATGATCCAAGTTCAATAAAATGGCAAAGAAAAATCGTATAGAGAATTTTAAGGCTCGTTGTAAAGAGAAAATATCAATCTTCAAGACCATGGTAGATTTCGTCGTGAAGTTTTTACATACGTTTGAATTTCGACAATTTTCGAAAAAGTATCCTCACTTTCCCACCCGATACACGATGTGAAATCATTAAAAAGGAAACGGAGGAAAAAAATGAATTAATAAAGTAGAAGTTCGCGCTTTAAGATGAGATTAAGTGGATCGTTACATTATCCTTTATTATATTATGTTATATCACCACTGAAAATGATTTTAGCAGGGGTAACCCAGAAAATCGGGCCTCAGGTGCAACGCTGATGCAACGAAAATTAGCGATTGGTCGACTTCGGTCACGTGATTCGTGAGGGGCGTGGCGTAGACCTCGAGTAGGAGTGACGTTGTCTGGTACTGAGCGATCGCGCCTGTAATTTGTTTTCTATCGATTCAAATGTTTGCATATCGATAAAATTTTACAAGTCGTCTTCATTACAAGTCGTGCAGTTTTTATATTAAATTATATTACATCGTGCATCATATTTATTCTAATGTATTAGCTTAAATTATCGACAATTTTTCAACGTCATCGACATCGAGCTATGTACCGAGAAGTAGTAAAATATATTTCGAATATCTCGTTTTCCTAAAAAAAGATGTCTAAAATCGCTCCAGAAAAAAATTTCTCATTTCGTTTATGTAATTCGTCTCGCGAGACTGTTCCAACAACCGCGAGACACGATATCGAGCCACGAAAGGGATGAAAGTGCCTCGTGGGTACGGTTTTTTTTTTGCATATTAATAGTATCATCGCGACCGGGCTTGTATCACGCGAATTTTCGTCCTGTGTGTCGCGTCGATGCTGAATAAATTACTCTCGCGTTCGCATGGGTGAACGATCTATCGTTCCATCGATCGTTTCATCGACAAACAAGCGAGCCGTTCGACTAATAGCTCTCTCTAGGGAGTTTCGTTCCGTCTCCCTCCCTCCCTCTCCCACCTCCGCGCGAAGAAACGATGCGAGTGGCTCTATTGAATTTCCTCCGGGGCTCTGTGATATTTTGTTTGCGACTTTTAGGGAACTACAGGCTCGAGACGCCTTTTATACACTCGAACCCGATCGATATTCCAGCTGGTGTCGCGAATTTCAGATTCCTCGTAAAGAGTAAAAGATGGCCGACAGGCAGGGTCACAACACACGCTCGAACAGCGGACCATTCTTCGTTCTACTGTTCTACGAAACTTGGTTTAGAAACTTTAGAAGTCAAAGAACACACTGTTTTCTACGTTCTCTGCAGTCACGTCGATATTCTTCAACCTGTAATCTGCAATATAGAATGTTTCGAAAGTTAACTATTTATTCAATAATTACACTTGCCAAGGAATTCTCATTTTCTCATTTGTAGAAACTACAAATTTGTCAGATATTTTTTTTGTGGTTTCCCTGTAAAACGCGTAGCTCTGCTAAAAAAAAATTTGATGCCAATGTTCTTTGGTCAATTTATAATGTAGGATACTTTGAAAATTAACTATTTGTCAATAGATTCTTAGTTTTGCCAGGAAATTTTTCTTCGCAACTAGAATAACAGAATAACAGAATACTTTGAAAATTAACTATCTACAATTGTAAAAGTTCTTCGTTTCTCGGAGAAACTACAAACGCGCGATTTTCCTACAAAACGCGTAGTTTCACTAAACATTTTCGACTAACGACGTTCCCGATTGCACGTCACGCTGTTTATTTAGTATCTCAACTTTTAACAAAATCCCCACTTTCTCAACACAGTGATTTTCGCTTCTCAAGTGGAAAATATCAACAGGAGAGAATTTTCAATGGTCGTTAAAAGGAAGGCGTTAAAAACCGCCTTGGACACTCTGCTCTAGCGGTTCCGTGAAATCCGCGCGCGTGTGGAACGACCACCGCGCGAGCTACGGACGGAACACCAATTCTCGTTCAAAGGCGCGACGACGTAACGAAGCAGATTTCCCAGTGGAAAAACCAGCGGCGAGTCTATTGTTGGACAGTGGCGCTCTGCTGTAATAAACTCGATTTCCGAGCTTCGTTGTTCCAGCCGACCCTTGAAAAAAAAAAAAAAAAAAAAAACAAAAGCAGCGAGCGTTTTGTCGGCGAATATTGTAGCATGTACCGACGATTCAGAGACACTTTCACGCGTTTACGCCCGCTTCGCGACGAGAACGCGGGCACGAACACACACGCATTTTCGCCATACTTTCCCAGTATGGCCTTTGACGCGCCATTGTCGCTGTTAAACAGGCCGTGAAATATTCGACGCGGCGGCCCGAGCATCCGTTTGTTCCGTTTGTCGCCTCGGTTAAAAGCCTCGCGGCCTCTCGTCTCGTGTAATTGTCGCGGCCCGAGGCTGACTCTAGGCTAATTCCAGGGAATAGCCAGCCAATCGAGGCTTGCGAAATTCGCGAAATTTGTGAAATTGGCGGGAGGCAGGATGAAACTGACGAGTCACACGCTCGGAAAGAGTGTAGATTCTCGCGAAATTATACTTCTCCGTTCTGAAAAAAGTCTGCAAAGATCGGAGCTTTCACGGATTCAGATTTGAAATTTCCGTGACTCGCGTTCGAAGAACATCGTCGACTCGTACTTACGACTTGTACCGCAGTACGATTCGTCTCACTGAAAGGCCCAGAAGCAGCTGTTCCGATTAGGAGGACGACTTTTTTGCCATAATTGATTTTATTGATATGCAAACATTTGAATCGATAGAAAACAAATTACAAACAACGCCACTCCTACTCGAGGTCTATCCCACGCCCCCTAGCGCCAATCACGTGACCCAAATCAACCAATCGCTAATTTTCGTTGCATCAGCGTTGCGCCTGAAGAGGCCCGCTAAAATCACTTTCAGTTAAAAAATATATTAAACAAGTGTAAAGCCTCGACGATTCTCGAAGCGTCGTCGAGAGTTTTTCCTCGCGACTCTCGTTCGTGTAATTCCTGCGAAAACGAGGTCTCTCGTCATTTGATTCGGAAAATTTTCTGATGGAAAAATACGGAGAGCCTTGATTCCACCGTTAGCCGGGGGATCGAGATGATGAATTTTTGAGGGGGTTGGAAATCGCAGGATACCGCGAATCTGGGTCGAAACTCCGATTCGAGAGGGGGAAATCTTATTTTGTTGCTTTAAGTAGAATGGTCGGAAATGTCAGCCCCCGGGGGCGATTAGCGTCGTGACATTTTCCACCGCGTGCAATGAGGTATAGTCGGCCTCCGCGGCACAGCGGCCTCCTAAATTAAAGCATTAAGTAGCAGATTGATACAATCGCTGCTCGAGGTTGAATGTGGCATTCTGTCTTTTCTAATGGAATCTCAACCAACTCTAGACCAACGTTGGCCTCGTGAAATTTTAGTCACTGAAATTTCGTCGTCGAAATCGTTTCATTTATTACCTGTCGTTCACTGCGATTAATTCCAACGAAAAAGAGTGTTTTTTTTTTCTTTTTGGTAAAAAATTATTGACTTTTTGTCGTCAAAAAATTGTCACTTTCTGGGGAAAATATCCGGCGCTTCTCTGTAGAGTCTCCCGGCAAAATTTTCAATAAAAAGTCGATCAATTTTAAACTGACGTTGATCACTGAAATATCTGCAACAATTATACCCCACTGTAGAAACATTTCAGAGCATTGAAATATTACCTTCGTCATACCGAAATTCTTTCTTCTTCTTAGTAAATAATCAATGTTTTACATGGATTATGACACCAGTGGAATTTATTAACAAACAGTTCTGGTTTATTCATTAATTAATCGATTAATAAACTAACTCGTTTAATATTGACGTCAAACATATCGGATAATTTAACATCTGCGATAATTAATGCCCTAAATATCCAAGAATTTAATCGTTAATTTAATTAATTAAATACACGTTTGTACAATTCCAATGCGCAATTAAAATACAAGGATTATGGTTACGCAACTGCGACGTAATACTAGACGTAAAAAAAAGAAACTCCGTTTTTTAAATTTGTCTCTCGATGTCTCGCATATAAAATTGAAAAATATCATTAAACAAGTGTCCAAGGTGGTGAGTAATTTTTCAAAGCAGCAATAAAATTCATCCGAAAGTCTCGTTGAAAATTCATGCGCCTGGAATACTCTCGCAGGTTATGCGTGCCTCGTAGATGGCGGCGCGAATTATTCAGGAGACGCGGCATCGAAAACGATCGACTCGAATCTCGAGAATAGGCTACGTCTATATCTATCGATTGTGCGATACAGTGCGCGCTGCGTTTACATTTTCACGCTGCCAACTTTCCAGCGCAAACTCGTTCGACGGAAATCTGTCATTCGCACGTTGCCGACGTGCGAATTCTTCGAGTGATGCGAGACGACAAAACATCTCAGGAATATGAAGATCGTTCGTCGATTCTCTTCTCCTTTTCCTCGCGTCGCGAAGAAAATCCTCCTCGCGCTCCTCCGTGGCACCTCGGTGTTAGTTTCGTCACACTTTTCGATCGTTTCGAGGAAACTGAACGTAAATTTGCGCTCGTCGATTAATTTTCCTCTCGCGCGCGAAAAATTCCATAAAAATTAAATTGCCGCGCGCGTACGTCCGTTCAGTTCTTTTATTTTCTCTCGTTCGTCGATCGCACTCCGCGTAAGTGTAATTAATTTGCATTCGAAAATTTTAATTATCGCGCGATAGAGAAATCGAGTTAAGAGGTGAATTCGCAAACGAATTTCGCTTTCCGTGCACGCGCGCTCGCGGGGCAGAACAAAAGAGGCAACTATCGACGCTGGAAACTCATTTTTCGAAAAAATTGCGCTTGAAAGGACGCAATCGAATATTTTCCACGTTTAATTCCAGCTTCTTCTCCCCGCCAGAGGAGACACGCAGTCGCGTTTACGTTCCCCCCCGTACGTTAAAAAATGAAAGAACGAATTTACACCGTTCAGCGTGGAAATGCATGAGAAATTAACAACTAACAAAGAAAAGTGGAAAACGTTAAATTCCCCTCCTCTTCTCCCGCGCGTTTCATCCCCGTGGTTCGTTCTCATTGAGAATTATTTTCAATTACGTCCCCTTTTTTGGAATGTAAATTGCCAACGTTCAAAAGCTTATATTACATCGCGTTGTTTGTCGATTAATTGCTTTCCACGGGGAAAGCGAATCTTTCGCGCTAACCGTTCTCATTCTGGTATTTACAGTCCGGAATATTCCGTCGATGTATTTTCAAAAAATTCCCATTCGCTCGTAAACGCTGCAAGTTCGTTAAATGCTTTTTCGCAGAACACTTAGACGCTGTTAACAAAATTCACCTTTCACGTAGGAAATATTTACCGATAAATTCTCCACTGAAACGAAAACCACTCAAATTTCATTGACAGATACCACGAATCACCGAACACTGAAATTGCTCGATGCAAATTAAGTTTCTCTTTTTCAATTTTCTCAACCAAGAAGCGTCGCGTAAAAAAAAATGAATCTTACCGTACGAATCCCAAATTTACACATCGAACATCTTTGCCCCATCGAAGTGGATATTTTTCCTTCCTTTTTTTCGCTCGTTACGTGTTCGCGCTTTTGTCGCTGCCATGTTGTTCTTTTGCCCCCTCTCCTCACCCCTCACCTTTTTCGAAGAACGAATTTACGTCACGCTTGCCGCTCTTTGTTCCTACCGTCGCGTACTTCTTTCGCCCCCTCTGAAGTTGTTTTTTTGAAAAACGAAAAAAAGATGGCGCAGGAGGAAACGCGTAACGAACGTTCCCCCTCGCCACTGGCCACGCGGGAGAGCCTGCCTTTGAACCGACCGAGACCTCCTCTTTGAGGGATTGTTATTAAATTCCTGTCTCTTTGGCGAGGCTCTTGAAAAATCCGCCGCCATCGCTTGCAAATAATAATTTGCTCGCGTCGCTCGCTGTCTTCTGAGCGAATTCACGGTGGACGAGGTTTCTCGGGGATATTAATTTTTCATGGTGGAAGGAGTGTGCTACGCCCTGGAGATAATAATTATTATTATTTGAGAATTTACTTGCTCGAACGTCGAAGGAAACTGTGTTGCTACCGCAAATGCATCTCGAAGGGGAACAAAATTCACTGAACTAGAAACTCGTGAAAATCAACTGATCGCACAGGAATCATAGCCACTCGAGTTCAAAGTGAACAGAAACCTAAAATCTAATTATCAGAAGAACGAAAAGAGTCCAAAACATTTGGAACTTGTTCTTTGAACGGAGGTGTACATGCTCGGAGAGCAAACCTAACCTAACCTAAAGCGCGCTGACGACTCCGTGGCTGAAAGACAAACAACGAAGGTTATTTATCGACACTTCCTGCTATGTCCTCACCGCGCGAATCGTAGTTCCGCAAATACGTCCCATAGAACGTGAGCTCTATCGCCATTCCGTATAAATAATGTCGCTTATTATTAGCCGGGCTCGCGGCGATGCTTGCCTTCCGCGTTATATACGCGCTAGGCTCGGCTAATTCTGTAACGAATCGCTTATTATTAACTTAAGTTGGAGACGATCGGTTCATCGAAGCGGCGTGCACGGTCGTAAATACTCGGCGTACTTGCGTTGGAAACGCAATCACCGTTCAACTTGGGTGCACGTTGTGAACGGTGCTTAACGGTGCTTAACGGTGGCCATTTGCCTGTTGCCGAATTGCGACAAATCCCGGGGCTCTCGTCTGTCTGTCAACCGTTAGCCAGCATTAAGAAATTCTTTCGGGCTGAATTATTGGCTGACAGTTTGACGACGCTTGAAAGAGAACTGCTGCTGCCAATTACTCGCTTTTGCGGTTAAGTTGGAGAGGACTCTCGGCTTGGAGGCGTTGGATCTACTTTGGAATCCTATCTGTCTTTAATGGTTGATTGAGAGGCATGTCTCAAGACTTTTTTTCCATTCGAAGATACCTAATATCTGAGTCTAACGCAATATTCCTGTAATTAGATGTGAGGATCGTTGCGTACAAATTTGAGAAATTTACAAAAATGTATACACTGCATACAACAGAGGCGAATGTATAAAATATTGAAGATTTCAAATGTGACATTTCTGACGTTTCTGCGATTCTAATGTTTTCTGAACTTCAATGGACTATCGGAGGACTGTTCTGTGCACAAATTTAAGAAATTTACAAAAATTTATACAATAGATTTTACTCGCAATTTTAATATTTTCTGAATCACTAAGGCTGGCAAACAGTCAAATCCAGCTTGAACAAATTATCCTAATCTAACGTAACGTACGTCATATTTGACCTATCCGTTGCGAGATTAGAGACTGAAGAGAATATATTACGCCTTAGAATTTTAATATTCTAGCCACTCCTCCTCGATAAATTCAATCTCTGAATCGAACGGTCTAACACTAGTTAGCATAATCTGAATTAATGTATCTCATATTCGGGCTCGTCAGTTTTAATACTCCCAGGCAATTTTTCCCGGTCAAGTTTAATTCTCTCGCAATCAGATTCAACCTGGCTAGCTTGATTTTACCTACCCTGTGTGAAATTGGAATAAACTTTAAACATTCCACGATTTTAACTATAAATGATTCCTCGAGAAATTCAATTTTCTAACGAAGGATAATTATATTTGTCCCCGTAAGTACGCGTAAAAGAATCTGACAGACGCCCGAAGCACACGGCCGAAGTGAATCAAAGTTAGGCGACGCCGTAATTTCAGCATTCCATCCACGTTTCCCTTCGCTTGCCTGCGTCATGACTGAATAAATGACCGAGTCTCCCGTATGTGGGTCACATTCAGCCACACAGCAATGTTAGGCTGCAGTTGGGATTTAATAAACAGGTTGATGCGGATGCACCAGTTGCTGGAGACTCTTATAATGTCTTGACTTGCTTAGGCTCCGAAAATCCAGCTCTCTGCATCTCAGAATTTGGCAACTGTCTCCTGATTTGAATGTATCTCTTCAGATATGGATGTTCTAGTTGCGCGACTGATCGTGAATAGCTACATTAAAACACGAAGAACAGACAGTGTATGGGATTTATTCAGTCATGCTTTAGGATGCAACTGACGTTGCTGGCCAATGGAGTGTTCTGACTTGCTAAACTTAGGCTTTGAAAAACCAGCACTTTGCATCTCAGAATTTGGCAACTGTGTTTTGATTCGTGTCGTCACAGAAATTAAAAAACGTGAGAGTAATATGGATATTTTAGTCGCCTCGTAGCTAAATTAAAATTCGAAGAATGAACACTATATGAGACATGCTAGATCTAGGTTAGGATGTAACCTGACTTGCTAAGCCTAGGCTTAGAAAACCAACCTTCTCAGAATTTATCAACTATTTATCTTTTATAGAGTGTTTCGATTTGTGTCATCACAGGAATTGAAAAGTTTGAATGTAGCTCGTGAGAGTGATGTAGATATTCTATTAATTATAAGTATGACTAGGTTTAGGTTAGGCCTTATAATCGAAAATAGCCAGAAATAGTAGTTGTTCGTCGTTTTGTTTGACCAAGACACCGAATTCTTTTTGCGAATTTTTCACCACTGTGGACTAACGCACCCAAGACAGCGTCCGAGTCAGCAGATTCTCATGTAGACTCTCGTGTCTTCGCTTTGATTCGGATCGCGTTGCAACCTGTTGATGTCTCTTACACCGTAAGCTTGCGGCGGAAGCTCCACCAGGGGAAATCGATCCGAAGGGGAACACTTGCTCTGAACTACGTTTGCCCGTGAACAGAGTGTGGTGTTGTAACATATTTTGCAAGACAAAATCAATCTGGCTTCCGCTGTGCGCGTAAAATATACGAATTAAGAATATAGTCACTAGAAATTTGGAGATTTAAAATTTAAAATGAAATTTTAGCTTTAAAGCTTCTTTCTCTGTTTTAACTTTCGTGTCCCTACAGATTGTATCTATTTCGAATAATAGTTAGATAATAATGAGGCATCTAAAATTTATAAAACCTTCAGAAGCTTCTCAGTGTCGTGGACACTTGGCGCACGAAAGGCGTGAAAGGAAAATTTTTCTACCTTAAGCTGAAATTTCTTCACCATTTTCGTCCCGCTGAAGGTTAAATCCTGACGTCTGAGCGCGCTTGGCGATGAACGTTGGCTTGTCTCGCGTTCAGGTTTGATATTATCTTATTCGCCAAGCGACAACGACGTCGTCGCCGCACGAGGATGAAACGTGTCAGGTGCAACTGCACGATAATGGCGTCGAAAAGCGTCGCTCGGCAAGCGATAGCTCAGCCTCTGAGCTCTGTAACATCCGCCCCGTGCGTTAGTTTCGCGCGGCTCTATTGACAAGAACAACCGCGTTCGAGCGACAAGAGCATCGAGGAGATTGCTTCGGATGTTAACGATTCCAAGAGCTTGAGCTTGCGGCGCGAGGCAAGTCGAGTGAAGTGGCGCGAAGCGACCGCGGATACGGTGTCTGTATCGCGTCACACAAAAGGTGATCCAGCGTGTTTTTAATTGCCAGCCCTTGGTTTCTAAATTGGAAATGGATTCACTCTCTCTTTCTCTTTCGGTGAAGTTGTAGTTTCAAAAGTTTGCAATTTTGCCTTGAGAGCGAGATGTTCGTCGAACTTTGGAAATTTGAAAACTTTGCAACTACTTCAGAGTTTCTATTGACGAAGAATTGAATTTGAAAGGGACCTGAGGTTGCTTTTTGTGCAATTCTCGTTCGAAGAACAATGCGAAACGTCAGTTTCTTTAGAAACTTGAAAAATTTCTTTTTGGATTTGGAGATTTGTCGAAAATTGATTACTTCTGAAAAGAAAGGGGATTGTGGTTTCGAAGGGCTGAAAATTTTCATTCTTCCTGACGGTCGAGTACTCTGCACTTATTTCCATTTGCTATTCAGTTAGAGTAGTCGAGCGAAAAGGAAAAAGGAGAAACGCGATCAACGCGACGTGAAATTAATTTGTACACACGGCTGACGCGCTGCACCTTTTATTCCCACTGTTTCGCTGTTCGTCACTCGACTGAAAATTTTTCCTCTTTTTCCGCTATTAAATTCTTCGTTTAAAGAAAGCGACTGATTAGTTTGAAAAATATTCTTCATTTTGAAAACCTTTCCATCAGAGAATGACGGTCGTGAATAAAATAACTTTAGATAAGATAGATAATCCAAAAACGACGGAAAAGGTTGATCGACTGTGTAGACAGACAGTTCATTCAGAAAAAGGTTTCCCTCAGACTTTCTCTTTTGGCCCACGGCCAGGAGTTTTCAGTTGCTCGTTAGCCCCGCGCCATCTCGAGAAGCTTGAAAGAGAGAGGGACCAGGAAATATTCATCCCTGTTGAGCGTTGGATCACGCGTATTTATTCACAACGTAGGTACTAGGAGCGCTAGCACGTTGAATTCGATCTCGAACTCGAACAGAGCCACGTTATTGTTATGACAGATGACGCCACTCGGCTTTATAGCCGCACTTGTCCTTTAAACAACACGTGCTGTTATTTCGACGGCTCTATCATTTGTATACTTTGCGAAGAAACAGAAAGAACAACTGGACTCTTCGAACGATAGACACTGCTTCAAATTCAGCAGAGAAAGGTTCATTTCTCGTTATGGATTATGGATAAGCAATTTTAGACACTTTCAATCGTTCAAGCTAGATCAGATGGACGACGAAATATATTCGATTCAATATTTTTCTCGCGAGAAACGAAAAATGACGTCGTTCGATCTAGTGGTTCTTTAGGTAGACCTAACATGCCTAAATTGACAACAAAATGAGAATAGTAATTACTCTAGGCGATTTTAAACGTTTCTACATGCTGGAGCTAGGTCAGATAGATGACGGCATTGCAATTCTCTTCATTTTATCCTCTTAAAAAATTCAGAACAGTAAAACCTTGCTAACGCTCGGACACCTAGCCTAACAAAGTCAGACTCGAGTTAATCCGAGACTTGTTTTCTGACAGTTTTGGAACGAATCGGACCCGACACATATAAATTGATCAATCGCCGATAATTCAGAAACGATCAGCAGCGCGTGAATTAATATTCCTCGCTGAGAGATGTTTGTTTGAAACGTTTGCATAACGTGCTTAACAGCGACGAGAACAGAGAATTTTCTGCGGCGTTCATGAATATTTCATGGCTGTACCGGGAACATCGATGCATTCTCTGGCACGATCCTTTAATCAAGGAGGATCTCGATTGCATTAACACCCGGGCGATCCTTTCATCTTTACGCAAATACGTGACACAGGCTCGCCTGTGCGCGTGTGTCTTTCTTTCTAGGAATTTCATAGGAGTCTCTGATTTCTTGAATTTTTCGGTGAACAAGCAAACTGATTGACAATTGACGGTTCGTGTGTAGAAGGTCTGAAGATTATTTGCGTTTTATATTTATTGTTGGTTTCGCGTTGAGTCCTTGATTCCTGTTGCAAAGTGCAGAGAAATTGTACAGTGACATTAACTGACAGTTAATCGTTAGTTTAATTTTTGTCGTAGCGATGACAAAATCTTTCGTCGAATGAAAGTGAAAAGAAAATCCACGTTGAATGGACAGGAAATGGTACTTTTCAGAGATATTTGTGCGCAATCGAAAGAAAAGGAAATGTGACTTTTCGCACTGATCAAAATTCATTCTAGAAAGCATAGGAAAATATCGATCGCCTCGTAGCCGCTTTCTCCGCTTAGAGTAGACTCGGGAAACGTTGCTGTGACGGTGGAATTATTCATACCTCGTTTAGTCCGAATCCATAGTCAACTTGAAAATACAACCACGAACGAACTACGAAAGTATTTCTATTTCAGATCTCTGTTTTAAAAACAACCTTACGAAAAAAGGCATTTTTAGGAATAACAATAATATTTTTAGAAACAATGAATTCCCAATTTCGAGCCAATTTCCAAAAGCTACGAAAACCCGAGCCTGTCTCCTCCAGTTCCAATTTTCCTGGAAAGTTCGTTCCACAAAAAGATTGCTTTCGAGGGAAGACGAGGCAGCGAATTCGTCGCGAATCGAGTCGCGTGACCTCGTGGTCGCCGAACGAAACGCCTCCCAGAGACGCGCGCGACAGCCAAATATCCCGACGTAAAATTGGACGCGCGTTGGCGTGCGATGATCCGCAGGCCGTACCAGAAGAAATCGCCGACCCCGAGCGGCGGTGGTGGCAGCAGAACGGGTTGGCGATCGCGCAGAAGCATCACCACGGCAGGTGCACCGGCTCATCAGCACCACGTGATCGCCAGTGCAGCTGCGACTGCACAGGCCAGGATGCAGGCCGAGCAGGGGAGCATCGGCGAGCTGCGGGGCTACCACAACCTCAGGTCGAGGAGGCACACATTGGCCAACGTTCGGTGAGTGATCGTTTGACTCGTTGACATTTACAGCGAACCATTTACTAACTGCCATTTGGGATGCCATTTCGGCTATCAAATGGAAATGATCAATTTCGAATTTTCCATGGAATTCTGATTATCGGTGATGTCGATGTGATCTGATTGTGTCAGATCCGACGACGAAATCTCTGTCAAATCTCCGACGTCACTGATACTATTTGGAACTAGAATGATCACAGTTTGTAACAGAGATTTTTCGCAAAGATTTCGTAGACGTCACGTATGAAGACTTGTACCGTGAATTCTTGTCTATTTTTCGTGACGATAAAAGCGTCGAATGTCTGCTGGAACTAGTGACGATGACCAGTTTTGAGTAATTTTTCACAGATATAGAAGTAAATTTTTGTCCATTCCTCGTAACAATGAAAATGTAAAATTTCTGACGTGATCTGATTATAACTAACGCTAGAATTAACAATGACCAATTTCTCACAATTTTTCACTTTTTTTGTCTATTTTTGTTCATTCCTTGTAATAACGAAACTGTTAAATCTCTAATACAATCAACGTTAAAACTATAATGGTACCAATAAGATGACTAGTTTGCAATTTTTCTAATTTTTCACAGAGATTTCATAGATAACTAATGTTGGATTTAACAGACTAGTGATAACGACGAAATTTTACAGGCTTTTCCTCGAGATAAATAAATAACAATTAATATCGCAAGATTCTCTCTGATGCAAGTCCAACTGATGATCTCCTTAAGACTAGATTGTAGCCAAAGTAACCGAAACGAATGAAAATGAAATTTAATATTTCATCGTTTGAACATCCATGTCTGACATTTAATTAATTTAGCACTGAGTATTAGCTTTGCCGTTCCGATGCAGATCAACGATAACTCGAGAGCTCTCGCCTCGTGGGTTCACTTGTTTAACTTGCGTCGATGTCGACACCGAAGGGAGTAAATCTCTCGTTTCGATTTCGGCTTTCGGGATTTCGTTTTGATTTAGATTCCGTTTAGATTTCGTTGCGCGTTTGACTTAAATAGATCTTGACGCGTGGAACAGCAATATCTGTCATTCCGGGTACCGTCGAGTCTGTGATTTTCACGAATTTGTCGTCCTGCTGAAACTTTCGTTTACCATTTTCATTCGTCACTCTGCGTCGAAATCCTTTATCTCGAAATTCAAAAACGTTACTTTAATACTCGACTGTCCAAACAAGAGCTCTGGAAGAACTCTTTTGTAGCAACGATTCACAGTTCAAAAAGGACAAAATATGACTCCAACGGTCAACGCCACCGAACAAACGTATAGTATTTGTAATGAAAATGAAGCACCTTCGAAAAGTGCGTGCAACATTTCACCGATTCAGCGACGCATTTGTCGCAGTAGATAATATTTCGTTGACCTATCGCGATGCTTTACTTGTTGCTTGCCGGTATTGATTGTTTAGCGGAGCAGCCATTGGGATGCTGCCTCCAGCTAGACGGTGTCTGGCTTGTTTTACACCGCCCTTTTCTTTTACGATCACCGTGCTCGTCGCAAAGGAAACGTTCTCTCCTTGTATACGTTTCAATTAATTGAAGTTTCTTTCCTCTTCGTTCGACGAAGCAACGCGCGTGCGGTTTCGTTTTTAGGATTCTGCTTGGAAGCAGAACGAAAGATGAGTCATGCGCAAAGTGAGTTTGACACGTCTATTTTCGAGCGGAAAATTAGTCGATCGAGAATGGAGAGACTCATTTGGAACCGATTCGTCCGATGACAAATTGTAATTGCCCCGTGCCAAATGATCCATCTGATCTACGAGGTAACGAAATTTCGTGAATCACGAAGGCGGCTAATAGTTTCTCGTCTCCTTTTAACAATCTCGGGCCACCATTCATACAATTAATCAACGATATCACGTATGATGCGTCGAAACAAAAACATCTTCCCAAATCGGCCGAGTTTTAAACGGCCGGTTAAAAAGTTCCAAAATTGTCAATTTGTCCCAGATTTCGGTTCACGAAATTTCCAGCTTTTATTTCAAATATCTGTCTCCGGTTATTTTTTTCGATTTAAAAGCAAAGCGAAAAAAAGAAAGGAAATCAATACCGCGGCAAATTCGCGGAAAATTTTACAAAAAAAAAAAAAAACAATCCGAAAGGAAAACATTTTACGGCGAAAGTAGAAAGGCAAATCGGATTGAAAATTTAATCTCCCCTCTTCTCTTTCCAAATCCGACCTGAATGGAACGAGTCGCAAGTGACGGAAATAAAAAATTTCGAGATGGACGATCGATGATTTATTACGAGAATACGGCCCCCGAACGAATTTACATTTTGCACGGTCGCACAGCGGCGTTTAAAACCACGATACACACCGAATTTGGCGAGGATTTTCTTCTCCTTCTTCCCCCATTCCCCCTTCGTGCCGAACAGTTGGATAATCTGAAATTTAATTTCATGCTGACGGTTGATCCTATTATGCGTCGCTTCGATAAAAGGACCATCGTCCTCCCCTCCAACCGGGGGACAATAATCAAGCGTTATTGATTCGCATTCGAGCGCCATTCAGCCGGCCACATTATTGGAAATTACATACCATTTCCTCTGTCACATCCATCTTTGACTTTGTTCTGTTTCTCTTTCTGCTCTCTCTCATCCCTCCCTCCCACCCTTCGATAAGCGTCGAGAGTGGATCGTATGGTCACTGTTCATCCGTACATCAGAGGCCGACAAGCATTATTCGAAGCAACTCCGTCGACAGTCACCGAGCTGAAACGTCTCTCTACAGAGAGACGTGGGAAAATGAATTCGCTCGGCTTTCGACTCCACCTGTTCGTTTCGATTTCGATTGTTCCGGGCGTAGCCAGCAACGCGGTGTATTTTGGTATCGACAAACGATAGATATTTATATCTCGGCCAGAAAGGAGACATAAATTCGTCGGAAGAGAGGAGAGAGATCGTACGACGATACCAGATGAAACTTTCTATTCACCACCTCCGGCGGAAGTCTGTGATACGCGTATCGCACGAAGATGCGATGTCACCGATAAACGTACCCCGTGAAAGTATAGACTCTCATTGTCAGTTGTCTACAAGATGCGAGATAAGCAGCAGCGAAAGTTTGGAACGTAGATCCTCGTAAGTTTAGATGGAACTTGGTCTGCTTGGAGTTTGGTTCTTGGGCAAATTCTTCGTGCTAGAAATCGTGTCTTGAACTCAATAGGTGGCCTTCCATCGTCTCACAGTGCATTTCAATTTCAATGAGCAGAAATGGAAAATTTCCAGCTGACGATATAATACTCGATGTCTCGATGCACAAGCACAGGTTTCAAATTTTTAGTTGGTATTTAGTCGAATTGTGCCAATTGTGTTCAACAAACGTGTCTCACGTAAACCATCGTGATTCGCTTTCAAAAGACAAAGCACAGAGATCAGTCGGGATCACCGCAAGCACAGTGTACCTTCTTCGTTACTCCAGGCTTCACCTCTATAAACCCACTGCAAGCACAACCCACTGCGACACTCTGATCCTCGTCACTGTCATCCATTCTCCTTGGCTTAGCCTTGGGAATCTTTGCCATGCAGCTCTGGTTCGCTGATTTCCTTTTCGCTTTCTCGCGACAGGGCAGAGCCTTCCTAGGCTCAATTTCACAGGTGCAGACCTCTTGATCTCTCGTCGACTTCTTGGTAGCTTTCTTCAATGGGTCCTGCGCTCGCAGAGTCTGCTGAAGCTTCCCCAATTTGCATTTTGGACAGACGGCCTCGTGCTCGGTGCCAGGACTAATCCTCGTTTCAGTTAAAGGAAGGTCCGACGCGATTCTAAACATCGACGTTGGTGCCTGTCCCTCTACTTGCGCTCTAGATGTTTGCAGAGGAGTGGACATGGTCCTGCCACATTTGCAACAGTTGCATTTGCCCTCGTCTCGATCCAACTCTTCAGATTTCTTGCCGTAATAGATGGATCTCAGTTCCCTTTCTGGTTCCGGTTTCTTCTCGGCTCGCAGAGTTTGGAGCACCGCTGCCAGAGGATGGTCGGGCGAAAGGGGGCCACGAGCACCAGGAGGAACACCGCGAAGAGGAACAGGAGAGACGCTGCGAAGAACAGTGGGGCTCCGGACGACAGGTGGACCGCGAGGAACGCCAATTTCTGTCGCGCTAATATGAACGGAACTAATGTGGCTCTTTTGTACGTGCGAGCTTTCGGTGACGGTCATAGCCGCGAATTGCTCCTTCAGAGGCCTCTCATAATTCAGCAGTCGTTCTACGGTCTCCGGATCAGGGTCTATAGCTCTTGTGATGGTCACCAGTTGCGGTTGTGCTTGTCTGGTGATTCTCGGCGTCGTTTGTGTCTCCACGTCTATGACCGTTTGCGTCACCACTTGAACAGTTTCGATTCTTGTGATCTCCGTCTGGGTAATCTCTATCTTCTTCTTGGTAGGCTGTAAGACGATAATGCGAAAAATAGTTGAAATTGTGAATTGTGAAAAAAAGTATCTTTAAAGACACGAAATAATTTGTCACTAACAGGAGGAGGCACAGGTGGGCAAGTGCAAGGAACGATTTCTTCTTCCTCTTCAACAGGTAGCTCTTCCCAGATAAATATCTCTTCTTCTAATACTTTCATCTCATCTGGCAATATTTCTACATCTATCTCTTCTTCGACAGCCACTGGAACTTTCATTTCCTCGAGTTTCTTCTCTTCTAAAGGAACCCATTTCACTTCTTCTTCTTCTTCTTCTTCTTTCTTTGGCTCTTCTTCCACTTCTTCTTCGATTTTCACATCAATCTCTTTTTTCTCCATTACCGCGACTGGGACATCTTCTTCTATCTTTGGTAATGGTTTTCTGACTTCTTCTTCAAGTTTTTCTTCCTCTTTTATCGGAGGGATCTCATCTTCGTCCACTTCGGGGATCGTTGGCATTTTCTCCGGCCTTTCTTCCAATATCGCGTCTTCTTCCAGCCGAGGACTCACGGTAGGCTCCAACGCTGTGATTGGCGGCTCAGGAGGGTGCTCCAATTCGAGTTTCAGTTCCACCGCCGCGTCGGGTTCGACTTCCTTCTCCCCTATCTTCGGCGGGAGAACTTCGGCTTCCGCAACTCCTAGCTTCGCTCGTATTTCACTTTCTATCTCGGGAAATTTTTCTTCGGGCCTTTTCACCGTCGCTTCCTCCCGAGATCTCGGCTTTGCCGCTATTTCTTTCACATCGGTCTGAAAGGAATCAATGGGCCAACTTTCGCTGAGAGATGAAGAAGTATTGGTTATCGAGCTTCTATTTTATCGAAGTTGGATTACGCTTTATGTAACATCCACGCGTTCTTTCTTCTCACATTTATATACGAATTTTTCTCTTTCACAAAATATTATCTGACTAAAATTACAATTTTTTTATGTTCTCGTGAATTGGAAAATTAAAAATTTGAAGTTTCAGAATCTTAAAATCAATTTGAAATTGTAATATTGATTCAGTGCCCAGAAATGCACTGCAACTCTTAAATTTTAAAGTTAGATTCGAATGAAGAATTTATCGCACTCACTCCAGTGTACGCTGCCATCTCAGTCGCCAACTGATCGGCTTCTTTCTTCACGTCCACGCAATCAGGGCACTCCTGCATTTAGAAATTAGGTATATTCGGAAATTCTTTATCTGAAAAATAAATGTTACACTACAAAGAGTACCGCGATTGTTGTTCGAATAGTGTCAACGTCACTCTGCCACGATAACATCTCTTTTCTTGGAACCAAGATGTTGTCCCTGTCAATTTTATCTTCTTCATATTTTGCAACTTCTGGTGCTTCTTCCATTTCAATTTCCTCAGGTTCAGATGGAGGGGCTCTTTCAGTAGGTTTGGTGTCTTCTACAGGTCTGACAGGACTAATCTCTTTGACAGGGTCAGCTTTGATTTCTTCTATAGGTCTGACGTCTTCAACAGGCTTAGCCTTAATTTCTTCGGTGGCTTCAATTTTTTCAACAGGCTCAATTTTAGTTTCTTCAATAGGTCTGACCTTTTCAATAGGCTTGGGTTTAATTTCTTCAGTGAGTTCAATCTCCTGGACAGGCTCAGCAGGCATAGGTTTAATTCCTTCGTTAGGTCTGATGTCATGTAGTGGTCTGACTTCTTCAACAGGGCTAGGTCTAGCTTCTTCGGCAGGTCTAATCTCTTTAACAGGTTCAACTTTGGTTTCTTCAATAGTTTTGATGTCTCCTTCTGGTCTAGTTTCTTCAACAGGTCTAGTTGCTTCGGTGACAGGCTCAGCTTTGATTTCTTTAATAGGTCTGATATCTTCCGGAGGTCTAACTTCTTCAACAGGATTAGGTCTAGCTTCTTCAGCAGGTCTAATCTCTTCAACAAGTTCATCTTTGATTTCTTCAACCGGTCTGGTGTCTTCTGGAGGTTTAACTTCTTCAACAGGCCCAGGTCTAGTTGCTTCAATGACAGGCTCAGCTTTGATTTCTTCAATAGGTCTGATGTCTTCTGGAGGTCTAACTTCTTCAATAGGCCTAGGTTTGATCTCGTCAGTGGGTTCATAGTGTTCTACAAGTTTAATATCTTCAGCGGGCTCAGCTTCCACGGGTCTAATTTCTTGTACAAGTTTAACAGCTTCCTCGATATATTCAATGTCCAGCGCAGACTCGTACTTCTCAACTTCGATATCCTCTGCAGGTTCGCCTACTTCGGTAGGTTCCACGGGTGCGACTTTCTCGACAGTTTCAACTTCTTCTGCAGGTCGAGTTTCTCTGACAGGTTCAATCTCCTCCACTGTAACTTTCTCGGCAACGATTCTCTCTTCCTTGGCTGGCTGAACAGTTTTCACTTCTCTTGCAATCTGTGCCTTCAGCAGTCTCTCGTGCAATTCCACAGCCTCCGCCGTTTCTCGAATCGTCATCTCTTCCACGTCAAACTTCCAACCATACTTTTCCAACAATTCCTGCGGTGTGACGCGATTCTCGTTCAAAGCGATCGTCTCCTCCTCGGTGAGTCCAGTCTCCGACATCACCAGATCGTTGCAGACAAAGTCTGGGGCGCAGATATAATCGTCCCCGTATTTGTCCAGCTCGGAGAGAGAATCTATCCTGGCGAAATAGTCTCGAGCTTGCCTCAGTCTTTCGTCCTCGTAAATGAAATCGTCCGGGTGAATCACCACTTGAACGTCGTCCACCGGTATCAAGTCTCTCTTGAAAACCTCCATGGCCACGTGTTCCACGTCAGGTTTCACTTCCAATTCAGCATCTGTGACGTCGGGCTTCGTCTCCAAATCACGGTCCACCGTATCCGGTCTGGCCTCTGCGTCAACATCCGCTAGCCTCGGAGCAGCCACGACAAATTTCTCCTCCAACTCCTCCTTAACCAGAGTAGCCAGTTCGTCGACGTCGGCCAGATCGTCGACTCTGCCCACCTCTTCGTCTTTCACAGGGGCTACAACTAGCACCTCCTTCTCAAGAACGTCGGCAAAGTCGTCTTCCTTGCCTATCATCGCTTCTATCTTGATCACGTTCACGTATTTCTCCAGTTCGTCCTTGCAAACGCCCAGTCTTGCTCTTAGATCCTCTATCACGTCCTCCAGCTCGCAGATCCGATCGGCCATTCGTTGGTTCGCCGCCGTCTTCGTGTCCAGTTGCTCTTGCAGAGCGGTCACGGTGCTCGCCGCGTCGGTGTCCAGCTTACACCAGAGCTCGTCCGCCTGCTGAAGTGTCCTCATGTACGCTTCCTCGCGACTCTCCAGCTCGGCGATTTTTCTCCTCACGTGCACCTCGTTCTCCGCTAATTGCTGCAGCTTCTCCAGGCACTCGATGTCCGCCGACTCGATGGACGCGCAGCTCGGCACCTTTTCCAGCCATTTCTTTTTGCACTCTGCCACTCCGCACTCCCCTGAGTGTCAGTTAGACTTGAATTAGGCTTCGTGGATTTTTGTCGAATACATCGTATTCCGTTTCTTTATGAGAAATATTAGGGACTAAACCTAACCCACAAGTAATGCCGTTTTCTTAAAATTTAATAAACATTGCCATTTAGTGGCAATAGTTGAACTTAACCTATAATCTGGTTAAATATACATTTAGTGTGCTTATTGTTAAATTATATCGTAGATTAAAACTCTACTAATTTTCAAACGAAGTAAAATTTTGTACAGTGTCAAGAAACGACATTACCACACGTGCAAACTAACCCTCGCAGGCTCCGTCGTCTTCCACTTTGACGGCGGCTTCTTTGAGCTTCTGAACTTCGGCGGACAGCTGTCCGATCTTCAGTTCGGTGTCCTCTCGCAGTCTCTTGGCTTCCTCCAGCCTCCTGCTCCTGTCCTCCAACGCGGCTTCCTTCTCCGTCCAGAGAGCTCTGGCGTCTTCCATTCTCTTCAGCGCCTGCTTCCTCTCAACCTCCGCCTCCCTCACTCTGCAGTCGAAATGGCGGCTCGGCGTGCTCGGACAGCACGCCTCCCCCGATGCTGGACCTTCGAACTGCCTTTCCAAGGCTCGCTCGAGTCCAGGAACGCAGCCGCCCCGAGACATCCTCCACATGTTCCACACCATCACGGCGGGCATCGAACACTCCAAGACGTTCAGCCGCTGCTTCAGATCACCCTGCTGCCTCTCCAGCTCGACGTTCCTCAGCTCCCGTTTGCCGATCATCTCTCTGAACCGACGGTGACACTGTCGCTGCAGCTTCGTCGCTTTGCTCCTCCGAAGCTGGCCGAGGGAAGACTTTTCGTCCTCTCGAGACTTTCTCAACTGTTCCTGGCTCTTGGAAACCTTCTCCTCTATGGGTTCTTGCTGGCTCCTGTTGGCTCCAGCACTCGGCGAACCTCGAGGACTGTCTTGCGCCGGGGGCAGAGCTTCCGACGCATGGTTCGTCGATAGTTCTGCGTCTTCTGGCCTTGGCAAGAGAACCGATTGAGCCTCCAAAGCTGCGGATGGAGACTTTAGAGTAATCTCGGAGATGACTGGTAGGTCAGGGTCTGCCTCCTCGTTGTCCGCCACGATTTCTTCGCGGTTCTTTGACTTTTGAACTCGTTGCAAGTCGCCTGAAAATATCGACGAATTCCTACTACATCGCGACCGAAGGTGGGTAAATTTTATTTTCAGAACGGTGTCAATGTTGAAATATTCAAAGTGTCGGTCGGATTAAAATGTTGCTCCAACTTTTTATTTCTGTATCATCTTGCCTTCGTCGAGACGTATTGTTTGTTAGAACGATGTGTTTGCATTAAAAATCAAGCTGATCGGATAGAAGAGTAATTTTTATAAATTCTGGATCGAGTCGTCGTCGTATTGCGATGAATTAATTATTACAATCATTTGAATTTTTAGAATCGTTGTTACAAACTCAAATATAACGAATAATAAAATTCTTCTCTATCAGTGTATTTCCAAATTTATTTTTGACACATGTACAATTTTTGAATTTGAAATTCCAGACTGTCAATAATTTTTTCCTTGCTTCTTCTACTTTTCCATCTCGAGGTAAACACACACAGTTGTTGGGATGTATCGCTTTTATTTTCAAATTTCGACGCATTCTTTTCCACGGTATTGTTGATCCTTCGAGATCGCTCGAGAGGCGTTAGAGATGCGAAGGCAACCCATCGCGGAAGAATGCACGAGCATTCCAGCTGTGAACGAACGAAGCCATCGAGAACCACCTCTCCCAGGGTGGAAGGTGCACACAAAAGTAGGGAAAAGGGAGAATGCACACGTACGAGGATAAATGCTTATGGAAAATGCATGCTCGAGCTGTTCCGTTGAAAGTTGAGAGAGAGAGTCGAAGGAGCAAAGGGAGTTTATCCGGATAAGAGTTTCCGAGAGGGAGTTGAATTCAGAGTTTGGTCAAGTGTTAAATGGAATAGAACGGGAGATGTATATACTGAGTAATCGAGTCTCTGGCGTGCCATTGTGGTTCAACGCAGCTGTCGCTGCTTCGTTTTGTTCGCGACGCGTACGCGAACGGAACCTGTAACGCGTCGAAATACGAACAATCCACCGCGACTGTGGATTAATTTCAATTTGTTTCATCCTCCTTTCTGCGTTTCAAACTCCTGAAATCAATCGACGCGATTCGATCGTTGATCAAACGAATTACATTGAAATAAATTAAGGAATTAATTACACGGGAGAAACTGTCAATTTTTCAAGCGAGTTTCGCCAAGTTTGAGGATGTTTGAGCAAACTTTTAGAATTTTTAAAGGGATTCTAACCTTGGACACTGGGGAGAATCTCGTTTACCTGACAGGCGAATCATTCTGAAGTGTCTTGAGAACATTATTAGCAATTGAGAGAGCGTTGTTTCAGCGAGAAAACGGGGCGCGTTTCAAGCTGTCGACCATCGTCTCTGACTCCAGTTCGGTCGAAGTCGCATGCCGGTGACAAAAACACGGGCTTAATTTTGGACGGGGTCCAAAATATTTCAGGCAACCATCATCGCGATTCAGTCCCGAGTTCACTCGATCAATTTCTCTAATTTTCGTTTGAACGTAGCTACATGGATGACATCGAGAGTCGAGGTGGGCTCGTGTCGATCGATCGATCGACCGGCTTCGCCGTTCTTTTCGCCCAAATTTCGCGTTGAACGCCAAACCAATGTGCAACGAATATTTGACATTTGCAATTTCAAACCATGTACGACGTTTAAAAATTATTTCCTGAATTTTCGGAAACTCTTAGAATGCTGCAATGATTTTTGTTCTCCTTCTTCTTATTTTCGGATCCACAGAGGCGATGTTGTGAAATATTTTTGCGTCTCTTACGCACTGTGTTAAATTTATTTGTTATTTTTTACGATATAACAGACAAAATCCGATTTCAACAAAATTTGATTTCACTGCAAAATGAAACGTTCTGAAGAATATTACGAAAGACTTTCTTGTTTTTTCCTCTCTCTGTGTTTTGGATAAAATCTCCAACGGAGGAGGAGCCGATCGTTCGAGGGGGGCAGCAGGGTGTTCCGAAATAGGAACAAAGGCGGTTTGGACGCAGGGTTAAAAATCAATTTTTTCCGGCTCGGTTTACCGCAGAGGAACAACGTTAAAGGATAAACCGGCCTAAGCCCGGAAAAGCCCTATTTTATGTCGAACCAGCCTGGAAAGGGGGTTGACCTCGCTCACCCTCCACTTTCTCCGCTCGCCCTTCTTTCTGCACCTCTCGCAAAATCAATAGTATCGGTGTACCGAGTTTATCCCGCGCTTCGGGCCCGCCTATAGCCGGCAAGTTCCGGGAAATTTTGTCAACGGTTGCAATGATTTTAGATCATTTATGGATGAGAGGACGAGCAACGACGTTGTTTCAGGGGTTGGCTCGGTGTGGAATTTCGCGAGAATTGTTTATCTCGTTTCTTCCTCTCGGTTCACTTGGTCGCAGTCTGCACCTTTTGTATCTCGAATTTTTACTTTTATTCGGACTTGAACTGCTATTTTCAGCTTGAACGCGTCAGATGGATTCCAAAATTCTTGCATCTCTGAATTCAACTTGTTGCAACGATAAAGGGATACAACGGCAAGTTTCAATATTCTATTCTCCTTCCAACTTTTTTTTAATTTTAATTCCAAAATTAATTTTACAAATTAAAATTCGTCCAAGATTTGGTCATCACTTAACTTGTCTGGCCAAAAAGAGAAAAGACAACGAAGAGGATCGTTTCGTATAAATTAGAAACAGAACGTTCCATTTAATCGAGATAGGCCTTAATTGCGCGGGAAGTTTGATGCCCCGTTAATTGCCCCTATTCAGCGCCCCGAAAGAGAAGCCAAGTTTCCAATTCGCGACTGAACAAGCCCGACTTGGCGACGAGGCCGGACACCGCACCGGCGAGTGACCGTGTTCCCTCGAACATTATTTCGTTATTTCGGGGCAGAAACGCGGCGCGAGCAAGGTGCGAAGCAACGATCAATTAAAAGGCGGACGCCAGAGGTAATCATTCAGGTGTATTGCTCGGAAACGACGTTTCAAGAATTTCAACCGCGAAACTTGCTGACACTTTCTAAAAAAATACGCGCAACTCGTGATTTACTCAGCCGCGTTTCGAAGGTATCGATTCACGTCGCCGATAAGGATTTTCGTTCGTTCCTCGAAATCCTTCTTCGCGGTTATTTTCCGCGCGATCCAGATATACATTGTTTAATACTGGCGACCTTCTCTTTGACCTCTCATTAAATCTCCAGCATTCACCGAGTCGTCCAATTTATCGAAGTTTTCAGCCCCCCATTAGGCTGGCTTTTCGTCTTTGCGTCTCCCCCCTTTTCCCCCAGAGTCGCAAAGCACGTTGTTATTGCGTCGTAATTGAAGAGGACAATCATGGAAATCAGCCTAAAGTAATTCGTTCTCATCCGGGGGAGGGTGGAAATAGCGGTATGATTATTAACTTTGTTGCAATAACGATAGTTGGTTTACAAAAATTTTTGGAGTAGATTTTTACGTTCAAGGAGCAAAGAAACTTTCAATTATAAATCTTCTGTAATAAACGTGCGACGTGTTCGTGTATTTATTTGTAGATTTTTGTCAGGGGGTTGGCATACATCAGCGTACGCTCGGGAAACGAGGTTTCATTATGCATGTTGCATGCAATGTTTCTCTTCAATTATCCATCTTTTCCTTAATGAGCGCGCGTACGAATACGAGGAATATTAATATCATTCAAATTAGATGAAATTTATAGTAATTTATACATCTTGCGGGAATAATTGTTTCACCATCCGAGGGGCACGGTAATTCGTGGAACGACGTAACCTGAATTATTTAACAGATGGTAATGTAATCTTTGTATGACATTCAGTGGTGGACGAGTAAATCATTCAAGGAAAAGCAAAGAAAAATAATTTCCCAATTTCTCCGTAAAACGTACTCGTACGTTTTAACACACTCCTAGAACCTTGATGCCAGAATTTCCAGTAGTAGGAGTCAATGATTCAAACGCTGTCCGCGAAAATGAAGCAAATTTGGCGAGTTTTCAGGTTAAACTCAACCGAATATTCGTCGACTTAAAATTTGAAGGCCCGGGGAGTAGTGCAGGTCAACCACTCACGAAATAAACGCTTCTCTCCGCTTACTTCTCGAGTCAAGATGCACGAAAGAATTACTCACTCGCGGCTTCGAGGTAAATCTCGTCCGAAACTGTCAGTAGCGCGAATCGATAATTCGCCGGAGGAGCGGTGAAAGTCGATCTCCGCGCTTTCGTACCTCTCCTCGATACACGGGAAGTTCTTCGCTTAATTGACTCTCATCTCAGAATACTGCGAAGAGAATCGAATCCGGGAAACGGACGGCGTGAAGATCCTTCTGGCGTGCTAATGAATTTTATTTAGCGTAAGAAGTCGACGGCTGCCCTCGCGTTCGTTCGTGCCGGAAATAAATTAAATTCGAAGAATTTGACTCGTGCGAAAAAACACTTTTGCTTGAAAGTTGAAATTTCGTGAATAATTGTAATTTAATTTTTCTACTTTCTCTCGGTTGTAACCCTCGACGTCCCGAAATGAAATTCAACGTCATGGTGTCATCCTTTTAATTAAAAAATCAAGGCCCCAGTCACTTGTTGAACTTTGATTTTCACGGGGAAACGGTTGCGACACGCCATGCGAAATGAACTTGGAAACTGGATTAAGCGACCAATCATGCAGGGGAACTTCGTTTGCCCCTGGTGCATGCGAAAATTTACGAGAATCGTTCTCCAACTTGTACGCCCGCGTACGACACTCCGATGGGAAGTTCTCAACTACCAGCTGTAATTTTGTTATCGTGGAATTAGACGCTCTCGCAAACTTCATTGACCGAACTGACTGTTCCATTCAAACGAGGTTTCGAATCTTATTCAAAATGGCAAAATTTGTTTAGGAAAATCTGAGATCTGAATCTACGAAAGGAAAAAAAATCAAAATTGTCCATTGTATATAAATTATATTATTTTCATTAATAATATTACGTGGATTTCCTTTTTTAGTTGGATTTTATTCAAAAGATTTAATAATCGAAGTTTATTATTTAAAAAAAATAAGAATTTTTTTGTTTATTATTACTATTATTAAGAACAATATCAACTATTTCTTATTCAATTCGAATTATCAAAAATTTATCTAATAAAAATTTAATATATAATTTAATTTATTTTTATGAAGATAGGTTAATAAATTTTTGTATAATATTAGTGTTTTTTTATTAAAATATTTATCTCAGGTTATATTATAAATTTCATTTTTGAAATAAATTATTATTTTCAATTAAATTTATTATTTAACAATTGTTCGTTCGGCACTCTTGACAAAGAATCAACATTTAGAAATGTGACAGCAATTTCAGATAAGTAACGATACTACTCTCTAAAAAAAAAAAGAATAATCGTGATAATAATTTTCCAACGAAACAAAGCAACATTCACGAGTCACTCTCGAACAAACATACATAGTTACATTAAATTGATAACAGGAAATTCGAGAGTTCGACCGTCGTCATTGAAAAACAGTATCGAACGAAAAGAGAATGGAATCTCGGCGCGGCTCCGCAGCGAGTCAAAGTGCTATTAGCTCGACTGTCGGGATATCAAATATTAGAGGCGTGCACAGTGGGAATCGCGTGTGCACGGCTTTCACGAGAGAAGTTACGAGTATTAACCCGACGGCGGGAACAGAGAGATCCCCGCTGCTGTCTGTCTGTCTGTCTGCGTTCGATCCCATTTGCAGCGCGGCGCGCGTGTTCGTGCGCGTTCGTGCGATCGTTTATGTTAATGGATCGACGGCGCGCGTCGTGTCCCGTTAGGGGATCAACCTCCAAGGGAACAACTGTTTCCAGCCGTTTTAATTCCGACGTTACGGCTTTGTTGCGGCTCGGTGAAGATTAACCCTCGCGCGGCAAGTAGCGTAGGCCAGTTGTTGCTAGAGAGGGTTCGATTAGTAAAATTTTGGATATTGTTATCACTGAAAGTGATTTTAGCGAGGGTAACGCAGAAAATCGGGCCTCTTGTGCAACGAAAATTAGCGATTGGTTGATTTGGATCACGTGATTCGTGAGGGGGCGTGGCGTAGACCTCGAGTAGGAGTGGCGTTGTCTGGTGTTTGCATATCAATAAAATTTTGTGGCAAAAAATCGTCTTCATTTTCTAGTCAGGACAGTTACTTCTGGGCCTTTCAGCGAAACAAATCGTACCGGGGTACAAGTGGTGCAGTTTGTTTAAATATTTTGTTGAATTTTCGTATCGTTGGGTTGCACATGGCTACGGATAATTATTTATTGTGGAATAATTTTGATCAATCAAATTTGGGAAATTTTATATTTCAGTGATGGCTGTAAATATTTTGGTAGAAATAAGTTATTTATTCATTGAGATTGATTGTCTTTATTTATTTATTTATTTATTGAAAACTATGTTTTTCAAAAGATGATATTATCATTTATTTGTTTCGGATTATTTATAAGTAATTCTCTAGTCTCTTTTCACAATGTTACAAGTGATACGAGATAACATGAACTGAAAAATTATTATTATTATGTTACTTCTAAAAAAATTTAATTAAATCGAACAGCTTGATAAATTTAGAAACAAGAATAACAGATGCACGTTAGAATAAAAAAGGATTTGTTGAATCAAGACTCTTTAAATAGAATTGTGTTATGGTCGGAGAAGCGAATCAACTAACATACTACATCTTCATTTGCTGCTGGCGCGTCAATCGATAGCAGCAGAGTACACAAGTCGTAAAATTTCTGTATCTTGTTACAACGGGGAAATGTTTGAGCGGGGAAAAGTAGAAGTGGGGCACACATGGTCAGACATCGGGCACGATTTGCGCCTGATAACGACACGACTGTTATCGCGTGTATTATTTAAAAATATTTACAAAGAAATAGAAAGAGAGAAAGAAACGCTAATCTGCTTGCAACTTGATCGAGCATTCCTATTATCCGACTGTTAATTAAGTACGCGCTCTAAACTGCCAAACTAAACCGGTTCGTTGAATTAAACTCGCATTTCTCACTTCACTCGCCGGTGAGAGTTTCCAATTGAAACGCGGCAATTATCATTTCCTCCTCGCGAGAATTTCGGACCTTTCAACTTCAGAACAGAGTGTAATCGTTCGATCCAAAGATCGATTTTTCCATATTTCTATTTCCCCACAAGCAAAGAAACTAGATCTCGACTGTTCGAGGAATTTTAATTTTTTTTCAATCCTCTCTCCCCCATTTTTAATAACGAAGAATTCCTCCATTCTCCTACCAAAAAAAAAAAAAAAAAAAAAAGAAAAGAAAAAGAAGAAGAAAAATAAAATAAACCAATTTCCAACTATTTCACCACTTGGATGAATATCCATCGGATGAATATCCATCGGGAGGCCGGGCTTTCACCTCCGTGGAAATTTATTTTCTCTCGCGGAGGGTGCGCGGACGTCAATGACCTGCATCGCTGCAACGATGCATATTTCACGGTGTGTACGTCACTGGGCGTACTCGGGTGACGTCACTGGTAACCTACATACTTTAAGAGAAGAAACGATTCCGATGCCGTGGCCTCTATAGGCGCTGGTCGAACTTCCTTCCTTCCTCCGCGGCACCGAGTCGAAACGAGTTTTCGTTTCACCGACACAACACGCGCAAACGCACACACGTGCACTCGATGCCCCGTGACGGAGGCGCGTGAAACTTTTAGAATCGGTTTGACGTTTGACGATGTGAAAGACAAAATGAAAAAGAA
Organism: Melipona beecheii; assembly: GCA_032399605.1. Taxonomy (NCBI): domain Eukaryota; kingdom Metazoa; phylum Arthropoda; class Insecta; order Hymenoptera; family Apidae; genus Melipona; species Melipona beecheii. The sequence goes on along the minus strand of JAUCMO010000484.1, from coordinate 2,328,465 downwards.
CGAAAAAAATGGCGAGACAGCCAAACGTGATTTCTATTTTCCGGCTCGTTTGTCTCGACTCTGTTCCACTTGCCGCGAAGAAAGAAATACTCGCGGCGTGATTTACGGCCAGCGTATGTTTATATCAGTGGGTTAACCAATTTCGCAACGTAGAATGGAAAATTGATAGGTAGACGAGAAACGTCGATTTTAAACTTGTACCACTCGCGACCGGAAAGCGTTTTGTCATTTTGTTCCAAGTACTTGGCGCACGTTTCCTTTGTTCTCGATATACGTGTAAAATTACGATGAAATTGATAAACCCCAGGGGGGCAGGTACGCGAGATTGCTGGCAACTGCTTTAATTCAATTTCGTTCTACTCGCAATGAAAAACTAAAGAGAGAGAGAGAGAGGCGGCCGGGGCACGCTCCGTTCTAATTTTCATTTCGCAAATGTTTAGTAAATATTGCCTCTATTAAATTTGTTCCGTTAAAGTTGAGATGGCTGCCTTCTACTTGCTCTCCCCGGTGGAAAAATTAAGAGAGAAGTAGTTGGAAAATGGCTCCTCCCGATTTCAATTTCCTGAATATTCCGCAAATACCACTTTTATTTAACGTTGGCCGATTCAGTTTGATTTCATTCCACTTGGAATGGAAAAGAAGAAAAAAAAAAAAGATCAAGGGACAAAATGGGCAGAATGTGTTAATGCTAATGTTAGTTCTCTCGAGTTGCTTTTAACGCAGTTCGAGGTCAGATTTTGGAATTTTGATGTGCGTTCTCCATCATAGTAATTTCATTTTCCGTCTACTCGGTTCGCTCCAACCTAGTTTCAGTTTTATTAACACCACTTTTCCACTTGAAATATATATATATATATTTTTTTCACTTTAATTTTGATCTTTTCATCTTACGATAATAAATTGGCAATTCCTTCTCGCCGCAACTCCAGCTGTATTAAAATCTTTATTATCCCCCATTCGAAGCTTAATTCTAATTTCCCTCCACTTTCAGCGAAAGACTGGAAAGCTAATTCTGATTCACCCCTAATCTCATTTGCCTTAATTTTTATAACTTTCATCTTCGCGTGTCTCTTTGGCGACAGTGTTTCTCACTAAAAAAAAAAAACTCACGCGTCACGTTCTACTTCATACTCTATTTGCAGCCTGTTTTAAATTTAATTAGCACTTTACCGCGAACAAAATTACGTCGTCGCGACATTTTATGTCCAACTTACGTCTCGCTGGACGGAAATTTACGTCGTCGCACGCGCGTTTTGCAACGAAAAATGCGTGGATTAAATTTTCGTGTCTTGCACGCGCGATTTACAATCCGGGATGGGAGATTTGTTGCACTTGAAAAATACGAAAATAGGAAAACACACATTTGTACACGTGGCAGTATCGTTTCTGGAGTTGCGATTTATACGCGTCGGGAGAATCCGACAGAGGGGGGGAATGCGGCTCGAATGGAAGGGGCCACGGTCTCTGCGTTTCACGTTTTCAAGCACGCATACGTGGCGCAACTCTTTCACTCGCGACTCCCACGCTCCCCGCCAATGCAGATGCACAGCCGTGTGCGGCGACGTCGTCAACCAGCCGGTCGAAACTCGATAAAACTCGAAAACGAAACATTGCCCATTTTCTCCGAATTCTTTCCAGTTTACGAATTTCTCGACCTCGCAAGGCATCCACAGAGGTGAAACTAAAGTAAATTTCAAGACTCTTTCGCACGTCCAATACTTTCCAATAACAATTCTGCACGACTTCACAATTTTCCAATTACCCAGTTTTTCACTCCTCGCGACTTTGGAATTTCATTAATAACATATTTCACGTTACACTTATTAATTGAATTTACTTTCAGTCTTCAATCGATGTAACACTTTCCAGAGTGTGTGAAATTTTGGAAGAGGAATGGAAGCGAGTTCTACGGAGATAGATTGCAGAACAATCTGTCGGTTGATTAGACGAGGATAACGTGGTTATTGGCGTTTCAATTACTGAGGAAAAAATTTGACACGTAGTATGAGTCAAGTGATGATCCGCCTTCTGATCGCGGCTACAAAGGTCCCAATCCAATTTCCCCGGCGGAATGAAAGGAAAACAACGACAGATTGGTTGCCAACCTCGAGAGGATCTCTCGCTAGATCCTGGTTATTTAATAAAAATCAATCTGAACTTCTTAATTTCTCTTTTCCCTGCTCTAAAGAACAAACGCTGAACGAGATTTGAAAGAAACTGTTTGAGAAACAGTCTTTCTCCCGTATCGCGAAAAAATTGTTTCATTTTCCGGAGTTGAAGAAAAAAAAATCACAAGTTTCCTTCAACGCCGGAGGAAAAATCTTAGACCAACAAGGCTTTGTAACAACATTTCTGAAGAGAAACGCAGAACGAAAATTATCGAATCGAATTGAATCGAATGAAATTTTTCTTCAACGCGAAGGGAAATCTGAAGTCAACAGTTTTATTCGGTAATATTCTTCGAATAATTGAAAATGGATATAAAAGAACTGCACCACTTGTCTACCCCAGTACGATTCGTCTCACTGAAAGGTCGAGAAGCAACTGTTCCGACTAGGAAATGAAGACGACCTTTTTGCCATAAAATTTTATCGACATGCAAACGTTTGAATCGAAGAAAACAAATTACAGGCACAATGCCACTCCTACTCGAGGTCTACGCCACGCCCCCTCACGAATCACGTGACCCAAATCAACCAATCGCTAATTTTCGTTGCATCAGCGTTGCACAAGAGGTTCGATTTTCTGGGCTACCTCCGCTAAAATCACTTTCAGTGATAAAATGGAATCGACGAATTTCAATCCCAGTCGGTAAAGAAGAATCCAACGTCGACGAATCGTACGAATATTTCTTGGTTAACGCACTGTCGATCATTATCCCTGTTGCAGACCGTGCTTTTATCTTTTACGTTTCGTTTCACGGATTTTCCTCTCTCTTTGTCTCTCTTTTTTTGCTTCTTAAAAAAGAACGTGAAAAAAATATAGCGAGAGCAAAGTGCGTAATTCAACTCCTCTGTCTTTTCCGGGTAACGACGCTTTTTTCAACACTCTCTCGCTTCTTTACTCTGAAATAATTTCACAAATCAAAAGACACTACGAAAAAAGTGGTGAGGATTTTTAGGATTTTCGTGGAATTTTATTTTCACGTTTTCTAGATCATCACTGAATTTTTATAAGAAACGATTAAATTTCATAAATTGAGAGGAACTGCGGAAAATTTGCTCGTGATAAAACGATGGGAATCCCCGATTTTTACAGATATTGGAATTTTCAGAATTTTGCAAACTTTCGCGAAATTTTTTCAAACCTTCCCTTCTAGAAAGCATAATGAGATTTCGTTCAAATTTAAAGAGAAACTGCGAAAACATGATCAATGTTGGTGAAATTGAAAAATGGAATTCGATCAAAGTGCCGTGCATCTTTTCAACCTTTCGTATTTTCCTCGCAAATTTCTGCAACCTTCGAAAGACAAAAGTAGAGTTCGACTTTAATTTTTCCAAAATGTCCAGACGATGGTTGACATTTATCGCTCGGGTCTTTCGTAAAATACACTGCCCGTTCGTTTAATTCGGCGTCCACGAAGGAAGGAGGAAGAGGGTGAAGGATGAAAATGTGGACATTTGCCTCGCGGTCCTGTAATCCCAGATGTAATTGGACACCGGCCAGTCGCCCTCGAGCAGTGAAGCAAAGAAAAAATAGAAAGAATAAGGACGATCGTTGCAAGGAACGACCATCTTCGGTGGAAGATTCATCCAGTCTTCTATATCCCAAGGATTAAGAATCGTGTAATTTGATTGCCGCGTTTGCGAGCATCGCGCTTTAACTAATTGGCGTCGTCGTACGAGGGTTTTCCAATTAATAAAATGGGCTCCTTAATTATAATAATCGAATTAATCCGGCGAATTGTTGCATTCTCAATTGATCCGACTTTGAGGGGACTTTGATATATGCAGAGACTAGTTACAACGATTAATAGTGATTAAACAAACGACGAACGAGAGGAAGTAACGAATACAAGTTGATCTAATCGACTCAGTCACTTCTCTTTTTTGTACAACTCCTTTCTTTCTTCCTCAACAACTCTGTTTCACCGCTCGATCGAAGCAGATTTTGCGCTGTTGCGCAAGAAATATGACGGACATTTAATTTACCAATTTATTATGAAACCGCGAATAATTTTTGGAGTAACAACACAAGTAATATGAGCGAATTATAAGTGAAAATTCAAGTATTCTGCTTCTCCTTTTGAATAAATTTAATTAGCTCTTGGCAGAGGAAGAAAACGAAGAAAATGCACTTTGTACGAAAGGACGACGTTTCAGGAACCCGAATGAAGGTGTGATGACAATTTCGAACGAGGTGATTGATTAACACGGTTGGTGCGTTTCTGCGAGAAAGAATTCCCTTGTATTTATTCGGGAAGAAAATGTCATTACGGGTAATACGGTTGAAAGCTCGCATGAGAGATCTTTGCACTTGAAAAGACAAAAATTTACTGATAAATGACTGAAAATTCCATTAAATTTCCATTAACGTGTCCTTGTGAATGGATATACTTTTAAGTCGATATAAAAGGCAGTGTTCAGACTGGATATAAATGACCGTGTTTATTGTCTAAACGAGTCTCAGTTAGAGATTATATCGCCATCTATCAATTTGACACGTTGCTCGAGTTGCTCAAAGCTGCTACATAAATTTTGAAGAAAGTGTCGAAGGTATGTAAACCAATTTCCGTTCAACTCGGTTCGCGAAGATTCTGATTCCTTCCGCGAGTTTACGTGCGAGGAAAAACTACCCAGGCAGCTTGACCCGGTGGAGCAAAATGAAAAGGGGAAGGAGATGAAGCAGTGACCGAAGCACCATCGAACCCACTGTAATTGAATTTCTCTAAAAGCGTCGTTGTTTCAAAACGAAATGTGAGAGAAACGCCCCCGTGTTGTTGAAAAAACGAGAAAACGAACAAAATCGTTGGTGTTCTCTAGGAGAGAAATAGTTGAATATTACATTATTCCCTCTGCCATTGTGCTCAAAAGTATTCAACCGCTTTGTCGTTTCAAGTTTTCCAGTTTTGTTCGGCCAAAAGGAAATAGAAAAATCGAAGCTCGAAACTGGATATGAGAGTTTGAGAAAATTATTTCGACTATGTATCGAGATGTATCGAAATATTATCACTGAAAGTGATTTTAGCGAAGGTAACCCAGAAAATTGGGCCTCTTCAGGTGCAACGCTGATGCAACGAAAATTAGCGATTGGTTGATTTGCGTCACGTGATTCACGAGTGGACGTGGGGTAGAGCTCGAATAAGAGTGGCATTGTGCCTGTAATTTGTTTTCTATCGATTCAAACGTTTGCATATCAATAAAATTTTATGGCAAAAAGTCGTCTTCATTTCCTAATCAGAACAGTTGCTTTTGGGTGCAGTTTTTCCAAGTATATACAAATCGCGTTACGAAATAACACAAAGCGTTAGAGTGTCGAAGGCTCTCCGTGAAAGCCATCTCGAACGATATTGCGCGTATAGAGATCGCCAGTTCTCATCCCCATTTCAATCTCTTACTTTCGACGCCCGAAACTTTCCAGAAACAAATTGCTTCCTTTCAGAGTCACAAGAAAACCCCATGGAAACCGTGGCCTAAATGCGACACTAGTCCGCGAAATCACGACGATGAACGGCCGAAATGAAATTATACATGCAGCGGACCATCGAATTCATAATTTCTTGGCTCTCTCGGTCGCAGACACGGATGAAACGAACGAACGAAAGCGGTCGACCATCCGCGTTCTCCTGTCATTTTCACGCGATCGATCATCGATCTTTTGTTTCTCTTTTCCACGATAAACATTGTCGAATGTTTTCGTTCACGTTCTGTCAATTTGTGTTCCTTTCTCTCTTTCCTTTTTTTGGAGAGAAGTGCGAAAGTGCAAAAGTGCGACAGTGGAATTTGGATATTTTCGTATTTTGAAAATTCGCGGTTTGTATCAGTGGAGTGTTTGGACGTTGGGAATTCAATTTGGGATCTTTCGATTCGGAATATTTGAAAGTTGGAATCTTCGAAATCTGAAAGTTTCGCAATTTTGGTATTTTAGTACTTTGGAAATTTGGAATTTCGAATATTGGGAAAGTTTGAATGCTAGGACTCGAACGATTGCTACGTTTGGAAACTCGACAAGTTCGAAAGTTGGAATCATTGAAAATACCTCGACCCTCGTGTTTTGAAAATTCAGAATCCTAAGAATTCAAGAAAAAAAAATCTGAATTTATTTTAAAATTTCACATCTTTAAAATTTGAAGGCTCAAGTGTCCAAAAAGCGGTGTTCCTATTGTTCAACCTTTTCCCAGCAGATGTGTAACAAAGCGAGAAAAGCGTCGTTTCAGAATCCAAGATACAGACGGCGAGTTCTAAAAACGTCGTTTCGCGGTAACGTCGAAGTTCTCGGCGTTCTCAGTGGCGGAGGACGTTACGCGTTTATTGTCTGCACGTTCCCTCCGAACTAGATTACGCAATACTCGAAGACTTTTGTATATATCGGGGAACCTGATTACTTGGCATGCCCCTATAAAAGAAGATCACGTGGCAGTTGCACCGTGGCTCGGTTAACGTACGCGATTTACTTGCGAATATCTTGCATTTTGTCGAGGATGCTGCACGTTTTACAACCTACCAAGCGTTTGACATCGACTTCTCGAATGGTCGTGCTACGCCTCGCTGAATTTACTACGCGTTCCGCGTTGCATTATTGAGACACCCGTCTGAAATCAAACGGAATGAGGAACGCAAAGGGGAGTCTTTGGAAACTTTGACGTGACATTTTTTGGCTTCTTGGAGAAACGACTGTTGGAGAGGTTGCAGAAGCAACTGTTCTAACTAGGAAATAAAGACGACCTTTTCGCCATAAATTTTAACATTTTAACATCGATACAAAACAAATTAGAGGCGCGATCGCTCAGTACCAGACAACGCCACTCGAAGTCTTCCCCACGCCCCCTCGCGAATCACGTGACCTAAATTAACCAATCGCTAATTTTCGTTGCATTGCACCTGAAGAGGCCCGATTTACTGGGTTTCTTTCCCATATTATGTACATACGTATATATATTATATAATACTATACAAGTTTATATTTAAATTAAAAAATTTAAATTAATTTATATGTAAATGTAGTATTATATTTCTGGGAGAGAAATGTATTTATATATTATATATTGAAACGATGATGTATAATGTTAAAACGATAAAACGGAATATTCTAATTTCAATTTAATACGAAAAGGAATTATAAAGGAATTATAATGAATTATAAAAATTCATAATTTCACAACGCGACGAATTACGACGAGGAGAGATACTTTATTTTCACTATACTTTATTGTTTTGGAAAATTACACGGAAATAAAGTCTCTCACGAAAATTTTCATTTCATCGAGTTTCTCTTCCTCGATATACTTTTTTTTTATCGCGACTGATGGAAACAGAATTGCGAGCCGACCGTTTGAATAATTTATTAGCCGTGTTAATACAATCCCTCTCGATGGAACTTTGTGACAAAGGATTTCACATTTCGTTGAAAGAAAATGTGAGAGACAGGAAGAGTACGGAATTGAGTTGTCATTAAATTCGCACGCGGTTTTAAAGCTCTCGTTAGTCTTAACAACTTTTGCCTGAAGCGCTCTTTAGGCTTACGCACGCGTAGAAACGTACGACGAAGTAAATGTAAATGATGTCTGGCTGATAGCGGACCGTTTCCACTTCTCACGCAGTTTTCCGCGAGTCGTTGAAAACGTTGAACGATTCCGTTTAAAAATATATTCGAACGTTTCCGAATATAGTTCGCCAAAGATTTTCTGATTTTCTAATATTCAAGATTGTAAATTCTCAGGGCTCTTGAATGTTAGAATCGTTGATCTTCAAATTTTTGGTCATTGGAATCACCGAAAGATTCGTGCTTAAATTCTGTAATGTTTAAAATTTTCAATCACCAAATTCGGCGGCATTGAAACTGCGAGACTTCAGTTCTTAAATCTCGCAGCGCCCAAAATTTTCTATCTGGTTAAATTGTATGAGAAGAAATTGCGAAAGTTTCCAATAATTTTTTTTCAATTTCCGAGTCTCCAAATATTTCCATATCTCGTCTCTCGAACTCTCAAAAATTCAAATCCCCGTCTCCCGTTGAACCTGAATTGAGCCTGAATTTCCGAATCACTTGTCGAACCGCTTAACAGAGTGAAAATAGAATGATGGAAGAAGCAACTGGGACTGGAGGAAATTGGAGGAAACTTCGTTGCAAGAAAGAACGCTTGGACTTTGAGAGAGTTTCGTTTCCCGTTTCAACGATAAAGGAATACACGGCTCATGAATCCGAAAGGATTTATTTAACTCGATAAAATGTACTTGAAAAGATTTGCCAGATACGCGACATTTACATGACAGAGAATCCTGATGACGAGGATGTTCCACGACGAAGGCGTGGGATTTTTCTTCGACCGGTATTTAAAAGTATAATCCTTCCAGGATACTTTGCGAGACTGGAACTTTCATTCTCAGTCTTGGAATTTTCGTCGAGGAACAGTTGAAAACGTAAAGCCAACTGGACTAAACTCTCAACCCTCAAATACGTATGTGAGAAATGTGTCACAAAATAGGGACGCATCATGCAAAAAATGGTCAAGTGTTTGAATTTTATACATTGTTAAATATATTGTTAAATGAAATTTCATCTCAATTTCTTCAACTTTCAATGCCTAGAATTAACTGTTCTGACTGGGAAATGTAGACGACTCTTTTGCCATAAAATTTTATTGATATGCAAACATTCGAGTCGATACGAAACAAATTACAGGCACGATCGCTCAGTACCAGACAACGCCACTCCCACTCGAGGCCTACCCCACGCCCTCTCACGAATCACGTGACCCAAATCAACTAATCGCTAATCAGCGTTGCACCTGAAGAGGCCCGATTTTCTGCGTTACCTCCGCTAAAATCACTTTCAGTGATAAAATGACAACAGTTATTTAGAAAGAAAATTTAGATATCGAGGAATAAGCCCCAAGATAATTTTTTCATCTAGTCTGTCGAATTTCTCAGAGAAAATACTCAAGTAATCGAGTAATGACAAGTAATCAACGAAAGTTAAGCTCAGAATTTCCTCTTCGAGGAGGTGTTAACCCACGCCCCACGTTATTGATGGCGAAATAAACTACCCCCCATGAACATAAGCGAGGCCGTTGGACTCGCACGACCCTCTTCCAAAGCCAACCCGACAAACAGCCGTTCCATTTTGCCCCCGAGCCACAAATCGGTCAAAAATCCTGACCGCGCGAGCAAGAAGCGCGGTTACAACCCCCTGCTGTAGGGGATCGTAGCGTGTACACGCGAGAGGGGATAGGTTCACGGTTAATGTTTATCACCTGACGTCACTCGTCTATGGCAGGGTTGAACGAAGCGGTGGAGACGTGGGGCTCCGTGGTTCCTTGCACGGTCAGGGGGAGGGAACAGGGTTGCTGGTCGTCATGGCGACCGATGGTGGGGTAGTTTGGGCCAGTGGTTCTCAGATTTTTTTTCTCCCCCATCGCGAATATCGAAAGTGAAATTGGAATTTCGAATTAGCCGAATCGACGCAGTGAAAGTTTGAAGCGAAATCGGAAGGATGAGAGTAATGGGGAAAATGACGTTGATAATATCAAAAAAATTGTTACTCGAAGGATTTAAATTGGCAGAACAGTAAAATTGGAAGAGTCCGGACTGACGGAATTGAAAGGGTAAGTTCGAAATGAAATTCAAGCGAGTCTGAATACCCGGACAGACGTGTGCAAATTGTCAGGAAGGGCGCAAAGGTACTCGTGGCACCCCACTTGTTGGACATTAACAGGGGATGAAAGAGAAAGGGTACCCGCCGCCTGATGCCACGCTACTGCGGCATCGATCCCCCTATCCAGTAGTTCTCAACCGACTATCGCTATTATTATTTGCCATCTATCACTTTAAGAGTTTTTTGAGTTTCAAAACTAAAAATCTCGAGAAGCTGGAAAAAATTATGAAATCCAAAATTCCCAAGAACGTGAAAAATTGTAACGAATTCGTTACAAATTTATCCCCTTTTATCGAGCTTTTGCAATTTTCTTTTAGTAAATTTCCAAGATCCAACGGTCCCATTAAACTAAACTGATCCTCGAATAAGCAAGGCGTCTCAAACGAGCTCTTCTCACATCGTGCGATCGCGGGGGGTTGCTTCTGAGGGTCGATTTTCTCAGCCAATTCTCGAAGATGGGGCTGCCTTTCACGATGTGGGGGTCTAGAGGGAGATAGCCCTCGACTTTGGCATTTGTAAGCATTTTGCCACGAGTTGCCGTGAGTTTTGGCCATTTGCGGGTGGTCGAGGGTGCAACGATAGGATCCTGAAGGGTCTTGGAGAGGGTTTTTCTCGCTAATGGAGCACGAACAAAACATAGATTCTCTCGCACGCGTGGAACTCTCGCCCAAATATTCCCCGTATACTCGAAAACCGTGGTTGAAAAAAATTAAAAGCTCTCGAGAAATTTGAATTCAACTTCAATTCGTAACACGGAGAAAGAAGTGAAAGTTATCTCTACCGCGTGCCTCGTTCTCGTCGCACGTAAAAGTTTCAAATTAATAGTCAATTCTCTCTGTTTTCTCTTCCTCGATCGTCACAAAGTGCTTTCCACTCTCCCGCCACGCTTCTGTCCTCGTCGCAGATCTCGATTTCTTCGTCTTCTTCCCTTCGACGAAAATTCATTTCAGTGCGAAATAACACGCACCCGGCTGACGCTCTTTCTCGTCGTTTCGCTCCGAGAATTGAATTTCTCATCGACTTATTCGGACGAATAAACGCCTCGTTGCGGTTTTCTTTCGACTTGCGCGCCACGCGCACGCGAGAGAGAAATTCTGTGAGAGTCCCTTCCCGTGTACCGCTTCGTGCTCCGAAGCATTAATGCACCCAGAGAGCGATTACTTCATCGCCATTCTACTTTCGGATCGAACTGAGCGAACAATCTCGTAAATAATTATTCGGTAGTCCTTTTGTGCTTTTCTGAAATCGAGAGCGAGTCTGAGTCGAGTTTCTCGGTCCTCGAAACCTTGGTCGTTCGATTTTTCGATGCATGCTCCACTTGGCAAACAAGTTTTGCATCATTCTTGAGGAGCTTCACTGTCAGTCTCGCGCTTTGGAACATTAAGATTTGGATTTTACGGTAAAATTTGCCTCGAACGATACTTCTCTTTCGTCCAGCGTTTCCTGTTTTAGTTTATGAAAATCGATTTAAAACGTTACGCGGGGATATTTTTGAAAATTCGACAAGGCGAAGGTATCCTTCGCAAGAGCTTTCTTTCAATTCTTCTCCAAATGTTTCTAAAAACTCAGTAAGAATTGGAGTACCAGTATCTTTTTTAAACGTGGGAGGAATTTGTAGCCATGTTTCTCCGTTGTATAATCTCTCTTATATCATCAATTTCTCTGCAAATTCTCTCGCAACAAATATTCGCAACATTTCCACCTGGAATTCTCTCTGAATCCTTCTTCGAGTATTTTCTGGAAATTGGGTAACACGAATTTCCATTCGCGCGCGAGTCTCTCTGTTAAATTGGAGCTAAATAAATAATATGTAAATAAAGCCGCTAGATGGAATAAAGCAAAACACGATACGAACGCTCGTTTTCACCGGAAAAAAATTGATGGATGAGCGAACGATGAAACTGCACAAGGAACAGAAAGAGAGAGTCGTTCCTCCTGCGATAAATAGGAATATGATAAAAAAGTTTTGCGGAAATTCAACGTGATTTCCTCTGCAAATCACTTTGCAGTTTCGACACGTTCCGCTTTAATATTGAAGCTCGAGCCTTCCATCCCCGAGAGAAATCTTCGTCCGCTTATTTTTTTCCTTTTTGATCGAGAAAAAAAGAAAACTGCCTAGGAAACTGTGTCCCTTTCGTGTTTCACGAGTTTCGTCTGAGTTCGTCTGGATCACCCATTCGTCCAACTGAAAGTTGTAAATTCGTCGAGCAACTTCGCCCTTCTGGGAAATCTGAATCTTCCGGAAGTTGGATGGGCACCGATTCCTTCGATTCTCGATATCTTGCGCGAAAACAAATTTTAACTTGCACCGCAATATGCTACCACGTAATACCACCGATTTTTACAAGCTGGAACGCAACGTTGCTTCCGAGAGTTTTTAGTAATTCGGAGGAGCAATTTTATCGCTGAAAGTGATTTTAGCGGGGGTAATCCAGAAAATGGGGGCTCAGGTGCAACGCTAATGCAACGAAAATTAGCGACTGGTTGATTTGGGTCACGTGATTCGTGAGGGGGCGTGGCGTAGATCTCGAGTAGGAATGGCGTTCTGTGCGATCGCGCCTGTAATTTGTTCTGTATCGATTCGAATCGTTTGCGTATCGATAAAATTTTATGGCAAAAAAGGACAGCTGCTTTTGGGCCTTTCAGTGAGACGAATCGCACTGGGATACAAGTCGTGCAGTTTTTATTATTCTAGCGGTACATTTCTCTCTTTTTATCTAGGTCTGAAATTCTCTTTGTTCCCTGTTATTAACAACGGACTATAACCGAATTAAAATTTCGTTCCCTGCTCGGAAAATGTTAATTATATGTTCTTTCATATTTTACGCGTATTACGCACGTCAGTCATATCTGTGAATAAAGTTATCCTTTACCAACGAAACGTAAAATTTCGTACGATATGAAAAATTTCGAAAATCCACGCGGTAGAAAATGTTACCAACATTTTCGTTAGTAACAATTCTTAATTACAAAAGTTGGAAATTTTCTGCAGTCGAAATATACTTGACAGAAAGAATGTAACGAATCCAACGAAATGGAAATGTGGTAAATTTCAATATCGACATTGGCAAAACAATTTCAGATCACGTGGATTGTTACTTCTCTTTAGGATGATTTCCAATATCACAGTAATCTACTCTTCTCATCAACCCTTCAAGTATTGCAAATTTGACCACCTTCGCCATCATTCAGCTTTCCTCAATTTCCCTCTGCCCTCTATTTATCCACCATGCATCCCATCAGGCTTCTATTTGATCCTTCTTTTGTTTCCGAGTCCATTGTATTATACCTTTCTCCACCCCTGTAATACCCTTTTGTCTCTCATTCCTCCTCTTTCGATCTTCTTTTTTCCCCCGGTATAATCAATCTTATTACCATCCCCAGACATTTCATTCAGTCTTCTCCCCCCTCCCCCCTTTCCTTTCCTGCTCTTTTTTATTTATTTTCTCCGTGTTACAGTCGACAGTTAGAGTAGTTAGACTTTCCTGAAAATAGATTCGTAAGATTCGACGTTTCCAAATCTAAAAAATCGAGAAAGTTCTCAAAGTTCTGAACAACATTTTCAAAAGCAAAGGAGATGCAAACGATACGTGATTGCTTCGCTGCGTCGAGAATGAAGGTTTCCTTTCATTTCCCCGATAAACGCACGGAAATTCGCAATTTATTCAAATTAAGTGGCAACGAACGAGCAAACAAAGACCGATATTTTTACTCATTTGCCCTTCCTTCCAATCCTCCCGCCTCCACTCTTTCTCCCTTCGCCTCCCTCTGCCCTTTTGTCCTCTTCCCTTTTCCCTTTATCCGCCAATCGTTCCACCCTCCGTTTCATCCCTCCCTCTCTCTCTCTCTCTTTCTCTTCATCGCTATCCTTGCTTTGCTTTTGCTCCACTCGCTTCAACCCTTCTCTTTCGCCGTTTTGTTCCCTCCGTCTTCATTCACTGTGGCTCCCCTTTCTCTGTCAGCCGTCTTTGATCACTGTCAGTGGAACAACCCCGCGTGTGCACATCGGCGGTGCACACGGAGTCACAGGCCGCTGTGTAACAACCACCCCCCTCGACCTGTGTGTATCGTACTACACAGAGAAAACCGAGGCACAGGGTTCATCAGCCGTGGCTGATCGAGCCTTGCTTGTTCGACGCTTTTTTAAATCCGTAGGCGATGCTGTCGATGCTATGGTCAGATCCTGGATCGAGAGACACGCGCGCGAGTATGCACTGGGTGCCTCGATATTCATCGAGAGAAATTTTTCCGTGTTCGCGGCGCGGAATGCTTGCGCTTTCGATTTGATCTGCTTCGGACGTCGAGAGCTGTGTCTCGGAATTTTCGCGGGATTAAATTTGCGCATTAAATTTTAATTGTTTCGAGAAGCTACGCGAAAGGGGCGACAGTTTTACGCGCCTTGAAACTTTTACTAGGTGAGAGTTTCGAATTTTACGAGGTGGCAGTCGCGAGGAGTTTATAAGAGGCGAGCGTCGCGTTTCAATTCGCACGTTCTTAATTTTCTATATTCACATATTCTTAATTTTTCTTCATTAGGAAAGGAAAGTTATGAACTAATAAATCTGCAATGACTTTAATTTATTCTTGTTAATGTAATAATATATATTATCGATATAGGATAATATCATCAATATAGGTATCAACGATATACTACTCTATATCATAACGTAACATCGATAATTTGTTTAACTTACGGCAACAGCAATTTAAGAAAATGTCATTTGTCATTTGATATTTTGCAATTTTCCGGATATATACTTCCGATAACGATAACACACGATGTATAAACCAGCGAAGGAATGTCGCTGCGGAAACACCGGGTATGCATGGTGTTCAACATTGCATGAATGTGCTGTCACGTTGACAACGAGAAAGACGGGTTACAGGGATGGAAGGTGCTCGAAGTAAACCACCCTCTTGTCTTGCTTAACATGTGCACACAGTATGATGTTGTACTGTGATACGTCATGCGATAAATTGATATCACCTGCGGTCGCTAACGTCCACGCTTTTGCGGCACGTTGCATTCGCTATTATTGTTATTACGTTTCCTTTCGTCGTAGTCATTACAAAAAAAAAAAAGACGATTCTGACTAGAAAATGAAGACAATCTTTTTGCCATAAAATTTTATAACAAATTACGCCACTCCTACTCGAGGTCTACGCCACGCCCCCTCACGAATCACGTGAGCCGAATCAACCAATCGCTAATTTTCGTTGCATTAGCGTTGCACCTGAAGAGACTAACCCGCTAAAAACACTATCAATGATAAAAAAAAAAACACCAGGTTCAATAAAATTCCCTCGGCTCGTCTCAGACCACTGGCTTCGGAAGTACACTGAATCAGATTCGAATCTAAATATCCAATTTCCAACGCTCGACACGTTGACGCGAAACTGATATAAATTGTTTAATTTAATTTGACATGTAAGATATTACGTTACGGTATGAAGTACATTTTACAGTATTTGTGTCATTGAGGATTCGTAATGACGTCCGTCTTGTTTGAATTATTCCAATATATTCATCAGTGAACGTGTTTTTTTTTTAATTTAATTCACGTTCGGTTCGCTGGTAAAACAAGTAATCGATATCTACTTTTGACAGAGTCGTCGAGTTCGTTCTTTACGCTGTGTGTAACGGGCGAGAAATTTCATCCTCGAAAGTTTCGAGCCCTTCGAATTTTCGAATCCGAAAAAAGCAATCGCGAAAATTCGATTCAATTCTGTTCGAAATTCGCAAGAAATGCGAAACGTCGGCATATCCCCACTAATTTCTCGACAAACGTCACAACCGTTTCGCGAGACGAGAAATTCGACCGTAAGCCTGGCCTGACTTACGCCTGGCGCTTATCTCGATCAACGATCGACAGGGAACCGTTTAGCTCTTCCCCGCCATCCGGAAGCATCCAAAGTATCGATAGAGACACGCGTGTCGCAACGCGTGAACCAACGACTCCCACGGATAATAAGAAAACTTGTAATTGCGCGACTGATACTGAATCCGTGCCGGGTTTCAGGAATTCTGCGAGATGCAACAGCGACGCGCGCGTGTCGCGCCGTCCCGACTGGTAATAAATCGTCTTGCTTCGTGTAAAGTTAGTCCCGGCAGTAATTACAAGTTAGTTTAATTCATTAATTAATAGCGTCTTTGTTGAGCCAGGCTCGTTAAGCTGCCGCTGATTACGTTGTAGAGTGGAGATCCGCTGAAGTGTGTGTCTGGTCTGGTCGGGCGAATGGCACGTTGCAGTTTCGTTGCTCGTGTTCCCGCAGCATCGAAACCGAACGGTTTCGGTTTAATTACTCAGTCGGCGACGCGTCGGTTTAATCGAAAATCGCGGGTATTGAGTTTCCACTTTCTTCCTGTTTTCTCGTGCGAAATTGGATTTGATGGGATTATTATTTGCCCGGTTGGCTACTTGAAATTATTCGACGATTGTTTGGTGAAACATCGAACTGACGCGAAGTTGTCAAATTGGCGAGTCGACGTTCGCGATTTGTAAATTAAAATTTTTGCGAAACTCTCCAATTAAAATATTATAATTTTACAGATCCAGTCGAATCGCAATTGCCAAAATTAAAAGAATTGACACGTTAAAAATATCGTATCGACGTTTATCAAACTTTCTGCCGTTGACGAAAATACTTTTGCCAACCATAAAATATACGAGTGACGTAAACGACGCTTTTTTTTTAAATATTTCAAAGCTTCGCGACAGCAAGTTGTGAGTCGGTCAAAGAGGACTAGAGAGGCTCTAGGAGTCGGTTTTGTCGACCAAACGTGATCTACGTGAGATTAGAGACGAAACGGCTCCCTTCAACCCTTTAATTATCGATGTAATTGACTGTTTCCACTCCCCCCTCCCACACTTATCGCCGTTGACACTTACAGACTTGAAGCATGAAACAGATCCACCAATAGACGCCAGTTAACTTTTCGGAAATTAATTTCCAGTGTTAGATTGATTACGCCGGATTTATTTTCCTTTTTTGAGCCAGTGCTCAATGTTGCACGATAACTCGAAATGATGCAAGATAACTCGAAATGAATAAAACATCCCCTGAGAGATCATCATCGAGAAAGTTTTGCTTTCGAGATCAGAATAAAACGCGAGAATAAATTTCAAAGTTACCCTTTGAAAAGCTTCTCTCTATTTCTTTTTTTTTTTTTTTCTTCGAACGAAGATTTTATTTTCGTGACAAACTTCCATAGAAGAATCCAGGAATCCAGGAACGAACGCGGATCTTGAAGAAAAAAAGAAAGAACGAAGAGTTTAGCCGATATCCAGAAAGTCGGTTGAAAGATCAGAAAGTCAATAACGGGGCTACAAATTTATACAAGCAATTTGCGCATTGAGCTTTCGCAACCGGACATGAAATATGCAAAACCATCGACCGATCACTTCCCGCTACGAAAGCGACTTCCTGGTCGTAAGAAACTAAAACTTTCTATCAATAGAGCGGCGACTATAAATATTTCGACAACGCTATTTCGCGCGCTGAATTTTTCACCGACGATTCTGCCTTGGCGAGGCTCGCCAACGCGTGCGGGGAAATGTGTCGCATCACACTTGTGATGGAATTTTTAAAACTGAAGTAGCAGCAGTCAATAATATGACGCGTTATAGCGAACATGTACAGTCTAACTGCGCCAACAGCGATGAGAAGTTGTCGATGTTGCAACTATCATACACTTAATTTCAAAGCCAAGTTTGTTTCTCTTTTTCGAAGATATTTTTAAAAGTCACTTTCACTTTTTGTCAAAATTGTCAAAATTCAAACATTTCAATTGTTGAAATTGTTCTTTTCAGAACTGGAGTCACCATAGTTAAAATTTTTTCTTCGCCATTTTATTAAAGTTCGAATATTGGGAATAGACGGTGATTCCGTGAAGTGAAATAAAAATTAATACGGTGTCTATAGCGTGTGTAGCACTGTAAGGAAGATTACATGTTGAACAACCTTCTTTGGAAACAATTTCTCGACCACGGAACAAAGTAACTTCGAAGGTGAAAGCTGTATGTCTGACCACGATCACGTTCACTCTACTTATACTACTTATGTCTCACCGTAGTGAGAACGAGTTCCTGCGAACTCTAGTTACAATGATTCCACGAATATTTATCTTGTAATATTTTCGTCGTAATCTATTGTAACATTGCCATCTATTGTAAAATTTCACGCGAGAGTGAAGAAAAGAGAGTGGAAATTCTCATCAGCAGTTTTATCGAAGCGTCGTTTACCTCGTTAGGGAGGATTTCAAACTTTCTTCACCATACGTTCCGACGTTTCTTGCTTATTTTCAAAAAGTTTCTTGATCAGCAGGCGGTGGTGCATTATCGAGTCTCGGGGAAAACGAGTCTCTAGCTTTGCCTTCTAAATACCATTGTGCCTACCCTCACTGCTGTTCTGAATATAACTTTTGGTAACTCAAACATTTTCATCTAAAACTTTTTGAACTTACTTTCTAATTATTCCAAAATTTCTTTCTAAAAATTTTATTCCGGCTTACTTGCGAATATGGAGTAATTTGTTTCGGATTGTTTGCTAGTATCCAGTCCGTAATTAATCTAGTTTTACAAAAAAATTTTATTTTACGTTTTCTACCTACTTTTTCGCGTTGAAACATTACTTTCCCAAAGCGAAAACGTCGGGACACCCAATATTATGAAGAAACTGAGGACTTTCCACGCAGGAACAATGATACTTTTCGCAGTAATTAACACGGGAATGACAAAAAACGAGAATTACGCGACGTTACGTTTGCCATTTCTGTATCACACTTCGCGCTCCGTGTTTCTATCTTTTTGGCCACCATTATGAATTACTGTCGAAATAAAAACTTTAATAGTAGTAGGTGTACTTTCAAGGAGGAATCTTTTCATCTTGTCGATTAAATGAAAGAAAATGTCCTGCACGGCTGATTTACCATATATTTGAGATTATTTTTTTATAAAAATTAAATGTTTCGTAGAAATTCTGTAAATTTACGCGATAAATAATCAATCTTTTCATCTTTCTGTTTCAGGTGAGTCAAAATCGACGTTTCTTTGTCTTTGGATAACTGGAAACTAGTAAGTTAAGTGATATCTACTTATTTCTTTGGAAAGTAATTTAACGATAACAATAATATGAAATATGATAGATTTCGATGCTAAATGATTGACCAACTGTCGGTTAGTAAGGAAATTACTGCGTCCATTTATCGAATGTGGTACAGTTGGAACATTGTGATTGCTTATCATGCGTAGATAAGTTAGAACACCGTGGTTTAAAGCACAGACGAGATATACCTCTCTGTAACTGAATAATTTTCGTGTGAGAAAGGGTTAACAACTGTTGACAATACCAAGAGGTTTTCTACGTTACCAACAGCGAGTAACTAAAGTGTGGTACATTATCGTTGTTCGATAACGTAGTAATCGTTTAAAGTTCCATTGGAATTCCGATATCGACTGTTCTCGTTATCACGCGTTAGATTTTCGTCCGTAGATCGCAGAGGGATAAACCCCGATATTGAAGCGATGACCTGATTCTGGTGGAAGCTCGGGAGGAGCTTCACATGACGTGAAAGGATCTTTGCTGACGTAATCCCACCCCACATGAGTTGCATGTTGACCAATCGGCTTGAAGAACTACCATTGTTCGTCTATGCACCGATGTTTTAATATAACCTAACCCCTTGCTATGCCGTGCACATCTGGTACCTATACTACTTCGGGTACCTTTTCATTATTTCGCAATCCTATATCACGAGCATTGTAGTCTATGATTAAAAACACAATCCACTAGCGTTACGATCAGAATAACAATTCTGACGGTAGAATTACACTGTGAGTGTGTAGGAAGGATTGGTCAATAACGCCAGAATTCAGATATTGTATAAAAATATAATTTTGTCAAAGTTTACAAAAGTATAAAGAGCTTGACTCGTCACGAATTTGAAAAAAGAATTTATATGGATTCCGACAAAATGCCTTAATTCAATGATCCATCGATTCAGCTTTTGATGATGATCGTACCTCCTCCTCGAGAACCAGCTGCTCCTAGTACACCTCCTCCTAGGGAACCAGCTGCTCCTAAACCGCCTGCTCCAAGTACACCCGACGATGTGTATCCGTAGCCAGGTCCGTAGCCAGCTCCAAGATTAGCACCCAATCCAGAACCAAGTCCAGAACCAAGTCCAGAACCAAGTCCAGCACCAAGCGTAGAACTCAATCTAGATGCCAAACTGGCTCCAGGCGAGATACTAATCGAGCCAAGACCAGCACCCAGGCCAGAGCCTAGACCAGATCCAGCGTTGAGCGCATTCAGTCCAAGACTGGAACCGTAGCTAGTGGTCAGACCAGACCCTAGACCTGACAGACCAGAACCCAATCCTCCACTTAGGGCACCACTGAGACCACCCGTGAGTCCTGAACTCAAACCAGAATTAAGACCACTAGCGGCTGCGGAACCTCCAAGAGATCCTGCGCCTAGGAGATACTCGGGTTGAGGTGCAGGGATGGGGATTGGCTGTGGGATAGGAAGCGAGAGTGGCAATCTAGCCCTTTGAGTGGCAATCTGCGCCGATGAAAGTTGACTCGATTGAAGCTGGGCTGATTGAAGTTGAGCTGACTGAAGTTGGGTCGATTGAATCTGACTTGGCTGAGGCACGCGAAACGGAAGTTCCCTAATGAGAGGCGCAGATTGTTTCACGTAGTAGGAAGTTTGCAGAGGCCTGGACACTGGATAGGGATGAGGAATCACGACTGGTACTTGTTGAGCACCAATCGCAGCTCCGCTTAATCCTCCAGAAATTCCTCCAGCCAAGCTTCCACTCAGTCCACTACTGAGAGAACCTTGCAGGCCTGAAAGTATAGATGGAAGGCCTGCTGCTGGTAATCCTCCACCGAGTCCCACCAATTGTCCACTGGAGCCGGAACTCAGGTCCAAACCTCCCGACGATCCTCCAAGTCCCCCTGAGCCAAGAAGCACGCCTCTCTTCACCTTTTCACGTTTTCCTGGCTCCACTTCACCGGCAATGGCGACCGCCACCAAAAGACAGAGCTGCGCGAATCGATTTCGAGGTTTGAATTATTGATTAAGAGTGCTTCTCTGTGAATTATGTCCCGGGTTTGCTTCGAGAAAGGAAGTAGATTCCGGTCTTTTGGTCCGCGTAGGTTTTTGAAACTCAAGGAGCTAATAATTTATAATTCAAGAGTGTGGTGAAATTTCAACGAAGAGTGGTATCGATTAACACTTGCGTTCGCTCTCGGTTTGAACGCGAAATGAATTGAAAATTATTTGGGATATTTCAGAGAACTTTGGTATCTTTATCAATTTTCACAATTTTGCGATGTAGAATTCAAACTTTGTAAATTTTATATTCGTGCTTTCGAGGATTTCGCGTTAAATTTCCCACGATTATAATTCCACCAATAAAATTTCCAACGAAATAAAATTTCATATACATACGCAGTTGAACCTTGTTTGATTTAAAAATCCACTCTTTATTTAAAAAACTCAATATTTGCAAGAGAAAATCCCTCGCAATTCTGATGAAAAAGTTCACGCAGAAATGTCTGTATCTACTTACTAGGAAAGCCTTCATTGTTGCTCGTCTCGCGAGTGCAGCTTCGAGTGTGCAATCATTCGGTCCAGCTGCTGATTTTATACAATCTAGGAACAATCACTTTCACTGAAATCGGCGATCGTACACGCCCTGTTCGCGAGTGCTCTCCGTCCGATCTTTTTTCGCCAACGTTTCATCCGATCCCTCTGATCCGCGAGACGACCGCAATCGTAGAAAACAGGGCGTTACACGCACAAACACACACGCACGCACACACAAACCTACGCGCATGGGTACGACAGTTGTTCGTTTAGTTCTGATGTACGCCTCGTACCAGTTTCTGGATCGTATCGTGTGTCGTGCACGCGTAATGCTCGCATTTTTGTTACAACCGTCGTCTCTCACGCGCGTCTCTTGCAATCAGGAAATGAATTCGTGGATATACGTATACATATATATTTTCTTGAATCAGGTCAGAACTAGTAGAGTTGCAGCTAGCAGAGTTGGTAGTCCCAGGATCAGATGGGTACGAGTTTGTAATATTTTTGGAGAATTACAGTACTGATTTTTGTTGAGATTTCAAAGTGATTCAGGTGCGATCGAAGAACGTGAATAGTTCGATTATTTTGGTGACGTGTAGTCGAGATAGTATTTTACAAAACAGCCGTAAAATGGGATGCGAACATATCTCTTTTAGGGGGATTTGGAGTTTTGGAATTAAAGAAATTAAATAATTATTGGAAACTTGGAATTAAAAATTAAAGAACGAGAGCACTATTTCCACGTCTCTTTATCTCTGAAATCAATACCGCATTCATTACGCTAACTGCAAGTGCCGATATACACGTGAAAAAATGCATTTAATCTACGTGATTAGATACAACCGACGGTGCTCGAATGGTCGCGCTCGATCACTACGAGCGACGAAATGTCTTGCTCTGGTAAAAGGCGCGGTAAGTGTCTGTGTGCACAAGGATTGATAATAAGCGCGGCTTTATGAAAGGTGGAAATCGGAGATACAACGCTTTGTACGAGGGACGCGGAAATGATGGATGCAAAAGTCGAATCTGGCACAAAATGACGAATCATGGTTTCGAATTCGCGAGGTAACAAACGATCGATTCTTCCTCGATTGCTCCACACTAATCGATTTTATCGTACCCGAGACCGATTCGATCTTTGAGAAGACCAAACCACGGAAGTTTCCAGTTGCAGAAAAATAATTTTACTATTGTTACGTTGATATTAAAATTAACTCCTAAAAATCGAAACAAGTTTTCTAGTAATTCCTAAATTCCTAAATTTCAGAAGTTCTCAAAGTCAGGGTTAAAATTGAAATTAATATTTCTAAAATTAGAATGTTCGCGCTCGACCGTATCTAGGATGACAGTCGACTTTGCGATAATCTGACAATTAAAACTAAAACGAGCCGAAGGAACTTCCTGCTTCCCACGGGAGAAAACGAAGAATGCGAGGCGACGAAACGGAAGCTCGATTCTTCACGGCGTTCGAAGATAAGTCCGGGTCTCCTTTGGGATCCGAATCGCGGCTATTCTTCATCCCCTGGAAACAGTCTCGCCGCGCTGCATAAAATTTTACGAACGTGAAGGCTCACTTTGCATTCATCGCGTCGAACTACGTCTTGTTCAAATTGCTGCAGTTTTCGACATTATCCAAATCCGAGAAGAAAATTTATATTTTACAGAGGTACGTGAATCGCCAACGACGATTCTTTGACTCTGTGTGGGATTTTGTTTTACGCTTTTGTTACGCGAGTTGGAAGTGTGACGAAAGAAGAATCTTTGGAACGAAGATTGGTTCTAACTCGCCAAATTAGACAGAATTAGCAAAGATTTAGTCAGGTCGTCTTCGACGCATTATTGTCGCATTATACATTAACTTTTGATGTAGAAAAAGAGAAACCAAACTTGACGATCAACGTTTAATTTCCAAAGAACACGTCTGGAAGAACACACGAAATTCCTTATAGAAACAAAATCAAGATAGAGGATTTTTCTGAATCACTTATGCCGCTCAGACGCGAATTTCAATTGGCTGATACGCGATCCTACTTGAGCAATTGAATCGCGTCTGGTATTGCACAGTGTATAATGACTTCCTGTTGACACTGTGAACTATTCGCGTGGCGTGAAACTCGAAACTGTGCTCCGTCGGCTGCCGAAGCACAGACGGATCGATGTTGCCCCGCTGGAAAAGAGTCATTTCGCAAGATCGATATCGACGGAATTAAAATTCCTCGACGGGGACTAATTACTCGCCGATGTCTCTATGTTTGCAGCGATTTACGTAACTCTTCGCTGCTCGTTTCGCAGCGAGAAAGCGTCTTCGTTAACACCGGGGAGTTAATTTTTTAAAATTACGAAACTCGTTCGTACGTTCGTTTATAAATCGTACTTTGAAGTATCCGAAGCAAGAGAAGACAGTCGAGGAAGGATGCGAACGCTCGAAGGAAAAAGAAAATCAGATTTTTTTTAATGAAACGCCAGTTGACGAGCGTGTGAAAAAATTGACATTTTATTTTTGTCTAAAAATTCACTGTTTCCATCACTACGTTTTTCCTTCTTGAGTATCTATAAATTTCCAACTGGTAAAAATTTGTACGAAAATGTATCGCGGTAAATTTGTAAATTTATAAATTAAAAAAAAGAAGAAAAAACAAAAACTGGAGAATTTATTGAAATTATTATCTCTCTCCCGCTCGAGGGAAATTATTTTACGAAATAAAAGTCGAGAGCGATCAACTCGACATCGGGATATCGGGCAATTAAAAATTTCATCGCGATTGCGAGTCGGAGTGCGTGATTCATTTCACCGGCGACCGCGTTGTTAGACCCGGGTTTTGGTTCCCGTCCCGTTAGAATCTCGTTTCTAGAGGTTGCCGATCAATTTAACGCCGGCCGATAGAGACGTTGAGCCTATTTCCTCGCGCTATCTTCGATAACTCGACTTTGCCAGATTATTTCTCGGATTATTTCCCGTTAATCCGCCCTCGAGTGGCCGCGAGTCGAGACCATAATGAAATCCACAGTGTGAGCGCGAGACTTTTCGACAGAATCGGCGAAAGTGGCCGATTATTTCCGACTTATTCAGAGAGATTTCGTTCGTCTGCAACGGTTGACATTTTCGTCGGTGGAATTTCTTTTAATTAATTTGTGGAATAAATGAACAACGCAATAAAATCTAAAATAAGCGTAACTTTTGAAGAATTTGCTGAGAAAATCAAACGATCTCCCGTTGTACTCTCTTCGCTCTTGTTATCTTCGATTTCGGTTTCTTTATTGCTGGGCGAGCGAGGTTTTGAGGAAGAGAAGTTTTAATCGGACTTGGCGAAATGTTTCTCACTCGTTTCTATTTCTATTTGTTAGCGCAACGAAGGATCGTTTCTTTTCTTTTTGGAAGGAATTTAATTGGGAAAGAGTTCGACAAAAAAAGAGAGTGAAAATGAAAGTAACTTGCGAACGACGAAAAATTAAGATTTCCGCGGTTTTTTTTTAGATAAATATTTCCGAGCCAATGACTCGCGAAACGAGCCAATTACTATCGCATCCCGATGCTTTTTAATAACCAAAAAAAAAAAAAAAAAAAAATTCCCTCTTCTAAATAAATAAAATTAATAAACGAAATTGAGAAAAATATACGTGATCCAATATAAAATAAAATAAACGAATAAAATTCAGAGCATTCAATCGCTTTTCGAATTTTCATTGTCACGAAGATATTATCTCTTCGAAATTAAATTCGAATTGAACGATCCTCCCTCTTTTTGTTTCTTTTTTTTTCTTTCCGCGCAGAATAAAATCATGCGGTACGTTTCGCGTCAGGCGTGAAATATTTGGTTGTTTTTAACGAATTTAGAGAACGAGGTGTATAACATTTCGAGAGACGCGGGCACAGTTGCACGGGCAGAGGTTTTCCCGCGATTATTTTCGAATGTCCAGAGCGTCGCGGCGTGACAGGATAATTTACGGTATCGCGATCGTCATTCATATTTACGATCGGTCCGTGCATTTCGAACATCTCGTGGACATCTGCCAACTCTGGCTCTACCCAAGATAGCTGATGCGTAATTATGTATTTACGCCCGCGGAATATCGTCGACTTCTTGACCGCGTCGTTCAATTATTTTCCTCAATTTTGGAATTTTGGAAATTATGCGTCCCGTAGTTGAATTGTGGATTAAATGGCTGTACAATTACAAGTTAATGTTCAGACTGCAAGTTGAATAAAGATTTTAATCGGATTAAATATCAACGTTGGGAACGTTAATGATAAATCTGCAAAGTACAGAATTCCGAGATAAAAAGAACAGCGAGAGCAAATAACATTCGACGGAATTGCGTAATGTATCGAAATGGAAGCTGAAACGTTTGTTTGCAACGCAAAAGGCTTGCGAAACAAAACAGCGTAAGAACGTCGAAGATAAAAAAAAGTCGCGCGCAGGTCGTAAAATATTCAATGAAATTGAAACGTCAGATTGAGAAGACTTTTTGCTTGAACTTTACTTGGAATGGAACGAAAGTCAAAGATTGGTTAGGTTTCGAAACAACTTGAAAATATTATTCGCACTGTTTAACCAAACGAGAACGTTAATCGAATCAGGAGGGAATTATTTTGAAACGAAAATTTGGTCACGAGTCAGAAATCGAAGTCTTTCACGCGCGACAGAAACGCTCGAGCGAGAAATAAAAATTATGACATAATACCTAATAATGATACCTCGAATTTTACATTTCCCGGAATGCGGCCCATCATCGATCAATCAAAAATTAAAAAACGCGAAATTGGCAGGTGTCTCAGTCGCCGCAAGGGTTCTTTATCTGCTTATCTGGGAAACGCGTAATCTTCGAGAATCGTATTCTTCCGCTAAAGTTCAGCGTTTAGATAAAGCACAGAGTCACGGGACAGCGCGACGAAATGAAACGAAATCGAACGTGGCGGCGAGTCGAGCGAAGTTGAACGGAATCGAGGCGATGTCTCGATGAAACAATCGTTCGATTCGATTCGGCTGATCTCCGGGGCAGACACGCGAATGTCGGCCGCCTTGCTCGAAATCGCGCTGGATCACGTGCGTACGCGGACGAATATCGCGATCTCCACCGCGATCTCTTTGAATTATGGTAGCAGAGGGCCGCGAGGACACGTGTCCCTCTGACCGACGCGACTAGACCCGTTGTAAGAAGAGGCAGAGCGAGAGTGACGGAGATGCGGCGGTATCGATAGCCTAACCTATCTCGATCGTGATGTCAGTCGAGGCCAGAGTCAGCTGCACGACCACTTGCGCTTCGGAGACCGACGGTTCGTTATCGTTAACTCCCCGGAGGTATTTGTAGCTCCTCGGCTACATCTCCTTTCCTCTTTCTTCCTTTCATTCTCTTTTGCGCGATTTCGCAGTAATTTGCAATTCTCTTGGGACAAAGGAGGCGGAAGAAGATCAATGGCGGGGATGTAACGATTAATAATTTACAGAACGATCACTCGAAAACGTGAGATATTTTGTATAATCATTTGCATTTGCATTCTCGCCGCAATTTTCCTTCTCCGAATCTTCGCCTCGTTGTCGAAACTCGAGAAGGCGAGATTGAAAACAATCGGCAAGAATGAAACTGCAGTGACTTTCCCCTGGGAAATATGTATCCGTTGACGATCGAAGAATATCCGAGATATACATCTCCGAGGCAGGGAAGTCAAAGATGATTAATTTCGGTGGCTAGAGTTTCTCGCGAGGGGAAGAAGCTCGACGAGCTTCGTATTAATCATAGCCGAGGCATCGTTTAGGAATGATCTATGTTAGCGGCTGCTAACACGTTTACAGAGGAGTCGTTTGGCACGCCGAGACGAGCGTCTGAATGGGCCTTGTCTCGAGTGCGCGATAACCGGTAACGATCGCAGACCGACTTCCGTTCGTTCGTTCGCGCGAAACAGCAACGACTACGGTATTTTCTAAAATGATATTCGTCTCTAAATTAATTTGCTCCTGGTACGATCAATCCATCAAAGTTGCACATTCCTTGGAACATTACAGAGAAATTACGTTCTGCGGAAAGTAAAGCCGTCTGAATTGTTCGATCGGTCCGATTCTTTGCAACAATTGAAAAGAGAAACAAATATCCCGACGTAATCTGCAATTGTGAAAACGCCTACAGACGGAGATTACGAGACGTCGAGCGAGGGCGCGATCCGTGACATGCAAGGGAAACAAACGACAAAGGAGACACTGCCGAGGAACCCGAGGAGAATGGGCTCGGGTTCGGACATCGACGCGGAGAAGTCGGAACCCAAGGGAGAAAAGTCATCGAGGGTGTTGTCCCGCGACGAGGAAGCAGTCTTTTCATCCAACGTTCTGTCCAAGTCCGAGCCACTGTTGAAGAGCATCAGCTCGTTGAAAGAGGAGGACGACGAAGAGACCGTGGCTCTGACGTCAGAGTCTTCCATAGCGCGTCGAAGGAAGATGAAGATGATCGTGGCTCGGATCGGCCCGCTGTTATCCTCGGGCTCTAACCTGTCCAGTTCCGCAAACACCTCCGAGATGGACGTGATTGATGGAAATTACGAAGCCAAGAAGCTGGAGTCGGAAACCGCGTTACCCGTGCTCCAGGTGATTACTCGAGGATCGCTTCATTTCCTTCGTCACGTCGCGATTATCTTTATTATTCGTTAGAACGACTCTCGGAGAAACAATTTTTCATCGCAACGTGAATCTTTTTCTAGACACTTATTTTTCACTTTTTTTTCCCAACTATACTTGCCTTTGATCTAATCCTAACTTCACTTTCCCCATCTCAACTTTTCTTTAAGGGTAAAGACAAATATAGCTAAAAAAGAAACAGAAACTTTATTTCGTTTCAAACTTTGTCGAGTATACGTGAGTTTTACTAATAGTTTTGACAATAGTTATTCCAGGGAGTAAATCGAAAAATGTTTTCACGTGAAACCTCGTTTCTAAAAGAATCAACTCGTTTCCAGAGAAAAAGAGCAAAACGTCACTGTCAACTTAATTTCCAACTCGTTTCGCACCACACTGCATCTGTACTACATTGGACAATCTAATTTCTGTAATAAATCTTGGCTCACCCGTAGATGTAGAAACCCATCAGGAATGAGGTCACCTGACACGAAAAAGTGGCCAACGAGAAATAGTTTTAATCGACCAATCCATTTAACTTCCACCCCATTAACTCGACCTTCTGCTAGAAACCCAGTCTACATCTTTCTCCCGTCTACTCCGATCCCAAGTAATTCTGTCCTCCTCAGAGTGTCAGCAACGACGGACCAAGCTGCGCCAAGGAAGTGACGTTCTTCGACCTGCCAGGGGACGCGTCGTCCAAAGAATTCGACCAAGAAGGAAAGAGCACAAAGTCCTCGAACGGAACAAAATGCTCCACGAGGGAGAGAATTCTAGAAAACACGCGAGACAACGACGAGCTGATAGGAATCGCCGAGAATCCTCATCCGTCCGTCAAGTCCTTCTACTTTCCCCCGATACCGGAGAGGGAGCTCTCCTGTCTGCATCGTTCGAGGCAACAGCCGCGGATCACGAAGGACACGGACGCAATCCAGAAGATAGACGGCGAGCTAAGGCCCCTTCAACACCAGCTGAACGAAATTAGGGGGAAGTTTCGGGCGCTGAATCTCAATGTGCCTACTCTGGCGCTCGATCAGGGTCGTTACTCCCAGCATGCACCGCTCGCTGACGTGTCTGGGTACTATCTGCACAGAACCAAGACTTTCGGTCGAGACTCCGCGAACGACATGAACGAGGTGGCTCGTCTGGTGAACCAATGTCAGGTTCAGAGGAAGAACTATTTCTATTCTGCTCAGAATCCTGTCGAAACTCGCTTGGCGAAACACGTTGACAGGAGCGTGTCGACCATGATCAGCGATTGGCAGTTTGCAGACGCTAACGCCCACATGTCCGTGAAGAGTTCTTACGCCAACTTTGGGGACCCAGATCTGTCCGGGTCCCTGATCACATCTGTCAGCAGTTCTTGCTACAGACCCTACAGAGACAGAGGTTTCCGTTGTCACAGTGCACACGCTTCCAGGTACTACAACGAGCTGGAATTTGACAGACCCAGGAGTAGTTTTGCGGAGAGAGAAACTAGTGGGCCAGTTGATCACAGGAGCCGGAATGTCGTCGAGATCAGAGGATTGGATAAAATGTCGCAGGCAGGGACGTCAGGAGTTGGCTCTGGATCTGGAAAGTTGACTAGAACTTTAAACACCTCGACCGTCACTTCTAGACCCGAGTTACGCGCCACGAGCGTCAATACTTCTGCAGAGAAACACTACGCGGCGAGTTCCAAGGTGGACTCTGTCAACAGCTTCGCGAGACCCCAAAGTCGGAGTATCTCAGCTTCTCTGATAGTCGTTGGGTCTGACGGAAGCAGCAGGACCCGCTACGTGAATTACAATCGCGCGAATAGCCGGTCGTTGCTGATCAAACGATGCTCGGGTTCAGACCCGAAGAAGACGATCGAGCAAAAACCGAGAGAATTGACAAAGAACAGCGAGACCAGTGCACAAAGCACAGAAGCGACAAAGACAGACGAGAGAGTGGTGATCGTGCCAATCGTGTTCACGAATGGCATCCCAGAGCCTCCAAAGGTTCCTTTCTTTCACTTTGGCAGATCCAGGTGTCGTTTGCCGAAGATGAATCACCATTTAGCGAAGCTGGACAATCGATCGTCCTCCGTCACTCAGAACAGCGGGTACTCGGGCAACAGCGTGGAGTCGTTGTATCTGAGCCAGAAGCTGACAAACAGAAACAGTGGGATGTCGATGTCCTGCGCCAGTCGGACTGGCTCGTACTCGCGTTGGAGGAACGCCTCCAACTTGTCAAACACTACGAAAACCACGTCCGATCGCCATCGTAGCAGAGGCAGACACAGCTGTTCGAGCAAAGGGCAGTCTGAGCCAGCGAGGAGAGCGAGGAAGAAGGTGATTCAGGGGATGATGAGCTCGCCAGAGGAGTTCCTTTGCGACACCTGACTGTCTCGCGCGATTCGACCGACTGGAACACCTTTGCGGTGTTTGCGTCGCCTTTGTGGTCGTTCTCTGAGTGATTAGCTTCGCAATAGGATCAAAGCATCCTCCAAGATCCGGAAGTTGTTTCTTAGAATTTTCGAATTCACGCTCGGACCTTTCCCTTTCCCGGGGAAAGGCGCGTCGTTGCGCCGCCTTCGTGCAGACGCTCTTGGACTCTCGTCGACACTCGGACCAACCTGAATCGCGAGAGACGCAACTCTGGTCTTTGCGTCGTTCGTTGTAGATACAAGCCTGTGGCACCTGTTGTACGCAGTTTTCGATCGAGCAAATATAAATATTTGCGCACGAAACGCGTGACTTTGTTCGCAACTTCGCGTTTATTCATCGAGTTGTTCCGAAAAATTATAAAATTCCACGAATCTTGTGAAACGTTCGGAATGAATCGATCCGAAAACTGCCCAATGCTCGAACGTGCATTTAATTATTCGCGGGTTTCAATAAAGGTAATTGTACCTCGTGCTTTAATTAAATAATACATTATGCGTATATGCTGAAATTAATTATGCAAAGATATACGGAGCACGTGTAACGTGCAAAAATATTCACGTCCGAAATAAAATGATCATCACGAATCTCTCTCATCTTCTTCTTGATTGGCTTAAAAAAACGAGATGCGAATTTACATAAATGATTGATCGTTCGATGATTGCTCTCTTTATCACAAGAAACTTGTTTCAAAGGAATATGGAACAACGTTAAGTAATCGTTCTCGAGTAACGTAAAAAGAAAAAAGTTGTTTTTTACAATTCACGCAAATGTGTCTCGTTGCACGAACGGTGTCACCGACGCAGGCAATCCT
The DNA here is from genome assembly GCA_032399605.1 of Melipona beecheii. NCBI lineage: Eukaryota > Metazoa > Arthropoda > Insecta > Hymenoptera > Apidae > Melipona > Melipona beecheii. The sequence continues at coordinate 2,297,236 of JAUCMO010000484.1, read as the reverse complement.
CGAGCAGTGATAAGTGGCGGCGGACAGTCAAAGGCCTGATAGCAATTACGCTGAATCCATCTTGGTAAACCGGTTTTCCGTCGAAGGAGATCTGTTTGACGTGTCGTTTCGCGGATCGTTACTAACTCGTGCAAGTGAAACCCTGACCGATTGCGAATCGAGGCTGATCACACCGATTGGCCAACTGTTGCATAGTTTTGCGGTACATCGCTGGCTTTTACTTAATCGTACCGATTTAAGACCGGGCTGATTCATCGAATTTACATTCTCCTTTTAATTCGATATTCCAGTTTTTCTTCTCCTCGCGTGACACGCGCGAGTATGCTCGGCATCTTTTTATTGGTATTTAGCAAGGTTAAAGAGGCTCGGCGGTTAGAAACTGAATACGCTTGAAATGGCCTCAAGGAGTCAGTGGTTGAAGAGAATGCAGATTTAAATATTCAGAGTTCGAGGATTTACCTAGAATCCACGGTCTATGAATTTAATACTAAATAATTCAAAAGTGCGTCTTCTTAATAAACTGCTGTTTAAGCAAACTGAATAATGTCGGGTTCTATTTGAGGCAGTTTCGCGGCTGATCTTAATGGAAGGCTCCTGTTATCCTTATTACGAACTATAATTCAAGAGAGAGAGAGAGAGAGAGAGAGAGAGAGAAGCAGCGGATGGGAAACGAGATTATAATTAATGAAAATACGATGAAGCGAGGGACTTTTGCAAACTGGCCGATAAATCATCAACGCTGAGACACCTTCGATATATCTCGCGAGCGATTACTCGACCTCGCTCGACGCGATCGATGCATTTTGTTGCACCGGAGCTGAAAAACGGAGTAAGGACAGTTTGTTCGACGTCTGCGTGAACGAGTTACTTTGTCCTCAGATGTGATTGCTCTCTGAACAATTACTCTGGTTCTCACCTTTGCCTCGATTCGTTAAATCCCTCTCAGATTTTCGTACTTTGCTCCTTTTTCTTTTCACAAAATTTATATCGCGAAATTAAAATTCTACGTCTTGAGAAGAAATTTCTCCGCTTCGTAATTACAGTTGGTTGTGATAAAAATTGAACCACCACTTTCCGAAGCCAAACTTCTAAACACACCACGCTCCGTTCGTTCTATCATCGTCTCTCGCGTCGATCGTTAGCTACGAAAGCGATTGCAATTAACTTCATTTTCTCTCGTCCCTCTGTCTCAAAGTTGCCCCGAACATGTACGCGTAGTTGCAACAATTAGCGGAAATAACGAAGCGACAGTCTCGCCTAAAATTGTTTAATCATCTTGACCCAATTCGTCGACGCTGCCCCGGCGTGGTTCACGCGGCCACGTGGTTTATGACCGCCGCGCCAGTCGAATATACTCCTGCAAGAATACGCGCGATAAACGCGCACGCTGGCCGCGTTCCAAATAATTTGTCTTGTCACCAGCACCTCATCCCGTATTTACATGCAATGTCAAAGCGTCGTTGTCCGGTTGTTCACACGCGGCACGCGCAAATGGCCTTCGATCGCCAGCGGACCTAACTTTCGCGACGTGCAGGTTGCTAACAATGACGCGCGTGCCACCGCTTTTCGACCACGCGTCGACAATGGGCAACCTCGCCCCAACGGCTTGTTTTCGCTCCAACACCAGACACCTTTGTCTGCCTTTTATTCTCCCTCTTTCTCTCCTTCTTCTTTTTCACAGGAGACGAAATACCGGTCATCCAGTATTTCCTCCAGGACTCGTGGAGAATCGTGGCAGTTTAAGTTGGATTATTAAAATTTGGGTTGTTCAATGTTATTCTGTGGACAAAATTTTTGGACAAAATATACCGAAAGATGCACAATTGTGTGAGAGAAAAAGAAAGATCTTGGAAAGAAATATTCTCGCCAGTTATTTAAATATTTGTTTCGCATTCGAAATAGGTGGTCTCGTTTAAACGAATCACCCTAAATATCATTAACTTCCTTCTGAAAAGAATTCCAATGTCGAAAATAAATTGACAATTTATTTAAAAAATAATTAGGATTTAGGACGGTAAGATGCACAGCGAATGGAATTTTCTTTCACGAGTGAAAGCTCCTATTTGAAAATACGAGACTGCCAACCCGAGCTGTTCCGAGCAGGATAATTCAATTTTCTCGGCGGCCGATAAGAAAAATAAATGAAACGGAGGATTTCGTTTAAGAAATAAATTGTCGCACTAAAAGAAAAAAAGAAACAAAAAACAAAGTTTTCTAGCTCGTCTAACTCGTCCGCGTAGGAGAGTGTTGACTTTCGTTTGGAAACAAACGGAGAAACCTGATCCGTTCTTCGGGATTTGACCTAACGTCTAAAAACGACCTCAAGTCTAAAAATGGAAGAGAGGACGATTCCGACAGGACACGAAATTTGCAGTAATTAATCGAAAATGCAAACTTCTAACTGGAGAAAAATCTCAGTTGAGAGAACAATCGTCCCAATTTCACTGCTTGCGAACAAGCTCCATGATACACGCCCACGCTTGTCTCACTCGTTAACAATCGCCCCCTTACGTAACCAATGCTCGCTGGATGCTCGGTTCTTCTCTAATCTGCTAATAGACCGAGTTTACGGTTACGTAACGACCGGAAAACGAGGAGAAACAGAGAAGTTCCAGTGAGAGAAATTTCTTTGACGGCGGAGCAATATCGATTGCGGTTTTCATCGTGGTGGAATGTTATTTACCCTGGCGATCGCCGTCGCTTTATGCTTGGCTATCGGGCCGCGTTATAACACGTTGACATACACGCGCAAATACTTTGGTCAGGAGCGAAGGAACAAAGAGGGAAAATCGCACAGTGGCTCGGACTCTTGATGGAGAGCTGGAATCCTGGCGATTCGTGAAAGAGCAGAGGGACAAATTACCAGGCCGTTTTGTCGATGACACGATGTCTTCTCTCCCTCCTGTCTTTCGTGGCTCGTGGTCTTGCGGATTTTCGTGCATTTTTTCTTCCTTTTCCTTTGTTGGACGAGAACTCGTTAACGGTAGAATCGGAGATCAGTAATTCGCAATTTTTAAATACGCGAACAAAAGGTTCTGGTTCCTTCATTGGTACTTTAGTACTCTAGTATTTTAAATATTCTAAGTCTAACGTCAAAGTCGAGATGAGCAATTTCAAAGAATTGACCGTCTGAAATTGACCGAAGAATCGGAGCAATTTTTGCGAAAATGTGGGAGAAATTATTGCGGGGGATTATCGAGTTTCATTAGGATTTCTAATTAATCTGCGCGCCACCAGCTTGCAATAATGGAGCATCGATTTTTAACAGGTCCCTCCCGTCCGTGGGAAGGTTGGCAAATTTGTGAAAATTAATTAATTTGCTGTTCGACTCCCACGAGAATTAATTATGGCTTTTTTCGCAGGCGAAGAGATTGAATTTGGTTCAGAGCGGATTAGATTTATTCTTCGGGGTTAAATTGAATCCATTTCTGATTGCATTAACGTAATAAATGAACCAACGCTACTCGTTCGTAACGTAAAACATTGTAGATTTGTTGTTCATTTTGAAAATGAACGAGAGTTTCGTTCTTTGAGTGACACAGTAGTCAGAAAATTGGTCGAAATATATGGTCCGCTATATATTGCGAGCGAAACTTTAAAATAAAATAAGATAAAATTTGTCAACATTATCAATTACTTTAAATTTACGTAAAAATCTGTTTCTGATACTTTGAATTAATTTTAATTATATTTGATTATGTAAAACATAATTTCCAACCAAGTCGCTAGGAATCTGTCGCGGTTGTTGTTAAAATTCAAGTGAAAAAGTGCCAACGTGACTTATCGATACGTGCTATTAAAAACGATTAAGCGACGGATATCGAGTCGGAAACGGCGTGCGAAATTTCAATTCCATTACGTACGGAATATTGCTCCGTTAGTTTCACGCAAATTGAGAGGAAAAGCGTTAAAACACAATCGCTTGAACGCTGGATTAGTAAGCATCGGACCTCGTCGATCTTCCAACGAAGAAGATTAATTCGTTTCGAAATGAAATTCAGCTGCTGTTTGCTTTGAGTGTCGGACGCGTGTGATCGTTCCCGACGTTTGAACGATGGTTCCATTCATTCGTTCTTCCCCTCTTTCTCTCGTACAGCCTCTCGCAATTTTGCGGGGAAAGTGTCTGGTCAAATTCCTTAAAATCAACGAGAAAGTTAGTCGCAAAGAATTTATCTCTCGACGAATGTTCAAAGATTTCGTTGAAATTGAATAAAATTTCGCGACTTAACCTCTCGACTTAATTTCCAAATATCCGAAATTGGATCGTGTCGTGACGAATTTCGCGAGCACATCTAGAGTACAAAAGTTGCTCATTATCCCGCGATCCGCTAGAGTCCGGAAAGGGGAGGGGGGACCTTTCGCGCGCGATCGTTTCGAGGTCGTTAACGAGACAGCGGAATCACACCGGAGCTGTCCAGCCGGTGGAAATCCGAGGCGCGGTCTATCGGATGAATCATTAAAATCCTTTTGTCGAGAGGTTCGCGAACAGGACCTCGTCGAGAACAAAGGACGAACCTCCGTGGTTGTTCGCGATGCAATTTCCTTGCACCTTCTTAACCATTGGCGCGCGTTTGCACCCTCTTTGCGGACAACAGATCCACCATCGGTGGCTCCTTCTCCGGAGTTTTCCGCTCATCCGAATGTGAATCTTCTGTGTTTTCTCTTTCAGTAATTATTATCCTTCTAATCATCGCTGCATCTCCCCGCATGAAATAATAATAAAGCGTATCCCGTCAATAACGAATCACAAAGTAACTTTTGCAAAATCTTTCCTGAAACTTCAAATTGGACGATTTAATTTGATCGAGCAATTCTTTTCTTCGTTTTTCTTTGGGAGGAGAGAGGGAGGGGGTGGAATTTTGAGTTTTATAGAACTCTGGCGAGGAGAGATCTACTTCATTAAGAAACTTGGTTGAGAATGAATTTATTTCCAGACGAAATTCGCCAGAGTGTAACTCGTAATTTTGAAAGTCCGAGACATTAGTGGATCGCTAATGAAACGCAGCGGTGCGAGTATTTATAGGCTTCTAAAATTATTCGATCAACGAGTGCCAAGTGGAGGGATATTTGCAGAAGTTAATAGAAACGACAAACGTCGTTTGTCATCGGCCACGAAGATACGGTGAAACGCGATGTCACGGTTGCCGTGGTGAAATTTTCGCTCCAGGCTAAACATAGTTGAGAGCACGTACCGCGTCCTTCCGACGTAACAATAACGAACACATTTTCCATCGGCCTTAGATATTTCTTTGCTTGGACGCGCCTCGAGACATCGAAAGTCACGTTAAAATAGAATCGGAATGTTCCTTTTCTCTTTGAGATTGAAACGGAATTTTGAGAAAAATCTGACGTGAAAGACGATCGATCGAAAGTCTGGAAGATTGCACTTCGCAATAAGTTGATAATTCAAACACAATTGGAAATTCCAGCAATTTGGAAGGTCCGTTCGATCGAAGATTCCAAATATTTTCTCAAAACTTGCTAAACGCTCGTTTAAATCGTTTGAAGAGCTTGGAAAATTACACGAAGCAAGAGCAACAGTTTTAAGAAGCGAAAACTGGAGTTTAATCGACGCTTAAACGGGGAGAAATTTCGAAAGGGGGAAAGTTGGAGTGGAAATTTCCGTCCAAACTGTCCCGTTTCTCTCGCGATTCGCGACGACTTCTCTCTAAGTTTATCTCCTCTCGTGTCGTTCTCGTATTGGAAGCGAATTCCCACGTGTGCATTTAGCTCGCGTTTCGAGTTTCTGTCAGGTCGATGACGATTTGTAGCATTCCCCTCCCCCCCCCCTCACAGACGCAAACGCGGCGACACGTGTCGGAAGGTTCCATTTCTGAAGCGATGCCAATGCCGCGCGCGTTTTCTTAATAACGGGCGGGTGTTGGCAAAAATTGTCGACCGCGTGTTTTCATCGAAAATAGCGGGGCCGAACGGCGGGGGATTGTTTTCGAACGTTTCGTCGAAATTACGAGAAACATTCTCTCCGCTCTCTCGAAAAACGGCAGGAATGTTTCACTTAAAAATAAAACGTGCGTACATTTTTCACAGAGGACGTAGGTAAATACGAAGAGCACGTTTCATTCGCAAGTAAACTGCTAAATTATTAATTTCCCTCGCTAATCCTGTTCTTTTTCATTTCCATTTTTCACAGCTTTCCCCATTCGTTTTCAAAATATAAATTTCTCGCGCGTCGCTTCGCGGCGTAAGCTGACGTAAAAACGACGAGTGTCGTTGACATGAATATCGCCGTCAAATAAACGCGAAACGAGCGCAAAACGTCAGAGACAATACGCGCTGTTCGATAACAAACGTAACGTGCATTGCAATTATCGCGAAACCAGCGCGCGCAAGCAATGCACAGAAAAGCACACGGCACGATAATTTCATTTCTTCGTTTCGTCGACGCGCCGACACCGAGGCGAGCGAAGCGACGAAAACGGTTCGTTGAACGTTCGAATAAAAGTAGCCAATTTAGATATCGAGAAAATTGAGCGGAGCGAACACTGAAACATTGCGCGAAGTCGTCGCAGTGTAGCTCGCCCGTTCGCGCGGAATAATATCGCACGATGTTTGCGAATTATACGAATCCGAATAAATGCGGAGCTCGCGTGACGAGCGTTCATCGGATTAAACGAATTTGCCAAAGTGTCGCTTTCGAAACGAGCAGAATTCGATACGGTGACGCGGGAACGCCGCACACGAGGAGTTAGCGAATCGGAAGAAGTTTTTAATCGAGGAAGCAGCTTCCTTCCCACCTTCGAGCAGGAATTTGAATTGCAAATTCGGCCGCCATTTTTAACTTCGTTTTCATTGGAAATTCCATCGAAGGCTTTCCACTTGCCGTGGGAACTTGCAAATTTTCCTGACGCTTTTTACTGTCCGCGATTTTGAAGGAAATTTGTCGATCTTGAACAGATAGCTTGTAAATTTACAACACTAGACTTGTTACGACATATCGTCTAACTTTTAGAGTAAGTAAAAATTTCACAACGAAGAAATTTTTGCAAACGCGTAATAATAAACTTTAGAGTAATTTCATAATTTTATAACTGCACAGTTTCACCTATTAAAGATTACCGTCGATTAGAAATTATTTCATCATTGAAAAGAGCCATTCGTGATAGTGAAAATGGAACGGCAAAGTTTCACACATAAATCGCGAGCTGTTGGTATCGATACGTGTCTGCCACGTGGTCATAATGCTATTAACGCGACGCAGACGTGTAATCCTATCGAGCCGCAACGTTGAATTAAAAGTCGACTAGTCGGTCAGGTGTCGACCACATCAATTTTCCTTCGACTAGGCCAGCACACAAGGTTCGTGATTGTCGCGCGTGTGTTTAACAGGTGTTGCCCCGTGTGTACACGTGACGTCACGCTGTAATTATACTGTCATGCGCTTTGACACACGCGTCCACTCCGCGTTTGCAACAAATAACGTAATAAACGTAGCGACCGATGGTGATTTTAATCGTTAATTAATGCTGCGAATTAAACGAAACGGTTGTTGCGACGAGCGAACGTTAATTAGTCGCGCGTCAGAATCATTTTCAAAAGCTTTGCAAAAGTTACAAGGGAAGGGAAATGAAAGATATAAATTAGACAAAAGAGACTTAATCGGGTGACAAATTTTTGAACCTTTTCGAGAATGTGCAGCGTCATTTCCCCCCTTTTTTTTGTATTTTTGTGATTCTCAGCTTTTTCAAAAAAAATTGTCTGTTTGTAGCGTGGCGAGATCTTGCTCAATGCGTGGACTGTATGTGTAATTCGCGCGCGGCGATATTAGAGGGTGATTGTTGATGTCGCGCGAGAGACGAACCTTGTTGTTCGGAAATCGTACCGATTCTAAACTCGTGAGCCGAAAGGAAACACGGACGCTCTCTCGATGCCCCCCCTCCCTCGGTTACGCTTTCAGGAATCGCGGACGCACGGTGGGGGACAAAAGGCGCCCCACCATGTGTTTCGCACGTATTTGGGAAAGTTTCATGCCCGACGGTCGAGGGCCTAGTCTACCGCAAAACAAACTCTCCCGAACGTTGTCTTTGTAATCCTGCTTTAATGTTTCAACCATATGATCAAAATTTCGAAAATTGAACTAAATTTTGGACCAGTAACTTTTCCAAACGGTACTCAAATTTAAGTTTCCCATCTCCTCTTCCTTTTCGCCGCTACGGAGAGTTTATGTAATAGAAGCGAACAAACTCCTCGGACGGCAAAGGTGAGTGAACTCTTTAATACGAGTGATGAGTGTTTCAAATGTTGCAGACGGGATTCAAAAGCACCGTTCGCTTTCACAGAAAACAGTACTGTTAACCATATTAAACGTGTTTGTATCGTACATCAGCTTCGACATGGACTTTCATTTCAATTGACCGATCTTTTCCAATCTCATCGAGTTGGGCTGTAAGATTTCTCTCGTAAAAATTTCATCCTCAATGAAAAACGATTTCTGAAATTCGCAAGCTTCGTTCTTTGTGTGTCAAATTATCGTGTAACGTGTCCACTATTGCTCTTGGATTTCTCTGGCCAATACGCGTCTTAAAATAGGATTATGCTAAGAGGATGCTCAAAATATCTTTGATATTCTTATCTCAGAGTCTCGTTTAGTTCTGCATAAGCTGACACGTGGTCGATAAGTATTTATAACAAATATCGATCCACTTTGTGTCTCTTGATTTTTTCGAATCGAAACGAACAGTAACTTCATAAAAAATTTGCATCGTCTGTAAGAAAATTCAAAAACTGTTAAAGAGTAAAAGTTAAATTTTTGTTGCAAACGAAACGAATTATCAAGTTCCAACGTACGTTGAAAGATTGGTTAGAACTTTCGAAATGTTTCTACAAGTGTATATTGGAACGTTGTATTATTACAAGCGTGGCAAATGTTCGAGGGACATTAAGAGTTCGATCGACGGCGGAAAATGATAAAACGAGAGTGCAGAGGAGAGAGAATTACGTGACATGGTTGCAAATACGTACCGGCGATGCGTAGCAGCGACATTCTTTGGTGCGTGACGCCGAATTTATCAGCGTGACTCCTGTTCCTCACAACTATCGTCACGGTGCTTGAACGTGCCCACTAATCACTGTGATAATGCCTCTTCTGTGATAAATTTCCGTGCCTACGTGCGGCGCACGTCTCATCCAGATATTCGCTCGCAGGAATCCGGTCCTCTGTAAACAGAATCGTTTCGCTCTTTACTCTATTACTTATTGGCCACGTATCGCCGCTTTATATTTCCACTCGCGTTCCTCTACGGAACTGGAATTTCCAACGTGCGAAGATTATTCTCATTCTCAGAATGGGAATAAATTGTCTTTTCGGGAAAAAATCTGGATTCTCCGGGCTTAAAAAATTTATTGCAAGAGCGTGACAATTAGTGCTTACGCTGTTGATCGAGCTTCTTGCATATTGAAATTTTCCGACAGAGAATGAAAAGAATTTTCAACGTGAAATTATTTCCATTTGCTTTGCTAATTGGTCGAGTCATTTTCCAGCAAAAGTTCCGTTTCCTGGACGGAATGCCAAACGATTCTAATTGGAACTGACATTTTCGAAAATAATAGTCAATAAACAAATTTTGTTGTACCGCAGGAATGACCGATCAGCTGCTAGACGTGATTAAGTAAATTGCTCAATTACTTTCGAAATGGATTTTTCAGAGTTTCGCAACGTATTTTATAAATTATGGGATATTAAGGAAACCAACGTGTCGAGTGTCTCGTTACGTAAGACAAACTTTCTGAGGTTATGCTTACGAGCAAAGAGAGAATTTTTAAATAACGACATAGAGAAATTTGCATATTCTACGTCAAGACGGTCTTATCGCAAATTGCCACTAAAATCATTATTTCGAGATAGAAATTTTGCAAAAGTTCGAGACTGGAAGGCAAAGTTTAGAGCGAAAGGATGAAAGTGTGCGAAAAATTGTTATACCCGCGTGAATTATCATATAAATTACGTTTTACAGTATGATTCGTATAACAAATGTACCGAGAAGTGAAATAAAGTGAAATATTTATACATCAACTTTAAATCGAATTTCATTTTAAATCCGTCGAACTCGCATGAAATTACAGAAATATAAATTCTGCGATCAAAAGGTTTAAAATAACATTAATACCAACGAGTTCGTTCCAGTCTTCAATCGAATCAATCCAATTCGCAGAAATTCCGCTGGAATCTCAAATTTCCTTAATTATATTCGAGTTTTCGATATTTCGATGCGAAACATCTGGGAATGCTTCGTGATAAAGCGTGTGCTCGTGTAATTACATAACGCGTTTGTTACACTGCCGTCGAGAAATGTAATTCATACCAGGGCTGTCTGCGTCGTTGAAACTAATGGCGTTAATTAAATAATTTTGACGATGAAGCGTAGCTACGTTGGCACGCCTGGATGTTCGTAAATGCAATCTGGTCACTTGTAATAGACGTTTAGAATTAATTAAGCTCTTGGTCACACATAGTTTGACGTACCTTCAAATCGTTCAAATTGCTGGAGGCGATTCGCTCGAGTGTTTAGCTTCTTAACGGATCGACAGTGTTCTGAAATTTTCAATACGAATGTAATTTCATTTCGGCAATACATACGTTCAAAAATTTATTTCGGGAGATTAACGTTTGAAGATTTTCAAAGAGCAAACTGTCCGTTTTATCGAAGCAGGGAAGATTGGAAGAGGAAATTGCGCACGGTTGACACGAGTGCAGAGCCAATAGGGGGAACAAATCGCGGCGGTATCGGAGGAAATCCCTGCTTCCAACTTCGAGGAAAGTATTCGGGCTCTTTTCTTCGGGCAGAGCTGCCGGCAACTTTCGATTCGTAAAAGTTCCCCTGGAGAAAGTTCGCCGGATCTACTTATCCTCCGAGCAGATTTTTTCGTTTGCCCGCGAGACGCGCGAATTCCCTCGGAAAATGGGCTTTGCAAAAACTTCGCCCCGCATCTGCAGTTTCTTCTTATCTGTGTTTCTAAGGCAGATGCTAAGAATAGATTCGGTCGCCGGGAAGAAAATCCGATCTGGTCGATCTTTTCCGTATTTTTAAAAAATTTATTCAAAAATGACGGTCATTGAAGGAATTTCTTGAAAATGATTGCAATGGTTTTTCTTTCCAAGTCGCGTGTCCAAGAGCGCCCGTTGTTGGTTGTGTGTCTAATGATGTATTTTTATCGACGGAATGACCATGTATCGAACGATAAACGCGCAACGTCAATTATTGGATGATGAGAAATGCCAGAAGCGTTAGAATCACGTGTTTCTCATTACACGTCGGCTGATGTCCCCGTTAAATGGAGACGAATGTCAAGAAACAAGAAACATTAATGATATACGACATAATCAATGGATACAGGCTGTGCAGCATCTTTTCTACAAATATATCTTAAAGAGGAAATGGTCTCAAATATCCTTGGACGATCAAACGAGTAATTTATTTTTTAACAAATATTCTCCGTCTTCGAAATTCTGCGACAGAAATATTTTGTTTAAATTGATAATTTCATATTTAAAGTATTTACACTTTTATACTTCAGTATTTGAAAGGAAATATACACGTGTCTGCATATCTTCAAGAACCCAAGTCACTTTATCTCATTTCCTGTTTCTCGGTATTTCCTGCTGATACGTGAATTCTTTTCAGTGAAAATCAAACAAGAAACTCGCAATTTTGAATGTCGGTCGAGCTTGAGGTTTCCAAGCTTTCCGGTTGGACTTGAAACGAAAATTAAACGAAAATATTTCCCCGAATGAGAAGGTAAATTTAATACTTTTCGTACAGGTAAACATTCTTACGTACAATACCCGCTACCAAAAATATTTCAGTTTGTTTGAAAATGGAATAAAAAAATCGTCGAATTTCACGAATCGTACATTTCTATACGACTTCTTTCATTTTATTTTTATCCTATTCTGGTGTGCGTCGAATGCCTGTGTCTTTTCAAAGATTTCAAAGTGATAAATCGTGCGTTTAAATTTTCTGAAAATAAACGAGGCGGTATATTGTCAAATCGTTGAATTTTACGCACAGTACTTGCGCGCGATACGAAAATACAAGGTTTGTTTTCTTTACTGCGACAGAAACTCCTCTGAAGAGAACTGAGAAATTTGCGATATTTTCACGCTGACAGATGGACCACCAGAAATAACTCGTCGGTTTGCGAAAATGAAAATTTTCGGGGGTTATTTTCCTCCCACAGAATCGAGAATACGAGAACAATTTAATAATTTTAGAAAAATCACACTGCAAATGAGTTTGTACTGAATGAAATATTACTTTTTGCTAGTCTAAAGACAGTGATTGTTCTAATTCTAAATCAATTTTCCTTGCGTGAAACTTTATGTTGATTTTGTACAGAAAAATATAAATGTAAAAGTTATAAATTGTTCATATTCACATCAATAGAACAATTATTTTTCTAAATCACAATTCTTAAAAACACTGAATACTATTGTTTTAACAAAATGTTTGACAAAAAAAAGCTATGAAGAATGAACGTTAATTCTTTCTATGCGTTTCTTTTTTCACCTGAAAAAGATGGGTCTCTCTATACTCTTCGAATGTTTCTAAAACATAAAAGGGGATACCTATTTTTTGTTTGTCTCCGTTGATGGATTCGATGAAATGGAAAATATTGTATCGGCCAATGGCATTTTTCCCTATATCTTTATCTCATTATTTGCTCGTCTCTGTTTTGCCTCATTTATTGCAGGGATAAACGGACTGGAAAGTTCTCCTTGCATGGAGAAAATAATTTCAAGTTTTTTTCGAGAAATCTCTGGAAAAAAACTAAAGTCTTCGAAAGGCATAGGACTACGCTTATACTTGTGCTTCGTTTAATTTAAAAAATATCTCATCGTTCTAATAATTATCGAAGCAAAGAATTTTTCTTTTTAAAAAGAAATTTCTCAACGGAAATTTATTAAAACAGAGAATGAAAAAGTGATTGATGAACCTCAAGAACGCCAAGATAAATTAACAAATTCTATTTTGGCACAAGTTTCCGCCAAAGAAAATGAATTGAGGGAAAAGTGAAGAGTTGAAAATCAGAGGAAACGTCGTTCATTAAAGAGAAATTATATTATGCTACCGTTTTCATTAGAGAATCAAATGAATGGAATATAAAATACGGGATACGAATTTATTTGAAAATAATTAACATGGGAAATGAAAATGAAAAGATTATTTATGTTTACTTCAGAAACTGAAAAATTCAGACTGTTGAGAAAATATACGACTGTAATATATATTTATAAAAGTATCCGATATTACTTTACGCTGATTTTATTGTTATATTTATTTTCATGCAGAAACATTAGTAATATTTTAACGTTCCGTGAATTTTATGTGATAAAATTGCAAATGTTTTCAAATTTTTACAAAGAAATTATTACACGCATATTATTTCGGTTTAATCTTAATTTGTACAAAACTTTTAAAAGCTAAACTTTGACTCTTCACGAATTTCTAATTTCAGTGAGTAAACACACAAGTAATATTCATTGTTTGCACAAGTTGATTCATTTTTTCATTTCAAATATACAATTACTGAGTATAGTTTGTATAGCAAATTCCAATCTTACCCGTTACTAATTAACCTCTGATCTGCTCACTCCGCATACAGCACACAGATACACTTAACCAAATCGTTCAAACACTACAAAAAGGAAACAGAGATATTTGACAATTTGAGTGTATATTTATCTAATTAAGCCATCATCTTACCTCGTCGATCCTTCTGTTCGAATTTTTTATTCGTTAGCACTTGGAAACCGTACGAACACTGCAAGTAAACAGAAATGCTCTATAAACTATTCGACTGTACGATTTACTCCATGTTACTCCATAACCTTACCTCGTCACTCTCTTTTTCTCTATTCGATTCTTCTTTCGAGTCGAACAATTAATGTTTAAAATTTGAAAACAACACTGTGAAAGAGAAAAAGTAACAGCCGAAAGGGTTAAGAGGAAGCGCGCCCGATAAATTGAACGCGTTCGACTCGCGGCGCTCGGGTTCGTACATGTTCGTGCGCGGTCGGCCGAGGTCGGGCAGGGACGAGCGAGCTAGGCAGCGCCGCAGCGCGGGTAGTTTTCGTGCCTGGTTCGTCGTGCTGTTCGTCGTTCCAGATCGTGTGTTCGTAGTTTCCGTGTACGGCGGTGGGCGAATTCGCGCGAAAAGCACGCGCCACGGAGGACGTGCTGTGCTTTCATTCATCTGCCGCGCCGCGGCTTTCTCACGACGGAGAGCGACGAAAAATCGGCCCGGCGATGTCCCTCCTTCTCGTGCTCGCTGTTCCTTTCTCTGTTGGCGCTGCACGGCAGCCTCTCAGTCAGTAGTTAGTCAGCCAGTCGTGTTCAGTGCCGGTTGATGCGCGTGTTCTGCGCTCGTGCCACGTTCTGCATTTGAAAATCACTCGTCGCGCGTGCCGAAACTCCAGCCACGATCGAGACGGTTCGAGTTCATGTGCGAGTCGATGGAATGCCTTTTGATATCTCTCGTTCGATTTCGACGTCGAACGCCAGAGCCTGTCAGATCGGTCCATTGCTCGTCTAGTCTCCCCCGTGGATCGTGAAATTTCCTTATTTCGAACTTTTCGATTGCGAGATCTTGTGCGTTTTACGAATGCGTGACAGCTTCATTTTTTCATTATTAACGAATTACTCGCTCGGAGAATTTGATTCCGTCAATTCGTTATAAAGCGTTCGACGGCTTTTTAACATTTTCGACGATAATCTGTAAAAAGCACGTACAAAATAGCATAGAGCGTATAAAAGCGAAGACGAAATTCAATTTTTACAGATCGTATCGTAAAAATCCGTATAATTTACAGTCTCAACGTACCGTGTAATTTATTCTTTGTAATTCTCTCCGTGGAAGAAACTAGGCCTACGAATAAACGTTTCTTTCCAAACAAGTGGATTAAATTCAATTCGCATATGAACTGGCTGTCTCGATTATGATACACTCGTCAGTATGTACCGCGTCGTTCTTCGCTTGCGTTGCGATTTCTTCGCGGTCTAACCTTCTTTCTCTCTCCCCAGTGGCGATTTAAATCTAGTTTACTCCGCTTGTTTTTGTCCGCCGAGTGCGCAAAAGTGTTTGTGTGCTGTGCCCTGTTTGTGTTGCCGTGTGCGTTTATGCACGACGCACATCTAATCGGCGATAGAAGAAACCACAGATCACGTGAGTGCAGAAATTAACTTTATCTCACCGTTTAGTTTTCAATGAAATGCACGCGAGACACTTGTTTAACCTCGTATTTACTTCGTAACACTCGTTGCTTTTTTTCCATTCTTTTTTTTTTTTTTAAGTTTTGGCGGAATTTTTATCACATCGAATGTACTACGCGCTATTTTACGCGTAAAAAGAGAAACGAGGGAGTGATAATTCACACGCGGTTGCGTAACTTTCCCACGGTCTGTCATTTGCGGTATCTTTACAATAAATGTCAATTATCACACTCTGCAGGAACGTCGTTGTTACTAGAAAAATAGAGATAAATTCTAGCAACAATGGTATTATTGTGATTATTTTTAAGGAAATATCGGTGTTGTGCACACCTCGTGCGCACTGGTACACACAGTGCATAGACTGATGGGTAAATTATTGCAAATCGCCATGTTCGATAGCCTCTATATACGTACATTCGAGAGTTCCCCCTCCCTTCGGCGAGCCAGCGAGTCCGTTGCTTGCAAGGGCTGATGGGAAATTTATTGCAAACCGCGGCATGCGACAAGTGTCTCGCGTCGCGCGCGCCCTTTTCTTTAAAATTCGTCGAAAATACACTGCCATTCGTCAGTCGCGGGACAATTTGCGCGTCGATCTGTGACGCGTGTTTTAAACGGTGCGTGTAGGAATTTTACGAAAGTGTAGGAATTAACGAGGCAATTGGAGGAAATGACCGAGAAGTAAAAGTTGAATCATCTGCAGAGAGGCATCGACCTGGTATGTCACTATTAAATACAACGTATCGCTGCTTAGATTCGTTTTCATTTCGTTTAATTTATTGACCGTAGTATCGTGATATTCTTTTGTATGCGATCGAAATATTATTACTGAATGGTGGTGTATGTACGATATAATACAAGTGAGGTTAGAACGATGGTATCGATGCTGTGTGTCACGTAATCGCAACGGATTCGACAAGAAAATTGTCGCATAATTGTCAGAACTTGAGGGAAGGAAAAAAACAGGAAGTATACTGTGTTATGCAGATTTGCAAACAGTAGCGACGAGATAAACCGTCTTTTGTCCATCACGAATGTAATACTCCGTTTCGCTTCCGTTCTCGTAGCGCGAACAATGGGAACGTTCGGAACAAAGTGTGAACAATTAGTTGATCAACTTTGTTCAATAGTCGCGATTTTTTTACGATACCCTGTCGAATCAGACGCGCTGCTGTGGCGAGGAAACGACTGCAACGACGGAATAAGAATAGCAATCGGTGATGAAAGGAATAATTTATTCTTTTGTAAACATTTCAAGGTATTAAAAATTCGCTCGAGTATTAAAAATTCTAAAAATTCTTTTTTGTTTGCTACGACTTGTATCGTAAATTTTATATCGACACTGCGAACTTTGCATTAGGAAAATTCACTACCTCGTATCGAAATTTGAATTTTGAACTTGAAATTCCCTCGAATCGCGAAAATATTCCAAAGATGAATAAAAATTGCACAAATTCTTGACAATGAAACGAATAATTCCGTGCTGTATGAGCTACATTTTCTACGTTACGAACGACTGGTATCTCGATTTCAATTGACTCTGTCGCTGAAAGATAAATATTTAACGTGCCAAAGGCACACGAAGCCACGACCAAAAGTTTCACCGTTCTCTCGTCGGTCTCTCTCTTCCTCCAGAAACGTAATGTTCGTTTAGCTCTCTCAATATGTACAACAACGTTCGAAACGAAGTGAGAATAATTAGTTATTAACCCCGTTCATTCGATGAAATTGCTTGACGTACCAGCGACTCTCCCGTTGCTGCAGCAGAAGCGCGGAAAAGATTGTTCGAAGTTGACGAAGGGGGGCGTCCCATTCTCGCGAAACCCAAGTTTTTCCGTTAACTTCTTCTCGTTATCCACGTTTCCGGTTCTCCCGCCTGAAAATATTCCTCCGGCAATTTTCATTCGCGCGACAAACTTGCGTCGTTCCATCCTTGCTCGGAAATTTCACCGCGCACCTACAGAAATTCAGCACCCCAGTTGCGTCTCTCGCGAATTTTGCATTCTTAGTCGTCGGGTAGATGTTAAAGTCTCGTCTCAATTAAGCGAAAAGGGAATGTCCGATAAATCCGTAAATTGCAACTGATGCCTTTCGATTGAACGATTGAAAAGTAAAGCGTTCGCGCGTTACAATAAATATAACAATATCCTGCGTCGTAACTCGCAGAGTGTAACTGCAAATGCGTTTGTTGTCAGTCACTGTTTTTGAATAAATTAATCAGCAGACCTGAAATTACTGCTCCATTAATTTCCCACGTTTCTGTTGCCGCCGCTGCTGCTGCTGCTCCGATAAATTGCCGATTAACATTGAAACAACAAGCTGCAGCCTGAAATTACGCGAATTTCGGCATTAATAAAACAATCGGCAACGACTGCTGTACAAATTCGTCGAGATTGTACATGCCAATTTACACAAACTGCGGCCGTCGTATCGCGAAATTCGTTAAAAGCAACCTGCCCAAACGCGCAAACAGAGTTCCGGTTTATGAAAATTCGTTGCCGCGAGTTGCTTCGGAATCGGGGGAATTTCCATTCAGCGGGCGGGAAAACACGATCGCCGAGTGAACAGAGAGAGAATACGCCGCCGTTTACTTTCACGCGGATTTGTTTCGGCTTTCGTCGCGGCAAAGTTCTGCGAGTATGAATCTCGTTATTTTTAGTCGAAAATGGATCTCGTTATTTTTAGGCGGGAATACGCCGGCTTGTTAGGCGACTAGGAATTAACGAAACTCTCTCGGCTGCCGAGCCTTTTGAATTTCCGCGCTCCGTGCGTTTCGTTCGCTTCGAATTTTTCAGAAAATTTTCCTTTTCATCGGCTCTTTGATAAAACCACCTAGTTTTGGATGATGGGTGGTACAAGTTGGAGCTTTCAACGACCGGCTGGAAATTCATTCTCGCGACAATAGAATACAGACTCGCGCGTTTGCTTGCGATGCGACGCGTGTCCGTAACAAAGCTGGAGACGATCTCTCTCGCGACGCGCCGGGGGAAGTGGAATCGCGGATTATGTAAGCTCGTTGGACTTTGATGGACCGTCGAATTAGAAAAAAATGCGAGTTCGTGACTCCTGTTAGCGATCGATTCCTTACGCAACCGCGACCGATTCGTTCTCCGTCGTTTTCTTCTCGCTTTCAGGAGAGAAAAGATCGAGCTCCTTCCGTTGGAACTGTCAAACAAGTCTGTAACAGGCTATTTTCCGCATCCGCAGAAACTTTTCATAAATTTGGTGCGGATTTTATAGTGCTTTTGTTGACACAGTTCAAATACAAAGCTTCAGTTAAAATTCTGTTCGAGCCAAACTAGTGCAAACGTTATAAATTAAGCACGATTGCCGTGTAATTGACTCTGAAAACTAAATTACGAGATATAATATTTACAATATTTTCCGTGAAGAACAACGCAACGTATAATCGGTACGTTTATAAGCGAGGATTGCTGGCAACACCTTCGGCGCGAGAAATCACATTATCCTGCCTCTTAAATTACTAAACAATCTTAGTAGAAGCCGTAAAAATGGAAAATACACAATTACCATAAATTTAGACGCTACTGGGGAGTTAGAATAAATCTCAGTTCTCCGTTCTCCTCCCGAACGATCATCCCGACTCGTAGCTTAGCCCGTCCACTAACTTTCAATCTGTTTAACCTCGGAGAAACACGGAATCCCCGACGTGCGTTTGCTGAAAATTGTTCGAGCATGTTTCTTCTCGCCGATCCTCCCGTTGTCTAACGATATTTCCGCATCGAGCGTTTGTACGTCTTCGTTGGACGCGCAACAGATGGATGTTGACGACCATTCTAAATTCATTGATTGCGTTAGAAGACGGAGAAGTCAAGTTGTTAAGTAATTTTCATTCATCGTAAAGCAATATCGATTCGTAATATCAGTTAATTCGTATTACGCAGTGACAATGTCGCTTGATTTCTCGCGATTCTTTTGAAACAAATTTTCCCTTTCGTCCGACAAGTTTGGGTACTTTTTGTTTCCAAAATGGAAACTCCAGAGATTAGTTTAGATTAAATGAAATAATACTCGGTCAGTTACTTAATAACTTGTTGATTCAAAATCAACGCGACTCTTTTTAATTTCGTTCTCAATTGCTGCTTGGAATTAATCGCGCAGTAAGGTTTCTGCGATTTGCCAAGATGAAATTCCAAATACTGGTTGGCGATTGAATTTTCCGTTTTTGAAAGTTGTCCGATAATATTTCTAATCATAAAAATTAAAGCGTGTAAAAATTAATAACAACCAAGGACTGATGGATTTTTAGACTTTCCTTTTGCCTTGAAACCCACGGTGTAGCACACGGTCGAATTTAAATATCTCCGCTTACGCTTTTTCCACGCGACGTAAAAAAAAAAAAAAATTTTGCCCTCAGAGTAGACTGCAACAATTGGTAAACGACCCGCGTAAATATAGCAGTAGTATACGCATGGTCAACAGCGAGTTAATTCCACGGAACTTTGTGTTCTAAAACCGAGTCCAGAGAGTAATTAGGAGTAGCAAAAGTTACAGGGGCCGTCAAAATTTGAAAAGTTACAGCTAATTAGCCAGGTGAAAACCAGAATTACCATTAGCGAAACGCAACGTGAAAGCAGTTTAAAAAAGTTACTATTGTGATATATAAGTATTAATAATAATAATACATTTACAACTGTAGGATGTTTTCAGTTTCTTCGCAGACACGAAGACTGTATTCTAACTCTGCAGTCGAACGGAGAGCAATATCAAACAACGTTGAGTATGTAGCGGCTAGCGAACGTAGAGAAAGTTCTAGCACTACAAAAGCTAGGAGACTTTACGACTCTCAGGATATACGAGCTGTCGAAAGACGAAGGCCAAGTTTTTATTCCTAAAATGCATAGGACAACAAAGTCGGTAATATTAGAATGGCCAGGACAGCAATCGCGAGCGTCGTAAATTCTACGATTACGAAGGGTAAGCACTCAGGTCAGCGGGCCTAACATAAACCAGATGGCGACGTGCAAAACCCAGAGAAATCCCGCTACGTCATTTAGGAATTCGAAGAAGTGTCTTCGGAAAAATTGCAGCCCCACTCCAGGAAGAGTAGGAGGCGCAATCACCCCTGACACCTAATTGGCCAGAGCCTAAAAAACGCTTGGCCAATTGGGGAAGAAAAAGCAGATCCAAAAATCTTCGAGCGACGACGCGAGCTCGAGCGCAGAGAGAACACGTTGAGCAGTCCGCGAGTGCGAACCGCGAATTACCGCGAAGTCCGAAATAGCCCGCTCTCTCATCGAGCTCGTCGTCAACTTGATTGTACAAGTTCATCTTTAAATAAAAGAGATAAACCAAGTACACAGTCTCGTCGATATCCGAATCCTTCTCCAAAAGTATATTACTGTTTTCAGTTAGCAGGCATCGATATCGTAACTTACGACTCGCGCGTGCGATGCGCTCAACTTTCGGCGAGATATTTCCGCCGAGACATACATTTCGCATTCTACGCGGGAATAGTTACGGAAGGAGCAGACGAATGAATATGCAAAGCTGCTCGGTGGGGCTTTAGCCCGTGCGCGCAAGAACGAAATGTTGTTGGTATTTGTAATGCTCGACGAACTGACGTTCATCTAGTTTCCACTAGGAAAGCGTTTCAGGTTTTAACGGTGGCCATGCTGAAACTGTCCTTTAATGATTTAGGACAGTCCGGTCCGTCCATCGGGACATGGAAATTTACTCTGGCGTCTCGGCGTTTTTGATAGATTTATTTCCATTCCGATCCCCGAGGATGTTTCAGTGCGTAGAATTTGAATTTCGAGTTTGACGTTCCGTCGTCGTCGAAAACTCTAACCAACTGGTATATCTCGTAGAGTACGCTTATCGTGACATCACTGATGCTTGCAGTTGCTCGATCCACCGACAGAAATAAAGTTTCGAATAATCCCAGATAATCTTTCGGGAATGCGCGTGTGCAAAATTGTTTCGAGAGATGCGATTCACGTGAGAAGGAGACGACATGCAAATCTCATACGTGAGATGAACTTTTGTGTTGGTGAATACGTCGAGAGACGCTGTCGACGACAAACGGCGGAGCAACAAAGTTGCTTCTTCTTTTTTCCTCGTTCTAGGCTCGCCATAAATATTAATGCACAATGTAATGAAATCTTTCCGTCCGTAGTTCTCGAACGTTCGTTTCTTCACCTCTCGGAACCTTTTGTAACCTTTTCGTAACAACGAGATTGCAACGTTTCGCCAACAGTTTGAACAGAAATACGACGGATGCGTGTTGCAGAGGCTCTTTGGAGATTACAAGTGACTCGGAGAATAAAATTCTTGTCAGAGAAAATCATTCCTGTCGAAATCACGAGCGATCTGAAACTGCAAAACAAAATTTAAAATTATCAACAATCCTGGGGATATTTGTAACGGAACCTTTTTCAACGACGCCACCACAGATAGAGAGGATAGAGATCTTCCGTAGGTGCCTCGGTATATTTTCCAAAATAAAGTGGTCTTCCATCTCTTCAAGACACTCGCCCACATAAATCACGCTTTGAACAAGGAACTCGCATTTGCGTTAGCATAAATCATCGCGTTCTCCGCGTTCTCGTCGGAAGAGAGGGTTCATCATCGCGGGATCCCGATTCGACAACGTCGAACATTGTATCGCCGCCTGTTATGTTTTCAATCGATCGCGCGTCCCTGAACTATGGACTTTAGTTCCAGCAAGTTGCAAGCGAGTGCAGCAACAAATTGTTCAAACGTCAAAGCAGATATTTTTAATTTAATCCCTCTCGCGCCGTCTCGTAAGCGGACCCTGACATTATTCTTCAAGTTTTATCTCTGTTGCTTTCGAACAAAAACGCCCTGACATTTCGTCGCGGTTCCGAACAATGCCTCTATCATCTTGAAATTTTCGTCGTTAGACATGGCAAAATGCACAGAGAAAATGCTGCAAAATGTCGAAAGAAGAGTGGTAGGCTCCTTTTCTGCAATCGTATTCACAAAATTATGAAATTTATATGTGTGTGTGTGTGTGTGTGTGTGTATAAAATTGTGTGTGTGTGTGTGTGTAATTGTGTGTGTAAAATTGTGTGTGTACACACACACAATTTTACACACACACACACACACACAATTTTACACACAAAAACACACAATTTTACACACACACACACACACAATTTTACACACACAAACACAATTTTACACACACACACACAATTTTACACACACACACACAATTTTACACACACACACACACAATTTTACACACACACACGCATACACAGTTTTACACACATACACACACAATTATGTGTACACACACACACACACACAATTATATATACACACACACACACACAATTACACACACACACACACACAATTATATACACACACACACACACATACAATTACACACACACACACACACACACACAATATATATATATATAAAATTGTGTGTGTGTGTGTGTGATTCGCGATCCAATTACGAATGGAAATAGAATCGAGTATAGTATCTTATATATGAGACAAAGTGAAAGAAAAGTTGGTATTACAATGGCTACGAAAAACTGCTGCGTCTCGACTACGATAGTTCGTCGGTGCTTTTCGTTCAATTCGTTCGTTGGAAAGAGCCTTTAGAACCGCGTTCGCATGCACGTACGTACAGTCGCGCGTCCCGCTCTTTCTTTTTCCTCGGCACACCGTGAAACAAGTGTTTTCTTTCTGTTGTTCCGTTTGTTTTTCACGTCGTTTTTGTTCGCAGACCTCCTGGCGTGGAATTATTCATTCGCCCGCGCGAGCCCGTCGCACGAAAGAATCGTCTCCGCGGCTCTCTCTCCCCCCTCTCTCTCTTTCTTTCTGTTTCCTTTCTTTTTCGTTCTTGCGAGGAATTGGATTAGCCCGTGTTTTCGGCACCTATGGCTTCTCTCTTTGGTGCTGCTTCTGTCGTTTCTTAATTCGTAGAACCTAAAGCTGGTGAAAGACTCTACGCGAGAGAACAAATCGAGGTGCAACGCGAGAATCTTTCAAATACAGAGAAAGTTAAACGACAAAATTTTATCGACAAAAGTGAAAAAGATCTTTGAAACTGTTTAATTTTTAATTTTCTCACTCCTACCTTAATATCACGCGTGGTACGTGAGTGTATCCGAATAACTTTGGAGTATATCACGGTTGAGAAAGATGTTTGCCGAAAGAAGAAGGTGTACAGAGTTAGAGTGGAAGCCGGAAAGCCGACGTATCGTGTACACGTTTGATCGATAGCTAACCATCGAGGGTGACATGTGGTTTACCAGCACAATGCTCGAGCATATCACGGTTCAACACCATGCAGGATGCGGATAATGCGACTCCACGGGTAGATTCAATGCCGATAGAAGACAAGTGTTGCCTAATTAGTCCCACAGTCAGCTTTGTCCCCGCCTTCTTGCAAAGCTATTGTCGTCACCGCGTTCAGCTCGCCGAATTTTGCGTAATAAATTCGCTTCATTCGCGATTATTTTCTCTTTCGTTTGTTGAATTTATATTTTCCGGCCACGAACGATCCGGCCGAGCGTTCTTCCAACGAAAGTATTTTCCGTATTTTTCTTTTTTTTTTTTTTTTTTTTCAAATCAGCAACACTTTAAAACTTACGCGAAATCTCCGGGGGATCCTCGGTGAATTCTAAACGAATAATGGAAAGTCGACGCGAGGTTTCATAAGTGCGCGCGGATTATCTGATCGTTTTACGCTGGCTGGCAGTAAGTGAATAAATATAGCATACGTGATCGCAATAAGATCCTTGAAGGAATGCGAGAGGAGGGGGGGGGGGGCAGAGGTAGTGATAAATTAACGCCGACCGGTTTCAGACGACTTCTCCAACTTGGCCTCCCTATCGTCCTGCCAGTTGCACCAATTCATTTTGCAGATTTATCTGCTGCTCGGCTCTTTCTCTCCTTTTTTTCTTTTTCTCCCCCTTTTTTGATATGTTCGTTTCGTTTCGTTTCGTGAAATTATATCGGGTTGGTCTTCCCTCCGAGAGGTGCCGATTTCCGTGTCGAGTGAGCGCAACTCTGTTTACAATTACCATCAACTTGTATCTTGAAAAGTAAATTGAATTACGGAGGAAATATCGGGATAAATTTTGATTTTTCATTTAAAATTGTTTCGCGCGAGATTATTAATAACAGAATACTACGTTTACGTAGAATTATTAATAGTAGAACTGTTTTACGCAGAGTTGAATTGCATACAAACAGTTTTTAATAATAGAATTGTTTGACGCAAGAGTGGAGTAATTTCGTCTAGACGATCATTTAGTGGCAATATTATTTTACACGAAAGGCTTATTTCGCCAACAGCGACATTTTTCTAGTTTTTCTTTTTCTTTTTCTTTTTCTTGTGTTAGTTTTCGAAGGAATGATTCTCAACGCCGACGTGCACGAGTATGTCAGAAATACACAAATAATTCTCACGTTTCACGAGAAACGCGTGTTTGTTAATTCTGGCACATACGTCGTTTATCACTAGGACGTTATGGACTTTCGAGTCCATAGTAGTTTACGGAGAGAGAGAGAAACAGGTGAGAATTGATGGCGCTTGAAAATCGAAGTTAGCACTTGCGATTTTTCTCCTGTTCCGTTCTAAAATCTAGAATAAAGAATTCCAGAATTCTTGCAGAATTTTTCACTCTCGAGGGAATAATACTTCTTATCCGGTAGTTTCAATCCACCTGCAGCGGTACTAGCTTCAATTTTCCTTGTATTTTTAACAACAATATTTAAACCTTTTCTCGATGTTCCTAAAAATATTGGAATACCCGCTAATAATCGTAAAAGTAAAAGAAATACGCCCTTTCTGCTCATTTTTTACAATTTCCGAGCACAGGTACAATTTCCTCCCTTCAAAAATGTCCCTCCTCTTCTGAAATGTTAAGCAGAAAAAGGAAAGAAGGACATTAACGTTATCACGAACGAGCACTCAATATTTTATAACAGCGTACTCGAACAATACAAAATCTCCACTCCAGAGATAAAGCGAAACATCCCTCGTTTATATCGTTTAACATCTAAACTCCGCGAGCCGAGAGAATCCGGCTGTTCAGGGCAGAAATTCTCGTAAAATAGGAGACACGGGATAGAGTCACGATCCACGTTGAAAAAAGAATCAAAAAAGAAAAAAAAAAAAAAGAACGAAAGTATATGTGTGTACAGTCGCGTATTTAACACGAAAGCGTACCTTTTACCACGCACATCGACCAGAGATTTCATTTCTCCGCGTACGGTTCTGTGATATTCCAAGCGTGTACCACGGATTCCGTCGGAACGAAAGGAACGGCAACTCGATCCTGGTAATCGATTGCCGAGCGTCGACCGTGGCTCGTTAACGCGTTGTCGTATACAACGTAATCAAATTAAACGGATCCCCTTTGTGCCGTCTTTTTCACGCGTCTGAACTCTCGTTCGGTATCGAGACACTCGCAAACTGTTGTCTAATTAATCTTTGATTCGCCCCGTCTCTTCTCCATTAGCGGTCGTTGGTCGTTCCTCCGGACTCGCGGAGAAATATTCAGTTTCCGCGCGATATCCTCGTCGAGGTAGGATCAAATAGTTTGGGTTCAACAGTAAGAAGTGCAGCGTTTCACGCTTTAGGGAACTACTGTAAAGAATTTAAAAAGACCCTGGAAGATGCTGCTGGGAAGGAGGAGAAGTAGTGTGTGAAAGAAAGTGAGAAGAAAGGCGATGGCGTTTCGTCTCGAAGTCACTGCCTAGACTCATCATCATCAGTGGGGCTGATGGCAGCGAGTCCTACCCCAGACGCTTGTTGTTATATAACTACCCGCTAGGCTGGGCCCGGACACCCCACCCCCCTCCTAGCGGGGTTCCACATGCTGCTTGCTTAACATCGGAGATCGGTAGAACCTCGACGCTAGGCGTGCAGCCACTTGCGGCTTGTGCTAGTCGAGTGTTCGAAACTCGTAGTCGAGGAATCGTAGGGCCGCTACACACGCGGTTCCGACATGCTGTATTAGTCTTTGTCACGACAACGCGATATTGTTTTCACTTTCAATGAAATATCGCAGATTTTTCACCAAAAATGTAGAATTTTGTTAAAATCGTCGAAAATTGTAAATATCCCTTCGTCATCGAAATAAGGTTTCTCGTAGTAAAACATCCCTCTATCAGCACACTGTGCCGATAGAATTTCGCCAAAAATTGGCAGACACATCTGCCAAAAATATCTCCTCGCCGTCGAAAGTAATGAAATTTTTTATAACAGGACGTCCCATTGTCGACAGAATATCGTGGAATCTCGTCGAAAATTTCCTTTGAAACTTGCAAATTTTTCATCATCGTAAACGCTATTTTTCATCGTCCGCACTCTGTCAATACATACCTGCTCGTCGTATTAAATTGCGATTTTTCGCGATTAACGTGTTATTAGACAGTTTACGAGCATTAATGGCCCTTGATAATAGTTAGTAAACCGAAGCTGCGAACGAAGCGAACCATTAGCATAATACAGATAGATCGGCGACGCGGCGGTGCAATTATGTGCAACTAGATTCGTCGATTAATAGTGATCGATACAGAATTCATTACTGGTAATTATGCTTGATTATATGTCGTCTGATCGCTGTTTCCTGGCTGCCCTATGCAAATCACACGCACATCCATAATTTCATTTTTCGATCTTTAGACTCTTGCATGCGACAATTTAGCAAGATGATTGCTAAATCATTGGCTAACGAGACTGCTAGAAAGAATCTCGCGAGTAATGTGTAATAGTCGGCTGTAGTAAATGTAGTAATTCATAATCACTTTTCAACGTAACACTCGACTAGATAAAGTGGAACGCTGTTTTGTACGTTGCAATAGTTTGAAACGATATCGTGATATAATTTTTATGTATGTATACTTATATAAGATAATTATATGTCGATATAAAAACATGAACAACGTACAACGTAAAAATACATACTTCACGATCGACACCTTGTATTCTTTTCCCTTTTCTTTTCTTCAAATCCTGAATTTGAAGAAACTAAAAATTTCATTCCTCTTGGGACTGCTGTTACGTGCGTGCGTCGAATCAATCTGACTGTAGAAGACAGTCACTGAAATCGAACGGTCTTAAGTAATTGGAATCTCCATGCAATAAGATTAAAAGGAGTTCGATTGGAGGGAGGGACTGATCGCGCGGGCAAATGTCGTGGAATAATGAAATCCAATATACCCTTTCGATGTATTTGGACCAATTCCAGTTGGCCATTGTCGTGATGGATCGCGCCTGTCGCGCTTTGTCGTTCGATGAAAAGTCTTGACAATCGACGTTTCGTGCAACACACGCGTGTTGCCCCGAAAAAATTTCGAATCCGAGATCTCCCTGATCCAGCAACGTCGCGTGAAATAACCTTGCAATTTCTCGGGAAATTGGAACTTTGGAATTAAAAATCGATACACTCAGAGCCATTCCTACTGGGTCGATATTTGAGCCCCTTAATCGACGGATGAATTTTCCTTTTCTTCGTTTTGGAGTTTCATCAAGTGCCATTATTTATCTATAACGTGATATAAAAATTGACAAATTATATTGGTATAATTGTATACAAGTTAAGTTGATAAATGAAATTCGTACAATTAGTTTCCATAGAATTAAACTTCATTTCTTTCAAACGACATTCGATGTTGATTTTTTCAAGTTAAGCAATCGAAATTTTCACTTTTCGAATTTCGAGTAGAAATCTGAGTATAAATCGATGAATTGCATACTTGAATAATTCAGGATTGTTACACTAGACACTTGTTACCCGAAGAAACTTCAACCCGCGGGAAACTGGTCCACAAGGCTGGTCCGATAAGTTGGCATAATTTCGCTGCCGAAATCCATCGCGAACTTTTCAATCGAGTCGCAAATAAACGTGGCAAGTTCGCAGTTATTGGAAGGCAAATGTCCCATGACTTGCAAACTTTTTCCTTCGAGGGAAAACCGAGCGCAAGAACGAAGGGGTCATTTGCATATTTTTCTCCCCTCGAAGCTGAATTGTTTCCGCTGGCAACGTGCAGAGAAAAAACTGCACTTGTACGATTCGTCTCACTGAAAGGCCCAGAAGCAACTGTTCTGATGTTATCGATATTTCAATCGATAGAAAACAAATTACAGGCGCGATCGCTCGGAACTTGACCACTCCTACTCGAGATCTACGCCACGCCCCTCACGAATCACGTGACCCAAATCAACCAATCGCTAATTTTCGTTGCATCAGCAATTTTCTGGGTTGTCCCCGCTAAAATCACATTCAGTGATAAAAAATGAGGAACAGGAAAAGTTTTTCCAAGCTGAAAATGGTCCGCTTTCGCGCCCTTGGAAAAATTTCAGCAACTTGGCAATTGTGTGTTGCAAATTCCCAATCAGAGATTCTGATTACGTCAACGTTACGTACGTACGTTAAAGTAGGTGTACAACGATAATGGAAAACGAGCGGGAAATATTCATCGATCCGTCGAAAATTGAATAGGCAATCAGCAATCATAGAATTCGCAGCCAATGGAGCCGGCTCCCAGCCATACACGAATTCCTATCGTCCCAACGACATGAATCGGTGAATTCCTAGCATCCTAATTACTGCGGAATCTTGTTTAGGGACCGTGATCAATCGGTATGAAGAGTGCATCGCACAGAAATCTCGTTAACGATTGTCTCCAATCAGGGAATTATCGTTTGTCTTTAACTTCATTTTCAGAAATATTCCCGACGCTTTTCCTCCAGTTCAGGAACCAAAGTCGGACATTGTTCAATCAACGTTCTGATTGTTAATTTATTTTCGCGAAGGTAACTGGAGTACAAAAAATCCTTGAGAAAAAATTGCATGCGTTGATCGTTTTCATCGTTCTGTAATGTTTCGTAAATCTGTCAAAGTCTGAATGATGCAGAAAATTGAAGAAAACCAATCTAGACTTTAGTTTGAGGATCGAGGGAGTGAGTGAAAAATTAAAACGGTTAAGAGAGAAAGGTGTCAGAAAAACTAAACTAAACTAAATTAGATAGATCAGACGAACGCGTCAGAACGGTTTAGTGATGACGCTATTTCGGGACTTTGCAAGCGATTAAACGGAAGGAGTTGAGAAATTTCTCGAATATTTGAACTATGCGCCACCGACGAAGCTGTTCTAAACTTTGAGTTCTCTACCTCGCAAGTTTAAACGTTCACGCTGTGTTTGAGGTTAATGAAATTAGATTAACGCCCTGCCGGTTCTGTCAGTTGACAGATGCTCTGGGATTTGCGTTACACTCGCGTAGTTTTGTTCGTGTGCCTGTTCACGAAACGCGGAAGGAAATGCGTATGATCGATTAATTGAAAAAAAACTGCTCGACTGAATGGCCCAGAAACACCCGTTCTGACTAGGAAATGAAGACGACTTTTTTGCCATAAAATTTCATCGATGTGCAAACATTTGAATCGACAGAAAACAAATTACAGGCGCGATCGCTCGCCACTCCTACTCGAGGTTTACGCCACGCCCCATCACAAATCACGTGACCCAAATCAACCAATCGCTAATTTTCGTTGCATCAGCGTTGCACCTGAAGAGGTCCGATTTTCCAGGTTACCCCCGCCAAAATCACTTTCAGTGATGAAAAAGAAAAAACTCCTGATACCGAGGCTTTGACTAATCCCCAACTCGCTGAAATCACACTTTCCACGAACTTTCCACGAAGCAGCAGAAAGAGTTGAAGAAGAAAAGAATTGGAAAAAGAGGAGACAAGAAGAAGAAGAAAAGTGTTAAAGAAGCGATCAGGATCGTCTATCGGTTTTAAACGAGCGAAATTCAGGTCGGCGGAGTTCACGTGCAGCGAGCGTGTCTCCACGGTCGCGAGTAATTATCAGACCGCGTATTTTGTCGCCGACAACGGTTCCTTCCTGAAGAACACGGGAGACAAGGCGAGAAGACGTCAGACAGAGAGAGAGATGAGAGAAAACAAAGAAGAAAGGAGAGAGAAAAGAAGTAATTAAACCGAGAGTGTATAAGAGTTTTCTCTCCTTAGATCGGGAACGAGGGATGAATGGAGGCGATTCACGCGATGCACGAGGTGTGTACAGCCGTCTTTTAGCTCTACTCTGATTAGAAGCATCGTTGGCCTCGGCCAAAAGAACGTCGCCACTTGGCCAGCGACTTTGTGTCTTAACTTTCACGTTTTCGACGGTCGATCGTAAAGTTCTCGCGATCCCTTCCGAAGGTCCCTCGAGAGATCGAAGAAAGAAGAGTATCCCGAGAGTGAAAACGTTGTACGTACACTCTATATAGTGTACGAGCCATAAATTTTACGTCTCACTTCGATGTTTGTTATTCCTATTTCGATTCGATTCTACCGTGCATTCGAAACTTTATTTTGCATCTTGTGCAATCCTTGTATTTTGTATTGGGAACGATTTATCGTTAGATAACCGGCGGTTGGAAACGTTGCGCAATGCACAGTCATTTCGGAACGCTGTCCTTGACGAAAGTTAGTCTACCGGTTTCTAGAATTATGGAGTCCTATATATAAGTATCTGGCAACTGGCTCCATATCAATATCCCCAGAATTTGCCAACTGAGTATTGCAGAACATATCTTCTGGCGTACGTAGAAACGATCTGTTCTCCATCGAATTATTGACATTATTGACTCTCGTCTTGGAGAAATTTGTATTTGATACACTTTTTGCTATGTTACAACGAAAGTTGGCACAATTTGATGGAATTGATTGTGGAATAAATTGTTTCTGCAAAAATTAACATAGTTTGCTATATTAAATACATAAAATTTTCCAACGATAGTTGATACAATTGGACAAAGAGATGGTTTCGAAGGAAACGTGCTTGAAGTTGTTGGCAAATCTTGAGATGTTCGGTTCTACCAATATGGAACTAGTTGCCAAACACTTGGGATTCCACGATTCTGGAAATCAGGCAACGAGAATAATTTTCGTCGAGTTTCCTTCAAAGATAATCGGCGCAACATCGGAAAGTATCTGTCAAGGCCAGGGGCTAGGAATGCGTCCTTTGAACCTGGCCCTGTAGCCAAGGCCAACAAACATAAATGTAATGTAAAAGGGAATAAAGGGCATCCCAGGGGAATATTGCCAGGCCCACAAGGCAATTGCAAATATTTACTTTAAATCTATCACTGACCTGTCAGACACTACCTCTTGGTCTCAACAGGCACCTCAGGTCACTTTTCCCATCGTGTGATCGGGAAGGAACAGTACAAACAGGGCAAGTAAAATTTTCAAGCTCCATTACAAAGCTTGCTACTTGTGCCACTATCTTGCGAGTGCATCACTCGCATGATCCAACATTCGATCAATTTCCCGCAACAGTGGATGGTCCTTCGAGCCAAAAGGAACAGGCTCGACAACAGTCTTAAGTGTCAGTTCTTGGAAAAAAGGGTCAGTTTCCTTGGAAACTGGAAAAAGGAGGCGTCGGAGCTACATAGATCCCAATTGAATAGGAAATCGCATTGTTGGAGCTTGGCCGAAGCTCGAAGGTAAAGACACTTTCGAGAGTTGGATAATTTTCCAAGGGAGCCGATCCCACTCGCTTGTTCTCGGCATCATGGACTGCTCGTCTGTACAGGCGGCACAACTTTTCTCCAACATTTCTAGGGCCATTGAACGGATCGTGAATCGCACAAAGCAATTACTCGCACTCGAATGAAAACGAGAAGACGACGTGCACACCTGACAGAGTTCTACGGTCCTAACTAGGGAGATACGGTTAACTGAGCTTCTGTTCGATAATTTATACCTACAATGGTGGCAACGCACGCCTGTGCAATTGCGGCGACTATTGCGAACCTCGTTGTCCAAAATTCGTTGCTGTCAGTGCGCAGGAACTTTCTGAAAAAGAAGTGAGTGAGAATTATCAACCTCCGAGTTGACGAAAGTACGTCAAATTTTTCCAAGAGCTGTCAATTTTCTGAAACTCGAAAGACACACAATCAGTTTCTCGCAAGAGCACATAGCATCGACAGAATTTAAAATTTAAAATTTTTCTGAATCCGAAAGTCGCAAAAGCTACCAACGTGAGTAACGCGAAATTATTTAAAATAAATTTTAAGTTTCTAAATAAATACTATCGAGAATTTTTCTCGGAAGATTAAAAAAGAAAATTACGAGAGTCGCGGTGAAACGATTCGTCGACACGTTTTTCGCGGGGAGTGACGCTTCGACGAGGGGAAAAAAATTGAGTATTCGACGAACGTTCGCCAAGGGCAGGAACGCGAAATATTTATTACTCTGAGACGTGGCAATTCGCTAGGGGACGGATAGAACGAGATACTCGCCGAGGAGCAGATCGTGCGGTCGTATCGAATCACCAGACAGCATTATGACATTTCATTTCTGTGGTAACGAACATTAATTGAACAGCGGAGTTGGAAACGCGAGCCGCGAAACTCTGTAACCGAATTACGGAATTCCGTTAGTGACAACATAATTCGCGACACACAGAGAGAGGGAGAGAGAGAAAGAAAGTTACTTGACTCCTATGCAAATTCCATTAATTACTCGATCAACGTCCTACCTTCAAGTATCATGAATAATGCATTATTTGTTCGTGTTACCGTTTACGAGCAAAAGAGATTTCAATTTTTGTATTAATTAGAAATTTCCCTGATTACAAACTCTCGAAATTATTGTTCCATGCAGTTCCATTACGTACGTATAAATCGCACAAATGATTTATCGTTTCGTGAAAATTTCAAACAAGCCACCCCATTAGTCTTCCCCGCGTTCTCTCAAATGATAAATTTGACAATGCCTCGTGTTCGAAATATAATTGACAAAATGTTCGGCTAATTGACTTTGGAAATTTGAATTTCGAATCCCACGCAAATGAAAGCTTTTCGATCAATCTTCCCATCCGTTCGAAGTGAAATTATCGCGCAGATTGTAAGGAGAGGGGGAGAGGTCGTTGAAACCGGAGAAGTTTAACGTGTAATTAGCGGCGGGTTAACGAGTCGGTAATTTATCGACGAAAGGCCCGAGAGAGAGGGGTCTCGAGACAGACAACGGGAGCCGTTCGCTTGGCAAGAAAAGGGCCAGGCGTCGATCCTTACGAGGTTTCGCGCGGATGATCAAATTACCAGGTACAAAGTGCATCGATTACGCCTGTCGGCTTAGGAAAGGTATGAATGTTGAAAGGACGAACGGACTTGGGGTACTTAGTTAGTTTATGCGTTTCGTCATTGCCTAGACTGATCAATGGGGCTGATGGCAGCGACTCTTTACCCAAGACGCTTGGTGGCCCGATCCACCCATCCTAGCGGGGTTCCGCACTCTGCTTTGCTTAACGTCGAAGGTCGGTAGGCGGCTTGCGCTAGTTAGTGTTCGAAACTCGTAGTTGAGGAATCCTAGGCCGCTACACGCCCTTTGGGCTTTCAGATCAATCTCGATCGTCTGATCGATAGAAGGGGGGGGGGGGACGAGGAGAGGCGGGAAGGTTCTACGAGGTCGGTAATTGGAGACCGCGCCGGAATTACACGGCTTCGTTAATTAATCAGTTACGTGCCGTCTCCACCGATGAAATCCGTACTCGGTCTTGTTCCCGAAATTTTCTGGCGCTGTATAATCTACAGCTGATTTAGTTTTCAACTTTGTTGCAGAAACTAAAAATATCATTTTTCTTTTCGAAGACTACTTTAGAAGATTTGATCTTTTTTTTTTTTTTCGTTGTTTCATTGAACTTTGAACGTTAAAGTTAGACGAGGAAATATCAAGATTTCTTAATGTTCAACGTTCGATAAAATGGCGAAGAAAAATCGCGAAACAAGATTCAAGGGATCATTGTAAAGAGAAAATTTTAATCTTCGGTCAAACCTAACCTAAACCTAACCTAAACCATTTATGGCAGATTCACCAACGAAAAATATTTTTAAATTACGTAAATTACTTGTTTAAGTATTAATTGAAATAAAATTATTTATTTCGTTCACGTACTTGAAGTCAGGACACGTACCTTTCTCGTACACGTTTCGTTCCTTAGTTTGCGAAAGAGTGATCTCGTAGTATCTCGCCAACTTCAGTGAGACACGAAACACCAAGGACACGTTTCAAAAGGAGAAAAAAAAAATGCGCAACTCGAAGCTCAATGATGGAAACGTTCAAGGCAGTTTGCCGAAAGTTCCTCGTTCGTGAAATTTAATTGATTTGAGAACTCTGAAATTGGGTGACGAAATTTCTGCTCGAGACTCCGCCGGTGTAACGGAAAGCGGATTGGCGATGTCGTTTGATGGGATCCATCGGGGAATTTCGACGAGGCGGAGGTGAGGATTTCGCGAAACCCGTGGCGAAAAACGGTCACGTTTGCCGCGCGACTTTGAAAGTTCCTCCGGTGACTTCGAGCTCGAGAGATCCCACGGCGAAGAATCGCAAGATGTGTTTTTCAATCGATGTAATCGCCACGGTATTTTTACTCTCGAGTGTACGAAGGATTCTGCTCCCGCTCAAAAGTCGTATTGTTGGGACAACTTTCTAACCTGTCGTGTATCGTCGTGTTTTTATACGCATATTTATAATACGATGTGCGTTATAATAATTATAAATTATAAATATAAATTATTATAGAATGACGAAACTTGTACAATTATTATATTTATTGCATTATAAATATATTGTACTGTAATTTATACTTTGACACTGTGCACCTCGTATAGTAAATATCGTATTTATATTTACTACACCATTTTCATTACAAAAGAAAAAGAACTTGGCACTTGTCTAAAGATTTCCGAGCGGGGGCGTGCTCGTTCACTTTGTACAATAAAATCCTTCGATGGAACAGTAATATTCTGCTTGAAGAAAGAATGGGATGCTCTTACAAAAGAAACTAGAGAAAATGACAAGAAAAGGAAAAGGAAAAGGAAAGTAATGATCAATGGGGAGGTTAATGGGTCTTGAAAGGGGCCGAATTACTCGACCCATTTGAAAAGTGCATCTGGCGCCGTGTACCGTGACACGGTCGATCGGACTCTTCTAGATGACTTGTACTTTTGGTCAAGTATAGCAAACGGCGATCTTTCCACTTCCACGGTTCCCCTGGCTGTGAAATTCATCGCGACGAGTCGAGCACTCCTCCTTTCTCCTCTGATGGACGCGCGATTTCTATCGAAATCTGCTCGATAATTTTCACTATTTTAATAGCATCTTTCACGAATTTGTTGTTTTAGAAAAATAGAGGGAAAATTCACTCTTTGACTAATAAGAATTATATATCGCAAAGATCTTAGAGATGCTTAGCTTAGCACGGACGAGAAAAAAAAAAAGATTGGGAATCACTGTTGTAAAAAATCTAGCCTTTTGGAAATTTTTCCATCGCGAGCTTTTCCCACCGATTTTTCTATTTTCCGCGTCGATTTCCAGCCATGCATTGAAATCGTGTGTGCAGTGATTCAGCTGTTCTAAAATTAGATGTAATCAACTGTCCTCGTTTCTCTTCGCGTTCGAACGTGAGCGAGTATAGTGCGAGTATAGCGCGATCGAGCAGAGAAATATCAGTGCCTGTTGGACGTCGCGGTTATGCAAATCTCGCGTGATCGCGGTCAGAATTGACGTATCGCCGCCGCTCCGCAGAGAAAAAGAAAGAAGCTTTTCGATCGGGCTGAGAGGATCGGGAATCGGTTGCGAGACGTACGAGGATACGTTCATCGAGGGACCTTTGACATCGTTCCGTGTTCGAACGAGCAAACTCTCTTTGCGCCTGACGTTAACGAATGCTTGTCCGCCTGTTTAATCATCGTCCGCCGTGTTTTTTTTAATGATGTTTGTAGGAAGTTCTGCCTGGTAATCGCTGGCAGCAAGAAACAATCTCTCTCCCCTCCCCTCCTGTGTGATGTAACGATCCTGTTCTATAGTAAAAACTGTTTCGATCGGCGGAGAATACAAAGTTGAGAATTGCGCTCCAGAGAGAGGTTTTTAAGGCTCTTTTCTCTATTTGTAATTTTCGGTGGATGTTTCGTAAACACAGGACGGCAATTCTTCAGCGAAAATTCTTGCAAAGCTCTTTTCGTTCCAACGTCTCCGAGGGGAATTTCGCACTTTGAAAAATAAATGAGCTTGACTGTCTGATAATTAACAATGCCCTAAAGCGGCTAGCAGACATGCTATTGAATTGCGAAGGGCATTGTGAGTCTTGTTCTTACGGTCCGCACCAAGTAACAGTAATACGGCTAGAATGGCATAAGCAAACATCGTAAATTCTAGGATTCCGAAGGGCCCGCACCAGATGGTGATGAGCAAGGCCCGGAAGAAACCCCGCAAAAACTTAGGAAACAGTTTTAAAGACCAAACTTAGTCTCGCGAGTCAAACCTCCCCACAGCCCAATTTAACGGAGAATTTCGATTCAGTGGAACGACGTGAAACTTCTCGCGAGGAGAGATTGTAGGATGAGAGAAACGAACGAACGAACGTTTAATGAAAATGGTTCTCGAAATTACTTTTGGAGAATCAATTGTGGCGAAACGTGGCACACAGCAGCGGTATCAGCTCAGGAAGAAAGGACTCGTGCATGTACCGGGTTCAACCGACGAATTGAAAAGAGTTCCTTTCAACCCTTTGTAAGAGAAAGAAATTACGCGGCCTGTCAAATTCCCTCGCTACCGCGCCGGGAAGAAACTGGCAGGTCCTCCGCCAGTTGGAATTTAATTCGATCGAATTGCAAATTGGAAAGGGGGATTCGGTGCCCTCCATCGGTCATCCATAATTCACACGTCCGCACAGTTCCTTGCTCTCGGCTCGAAAAGTAGGAAAGTAAAAGGTTGGAAAATACAAAACAGCTCGCTGGGAAATAAATTCCGTAATTCAATCGAGCATTCTTTGAAACCGGGCTTTTCGAATTTCTGCTAAATTTGTAATTTATACTCGTTATTTTTGAATTGCAATAGTTTTATGTTATATCGTCAGTTTTTCGTATCACTCATTTTTGAGCGGTCGCGTTAAAAATGCTACGATTACGATTAATTACAATTTTCTAATCGATAATAAGATTCTATTACAGTTTCTTCAATTTTCACACACACACACACACACACACACACCTTTCCAAACCTCCCGAATTTCGCGTCTTGAGCTCACTACTCCGGAATTACAGCGAGTCTCTTACAAAGGGTTAACGAACCTCGAGTTGCGTTTCACACGCGTTAAAAATGTCGCGTTTACCGTGCGCAGTCTCTCCTACCAGGACCGGATGCCAGGCGCAGAGGTCAGCCATGTCTGCCTCGTAGTCCGCGCGGAGGACCTCCCGATGCACCGGAAGCCACGCTCGCCGCGCTAGTCTACCTAGCCAAAGAGAGATAGAGAGAGAGAAAGAGAGAGATTCAGTGATGCTCGCTCGAAGAGTCGCGGAGGACGACGAAGAGGTGGCGTTGTTCTGGTGACGGTAACGCGCGGCACACCGGAACATGAGCAGCCTACAGGTACCGGAGCTTCGACTTCCGGCCGGAGATGGCGGCGGCACGACCGGGCCGAACAACAGAGGCACCGCGCCTCTCTTGTTGGTACCCCAGAGCAGCGTGCCCAGGAGGAGACACTCGTGGATCTGTGGGTGAGTTTATTCAGGTTTCTTGCTCCAGGGTTTCTTTCGAGACGGGGTTTGCGAGCTTGCTCGGCTTTGAGACGGGGGATGTTCTCGGTGGGATTATTCGGGATTTGGCCGGGCTAGAACCGACGACAGAGGGAGGATATTTTTGCTGGTGATCTTCCGTTTGGAACTTGCACCGTTACCGTTCGCCTTTAGCTTCGGACACGTTCGCGAGCATACAGGTGGAACTCGAATGAGATTTTAATCCCCAGTTGGAAAATTTTAACGATCCGTGCGAGGGAATTTGACTCGCGGGGGAATTTTATCAATTTCGTGCGTTAACTCTCAGCAAGTTCCACTACGTTGATACAAAATTCTCAGTCGATTCCAGTTAATTTTACTTTGCTTCAAATGATATTTAGTTCCTATATTAAAAAAAAAAAAAAAAAATTGAAAAAAGCTAGTCAGTCGAGAAAAATTAACTAATTTATTGCTGCTAAGATCTAAGGGATCTAGCTAGAAAATTCTCCGCGATACATACCTCTCTTGCCGATGTAGTGAGAATATTCGGCATTTCCTCGGACGAGTACGTGAAATTGTATAAAATCGGCGACGAAAAGAATAGCGATGCATTCGAATCGGCGCGACAGAACCGCGCATTGCTCGATTATTATGGAGATCCGGTCGCTGAGGTCGAGAGAAATGGTTCCTCTCCCCGCATCTGTCAAAGGAAATTGGATTCCAATTGTGGAAACCTAGATTGAAAAGAATTTTAGACCTATTGGAATTCGTGATTCGAGTCACCACTGTGTCCCCCCCCATACACGAGAAAAATATTCCTACGACGAAATTACCAATTTTCAAATTTTCATGGTGTCTCGTCGAGACACATTTTTAATCGGGACGTTGAATTTTTGGAATTTGAAAATTTTGCAATTTTTATCAATTCTGGTTGAATTTTATTACGAATCTTCGATTGTCGTCAGTTATTTGATCATTGAAATTTATCAGGTGTCTGTCGCACTTTACGTTCCCTGTAATGCAAAAAGTAAAGATTAACTTAAACAACTGAAGAGCATTAGAATGTTCTTTCGAGGTATTTTGAATAGAATTTAATTGAGACTCTGCGTAGCGACTCGAAACTCGAGGTTCGTGGTACGGCAGAATTTTCTACGGGAAATTCTTTGGAAGAAGTCGGGGCATATTTTCGTTCTCAGATTGTTGGAAAATTTCTTACCTTTTCGGATTTTCATTCGTCCGTTTCCGTGCAATGAAAGTTAAAGACGTATTAAAATGTCTGTGAATCGAGATCGAATTTTTTTTTTTTTATGTCGGTTTATTTGCGAAACTTGCGAAAATTTTCAACTTTGCAAAATACGTAGACTTGGAAACTCCATTCTTTTCGTCCCTTTCTGCCGTAGAAAACTCCAAAGAGCTAGCGTCAGATTGGCTGACAGTAAATTTGTAAAAACTGTTCATCTTCTCCCGCGAGAACGAGTCCGTTCGATCCTCTGGCTGTTCCGGAGTCGCTCCATCGCTCTGATTGCGACTAGAGTTAGTCACCGAATCTCCTTTCCCGAAAGCCGCCGGTTTTTCATTGAACCGAGATTAATTAACAGCTCCGATCCCTTCAATTCCAGAAACCTCGTTAAAACTTTGCAAACAGATCCGTTCCTTCGAAACTAATCAAAATCCCCCCTCACCTCAAAGATGAAAAAAAAATTTTTTTCAAGTATCGAGAAAAAAGAAAAAAGAAAAAAGTAAACAGACAGGTACTTTGACTTTTCAGCGAGTTGAAAACGATCATTTGCATACTCGAATCGAAATAAAATAATAGGATTAGGAGGGAAAATGAAACGTGTTGGTGAACAGAGTTGCACGTTTTATCGGAATGTGGGATCCGGCGTCGTTTCAATTTCGAGATTTAATTAAACCTGACGAGGAGATGTATCAACACGCCTGAAAACCAAGCCATCCGAGAAGAATAATTCAGCGACGGAATAAATTTCTGCGGTCGCGTGCGTCGCGCCGGATCAGTTGGCCGCGGCGTTCCCCTTGCGTTTCTCGTGCGTGCTTCTTGAAATAATATTCGACCGCGGGTCGAGAGCGAACACTTTCCCTCGTTTCTTTCGCCTAACAGAAAAAAATTGTCATTGTTTCGATAACATTTGTTAGACCTTTTATTATGAATTATGAGAGAACAAGTATTACTACAGTGATCACTTTGTACCGCTTGTATCTGTTTGAAGTTTCAAAAAAGAGTCGTAAGAAAAGTATCCGAAGAATCTGGGACGCTCCAAAATTTCAGAAAGTGTGAAATATAAGTTTTCACCAGATATCACTCGTCTCTTTGCTTTTGGATTTCATCTGAACAATAAGAGGAGGATTTTCTTGAAATAAAATTGCACAGTTGGTAGTTCATTCTAGTTAAAGACTAAAATTCAATCTCCGTGGGGCGATATTGTTGACAATTAACGAGGGAAAAAGTATGAAAAGGTCGTCGAGTTGGCCTCTCGAAGGAAAGCGGCCATACTTTTTCCTGTTGGGCTTTTGCAACATCCGCGAAACTTGATAAGGTTCTCTCTCGTGTCCGGACTTTTTCTTTCCTTTTTTGTCCTCGTCTCCGTGCCGTTTCGCCGGCGACAGGAAAACAGGGGGATATCCTCGATAAGGCGATTAGAGATTCCGTAACACCGGGATCACGGTCTCCGGTGTTCTCCCCCGGTTGCTCGGAGAGAAAAGATACTCTCTTTTCTGCGAATTTTCGATCGAAAGATTTCAGAAATTTCTTCAATGGCAGACTCGCATTGGCAAGCTTCAAACGTCTTCAAACTCCTCCCCAACGAATCCTGCGTGAGCAAAAATTGAAAATTCCGACATACATTGGGATTCCAAGAATGTCAATCTCAGTCCAACAGTTTCAAACTCGGTCGCAAACTGGCCGAATCTTTCATTGCCAAACTTCAAACAAAAGTTTAAACTCGTCGAATCCTGCGTGAGGAAAAATTGAAAAATTCTCAACTGTAAATTCCACGAATTTTCAAGAATTCCGAAATTCCAAGCATCGCAATCACGGTCCAACGATTTCAAACTCAATCGGAAAGTGGCCGAGCTGGAAGAACACGTTGAAACGAGGAAACGAGGAAACTTTTCCAAGGGTCGGATTGATATCGCCGATAAAGTAACCGAGATGTCTGTCGTAATTCAGCTTGATATTGATCAAACATTAATTCTCCGCTTGTCTGTCGCGGATCGGTATAGATTCGGGCGACGACGGAAGAAGAAGGACGCCGCGGATCTGAGAGCGCGTGAGTGGAATTCCGAAACAGATGCCGAGCACGGTGAACGCCTTTGAGGCCTGCGTCCCTATGTTTCTGCAACAATTGTCTATTAATATACGGCACACGTGCCGGCGTGGACCTCACGAGTCCGCAAACTTTGCCAAACAGTCGCCACAGGCGTCCCCAACGAGGAAAACCACGTAGGAAGCGCAGTTTGACGCTGATACGGGTGGTCTTACATCCGTGTTTGGACGGATAATTGTTGGATTATGATTACCGTGGCAATGGCGGCGGTATAATGAGCGTCCGAGCATGGGCGTGTTTGCGATGAATAGATTGGGTGTTTGGTTTGAATTTTCAGCGGCGACGTAGTTGTGGACTTTAGCTGTGCAGTTTTACATTCTCTCAGATCGTACAGCTTTCGTCAATTTCAAGTGGAACTTGCAAAGCTGGAATTTTCTAGTAGCGAGTTTAAAAACGAGTTTTTCAATCGTCTCGACTCGTCAAATGGTGCGATGCCAGCAAATCTTGAAGATTTTCGACCATAAACTCCTCGCCAAAAGTCCAAAATTCTGCGTTTCGAGGCAATTTTAAAATATTCTCCAAGTAAATTCCATAAATTCACCATCGTCAGTGATCATACAAGTAACAATATTTTCGACTCTCAGTCGAACAGTTGTTAGAATTAATCGAATGTAAAGTTTAATATCTCACTGCACGGTCGTGTGCAACACCATTATGCAACAATCAACGCGCCCAACTTTCCAGATCTTGATATCGATCAAGCTATAAATGAACTTTGTTTGAAAAAACAGCACAGAAAATACGATAGCTCGTCAGAACATTGTAACATATTAGCCACCGCGAGTGAACGTGTCGTTCGAGAGGAAAAAGGAAGAGAGCAAAGTTGCGGCAAGAAAATCGTCGTGGTTTGAGGAATTATGCCGTGCGTGAATCAACGTGTCTCTTTGTTTCGTATCGCCGGAGGCGAATCTGGGTCATAAAGAAACGAAACGGCAGAGGACTATAAATTCCGGGGCCAATTAGATTCCGTCACGATGATAAATGCAAAGCATCATAAATACGCACGATGTTGAATTAACTGCGATAATAAATTACAAAATTATTTTAATTCCAACCGTCTCGGCCGATCGAGCTCGCGATCGGGGACATCGTCGCCTGACGATAGCACTGAAACGCGAAATTTTGTAAATCGCGGTCGTGCAATTCCGCGGAAATTATTGGTCCAGTTCAATTAATTTACGAAAATTGACGCGATTTCCTCGGTCGAGACAACGAGGATTGCGATTTAAATTACTAAATCAAACGAAGAGGAATCGAGAATTTGTATCATCGAAATTGAAATGCCAAAAATGTGTCGATTGCAGTAAGGAACAATCGGTTTTTGAACTAATTGTAAATTGAATAATAAAATGTCGGATTCTTACTTTGATTCGCTTCCAGAAGCAGAGTACTGAGAGTACTCGCAGCTTTCGAAGGAAAAAAAAGGTTAATTGGCTCCACAAAGTTGGCTCCGCATCTCCATTCAGCGACATCATGGGCTTATCGAGTCGCCGGGAAATGAATTTGCCTGCGGCTGGAATCGGTTCGTTCCACTTCCGGTTTGGGGCGCGGTCTACCAGCCCGCCCTACTTCTCAAGACAAATTAATTAACAATTTCAACTGCGTTAAAGTACACGGACGACATCTTGCAACGGACAAACATGGAAGTTTGCTCGGTGCACGCCGCTGAACTTCCCCTTTATTGAGTTTGCGACTCCTCAGTCCCGCCGCTTTTTCCATTCTTTTTAAAAAAAGGAAAGACGAGCAAAGTTCAAGAGCTGTCCATTAACTTCTGACAGAGAGCTACTCGCTTGATTCCTCTCTCGTAAATATTAAAAACGTTTCTGCGTCTAAACCCGAGAGACCATTAAGAGTAAGTCGTAGATAAATAATTATCGTTGAAAAGACATCGAAGATTCGACAATAATTAATTCCTACGGGGAAGAGGTAATAAAATGGAAAGAAATTTCCAACTTGCGATTGATTCGAAAAAAGGTCGAGATTTCTAATCTGCATGAGTTTGGACTTTTAAGAGATTCTGAATAAAACAAATCACGATGTTGGAACGACGCTGTTATTATTAGGATTAGCCGCGATAGTTTTCGAAACGAGATAGTTGGCAAGCCTCGTCGAGGTTAAATCGTCATTGGCGCGTTTGATTCGTCGATAGTAATGGAACTGTCTTCATCAAAATCCGCGTACAGACGGGGCCGTTCGACACGCGTTGAAACAAAAGCGATTATCGACGATTAACCTCCGCCTCTGACGACGAAGAAGTCTTTCGTCCGTTGTCTTCGATCTCTTTCAAACAAAAGCGAACGCAAATTGTTGCAACGCGATAACGTCGAATTTTATTTCACGCCGCGATAATAAACCTTTTGAAACTTTCGTGCAATCTTTGAACTCGTTGGCTTCTCTTGCGAGAACAAAAGCGGCGACAAGTATATATAGACTTCGAACGGAAGTTTATGGGTTCAGAGGGGCGATGAAAAATAAATACGCCGCCCTTCGTTCTCAATTATTATTTATCGACGCGTCGGGCTGGTAATTACCAGATTCTAAATATCGAAGCGCCTGTTATCGTTGGACGAGGATGAGAAGAAATGTGAAAGGACGCGGTTGGAAGTTCTTTTTCTGGAAGAGCTCCAACTTCCCTCGATAATGAAACTATCGATCTACTATCGTAAATTCTTCTTTCTCACTTGCCGAGTGAACGTTGCTCCTCTCTGGTAAATATTCCTCGTGTTTAATACAATCTGTTCTATAAACACACGTCGTCGTTTGACGATAATCACACCGCCGACGTAATACACCGTGCGCGCCGGTTATGGAAAGTTTCCCACCAATTATTATGAATCAGTTGCTCCTGCGAACGAAGGTCGGGAACGGAATTCTTGCAAGTGAAAATCGCGAACGACGTTTGACGTCGTCGGGAGAGAGAGGAATTAATTGAAAAACGCTCGACCGTCGACTTGGATTCGCTTTGTATCAACGGAACGAAACGAAACGAAACGAAAGAAAGGGGAAACCGTTTTGTTCGTTCCGACGCGGGAAAAAGCAATAAAGGAACGTGAAAGGAATTGGCGACGGAGAGCCATTTGAAAAATCGGAATGAAATCGCGAGTCGCCGTTCCGATGTCCAGAAGCGCGTGAAGAGAAACGCGAGGGGGAAGCATTGTTCGAGACTGTTTGACACCGTTTAACGTTTTAAAAATAAACGAAACGGTCGATAATCGGTGTTTCGATACGCTGCACTGGACACACAGTGACGCGGGAATGGGTTGAACACAATTTTTTTTTTTTTTTGATACGAAGAAGCCAACGTTCTTCTCTTCGACAAACAGCCAGAGATAATTCTCGTGGATCTCGCGGAGCGGAAGTAAAATGGAACAAGATTCTCGGAATAATTTAAAAATTCCAAACTCTCTTTTTCCCCGGAGAAAGTTTCGTCTTTCAGAGAGAGAGAGGAGAGAATCACGGCGACTTATCTCGAGACGCCAATCGATCAGCCGATAAATCCTCACGTTGAAACGCGTAGTTTCAAACAATAACACGCCGTAACCGTGAAATCGATAAACTCTGTCGACTAAAGCGGCTCGTCACAAAGAAGCTATCGCCGCTATCGTC
This sequence comes from Melipona beecheii, assembly GCA_032399605.1. NCBI lineage: Eukaryota > Metazoa > Arthropoda > Insecta > Hymenoptera > Apidae > Melipona > Melipona beecheii. Next base: position 2,252,532 of record JAUCMO010000484.1, on the reverse strand, counting down.
GCTGAAGCACGCGTGCCGCTTTCTATATCCACGTGTGTGCAAGCATAAAAAGGAAGAGAAAGAAGAAGAAAAAAAGGAAATAGTTGCTACACGAGCAGCAACCCTCGGAGAGTTTCTTTGTAAAGTGCCGCCTCGAGAAAGAAACGAGTTTCTCCACTTTGGCCACGTTCCGGCCAGATGGCTGCAACGAAATTGAATTTTCAGCCCCCTATCACCTGTTTCGAGATTGGACCGATCTCTGTCAATCATCGTCGATTATCGTCAATCGCTTTCGGATCGCTTTCCGATTTTTCTCACCTCGTTTTTCGTCGATCTCGCGAATTTTATTTCATTTATCTCGGAAAGAGATTGACAAACAAATGACATAAATATAGGACTCGTTTCGCGAAACGATGCGTTTGGAATTGGAATATAATTGGAAGTAGAATATTCCAAAACGTCCTCAAATCGCGATAATCATCTTGGAAACGTTAAAATTTTTAAACAACACTTACGATTAGTATCAACGTTGTTGGAAAATGTTGTTGAAAGTTATTAAGAGAACGATTGCACGCGATAAATTAGAATCAAACTCATACGAAAACATCGAGCACAATGTTGAACGCGAGTTAACAACGAGACGCTCGTTCGCGTGTCATCGAGATACGATCGAGAGTGTTCAAGGATAGCCAGAATGGAAGTCGAGAGAGTTTTAGAACGGTGCTCGAGCCAGGGAAGATAGGTAGGATACACTTGTCCCCAATCCTTCGTCTTAAACTTTCGTCAGACGTAGGATTCGTTTCAGCCTGTTTGCCTCCGTGTGTCTCGCGTAGCCACCATGTCCGGGGAAACTTTGGGGGAAGGGGGATTGCAGCTCCGACCGGATCGTTTGTTATCTCGCGTTCCTCTCGCGGTTGACTCGATGATGGCGCGTTCTTCGTTCGCAACGACGACGTTTAATGGTTAATTCTCATCATTCCTCTGACAGTGCAATCGAAACTAAACGCGCGAAAACTAGTAGGTGCGTCGCAATTTACTTTCTTCCCGTGGAGGGGGAATTCTCTCGAGTTATCGAGCTTTTGGTTTTCGATTTGGGGTGCAACGCTGATGCAACGAAAATTGGCGACTGGTTGATTTGGGTCACGTGATTCATGAGGGGGCGTGGCGTAGACCTCGAGTGGGAGTGGCGTTGTCTGGTACTGAGCGATCGCGCCTGTAATTTGTTTTGTATCGATTCAAATATCGATAACGTCGGAACAGTTGCTTCTGGGCCGTTCAGTGAGACGAATCGTATCGGGGTACAAGTCGTGCAGTTTTTTTCTTTTGAGCGCTGAGTCGCGACGAAAAGAAAAATAACAATGACAACGCAAGAAAAATTTTGGACCGCGTCCAAGTATTTATTAAAAATTTCAGATATTAAAAGACTCCGAATGGCGGGAAACTGGCGTCTGTGAAGCTCTAGAATCGAGCTGTAAGACGAGGTGATGAAATTCTCTCCGCCGAGTATCGATTTCAGTCTGGCCTAGGTTTTCTTTGGCTCTATTTTCCTTCCCTTCTATTTATCCTACACCTTCCGGTAAGACGCGTCGAAAATTAGAATCGTGGCTCGTTTAAAGCTTCTTCCGAGTGAAATCTTCCAGTCGTTTGCTCGCCTCAAAGGCATTCCTCGCAAAAATAACGTAGCTGCGATGGATACGAGGCTCGCAAATATTCGAAAGTTTGGATGGAGTGCTCCGTCAATTTTCGATAAACTCGTATTTAATCATGTTCCTCGACGAGATTCCTATCTTTGGTGTTCGAAACTTTTACACGATATAAAAATTGAATGTACAAACGGGATATAAAAATATAAAAATTTTCTTCACACACGTGTATTCAAGGTAATGTAGATTGTAGAATGATGTTTGAAGGGAACTGAACTTGAAGAGGGTTAAAGTCGAAATTTTTAAGTGAAAATTTTGTGAGAGAGTATCTTTGCACTCTCGTGTAAAATGTTGGAAATTCCAAGTTATTGCATCGTCAGTTTTATTCAGAAATTATTGAAATAAAATGCACAGCACGTGGAATTCCCACAATTCGAGAGAAACGTGCCCCGTCTTTGATCGAGATTAAAACTACCGACAAGTACCGAGTTACGACGACAATTTTCACACGAGCTTGTTCTTTCTGTTGCAGGTGAGTCTACTTTCTATCGTAGAATACGTCGCCGTGCTCGTCGCAACGTGAGTAAAGCGCTACAATTCACGCTACATTTCGTTTTTAATATCTCGCGGCGCTTTTGAGCTCGCCGACCTCCGAACGAATTTACAAAGAGCGGGAAAAGTCCCTTCTTTCGCCGGCAACGAGGAAATCGCACCGTTTGCCGTGTCAAATACCGCAAATTTGTTTCTCTTTTATGCTCCGAAAAAAAAAGAGGAAGAAACAGAATGGAAATGTCGAAGAAATTCAATTACGCGTGTCTCTGGATTAGCGTCTCCCAGTTCTACGTGACGCGCGCGTGATTCGCCTGGAAATTTTTTCGAGGAGAAGAAGAATTTTGCATCGTTGCGAAACGTGATGAATCGGACGTGGTCTTTCGTTTATTCAGGAAATTTCAACGCAGTTCTCGCGTTTCAGCGTGAGACATACATTAGCAGGGAGGTTTTGCGCGATACGAAATATTTCCCACGATTTAACCATTGTCTAGTGACAAATTATGTATAATTACGGTGCGGTATCTCGAAGAAATTGTTTTGTCATCTTACGTGCGATCCGTTCTTCGACGGAGAACAACAAACTAGAAACGAAATTATTAGAAAATAGAAAAGGGTCGATCGATAGTTGCGAGGACACCCGGTATGCAGCCAAATGTCCCGGAGATCAAGAACACCGCGTCGTTTTATCAACGTGGTATTCATAGTCGTTTGTGGCTCGTACCCCGTGTATTCCACGTTTCGCTTGTAGCGATGAGATAAAGGAGCAATTAGACGAGAGAGAGCGCCGTGTTTCTCTCGAATGTTATTTCTCCGTTCGTCGGTCTACACCTCTGCGATAAAACGAGTATCTTTTTCTCTTGGCACGTGTTCCTTCAAAATCCCGTACTAGCATTTTCTCCGTTCCTCTTCATTAGTTCTCGAGCGAAGGATTCGTCGAGGAACAGAAATATCACGCCAGCATCGAACGACATTTACAATTACAACCTTCAGCGCCCAGAGGTTGCTAGAAATTTCCTAATCAATTAGAATGCAATTAGCGGGTGCAGTGCAAGAAGGAGCTGTACGTACACAGAATATAAAAGTCGCGCGAATATAAAAATCATTTTCCAATCAAGGAGAATTTGAAACAATCAAGAATCCAACAGGTACGTTGGGTGAAATATTAAATACTGCACATCCTCGGTCAAGATCCAATACAACTGACGGATGCAACGCAAGAAGGAAAATTGTACAACAATAGCGCTACGAAGATTTCTAAAAGTTTCACTAGGTACCTCGGGTCAATTAAATCAATTCAAATCCGACGCAACTGACGCGGGAAGATGTTGCACCGCAAACAGAGTTCTATAAAAATTCTCTTTTTAGAAATCCCCAGGACGCACCAGCTGTTGGAACCAGTCTAGGTCAAATTCCGCTTCTGCTAGGTTAAAACGCAGTCCTGGTCCGGGACCGCGAAAATCCCTAGATCGTTGGACACGTCGTAGCAGCACGCGTCCGTGGCATCCAGTCCCCGTGTCCAAGAATGGATCCAGCGGGGAAATAGCGCGACTGGCATAGTGTGCCGAGAGAAGGACACGTACGAAATGTAGCCCTGACTTACAGATGAAAACAGAATGCAAAGCCACCGTGGAGTGAAAGACAGAGAGAGAGAGAGAGAGAGAGAGAGAGAGCAAACCTGTGCTCTGGTCCTGTGGGATCGATACGAACCGTTGCCTGCCACTGCCGCACAGAATTGCACGTGCACCAATAAGCGACAGCCCAGTTTCGCCGGTTTCCGAAATCCATGGAATCTCGCAACGTGCCCCATCCGGATGGATCTTATCGTTAGCGGAATTTGATCCTCAGGGCTAGCGGAATTCTCGCGAACTCTTATTGGGTGGGCAGGCTTGGTATTTTAGATTGCTGTTCTTGCCTCTCGCGAGCTGTCTCCTTCGTTTCGTTTCCCTGAGAATGTAGGATCCTTCTCGCGACAGTGGGAATATTGACAAACGAATGAATTTTTCTGCAATTTAGAGGTTGGGAAAGGCTTGGATTCGTCTTTTTCGTATTATTTGTAATTGTTCCAATCGTGGAACAGGCAATATTTTTCTTGAATACAACTGTGACGATAGGTAAAAGCTAGACACTCAGAGAGGTGAAACAACAATATTGGGTGAAACTTTGTTAAAGTTTGGTTGCTAGATATTTCAGACAATTTCTTTCGCTTTGAAAGAATTTTTTAACAAACACTCACCTACGATACTACCTTCGATGTTTCAGATAACTGGACAATAGACCAAAAGCTAGAATTTTGGACAGTCGAGACAAACACCAGATACTCAATATTTATCCAGTATGCAGTATTTTACGTGCAGAATTTTTGAAAGGGAAAAGAAAAATACAACGGTGGAACAAGAGAAATTCAGCGTGATTTATCGCGGCAGGAAAGAGATATCTTTTTTTTTTTGTCTGTTGTAACACTGTTACATCGTTAAATCATTAATTCGAGGCATCGCGCTGACGCAACGATCGCAACAGCAGCAGCCGCGATTTCTTTCCGCGCAGTTCGCCATTCGCGGATGCAAATCAACGATAATGAATGCTGGCCGCAAACGCGCGCGGCCTTTCCCACTCCCGGGGGAAACAAACGACCGTACGTGTTCCATTTTTACGCGATCAGCCGATCGACTTCATGGAACCGACCATTCCGGAACCGTTACCCAGAATTTCATAATCCTCGTCCGAGGAAATTTATTTCGCGTCCAGTGCCTTTTTATCTCACGTTCGAGAAAAGGACGATTGCTCTAATGGACGAGAAGGGGAATTTATTTCGTGAGATTTATCGGAAGATCAAAAGGTTTAAGGTCGGTGCGAACCTTTCAATTGGCGAGCGTCAGTATATTTTCGTTTGTTAATTCAACTTGCGTGTATTTTGTCTTGTTTCCGCGTTGCGAGTGAATAACGGTTTACTCGTTTATTCATTCGCTTTGCTTTCAGTTTGTTGTTGAAAGGAATCTTTCAGCGGCTATCTTTTCAATTATACTTATATCACGGTCACGATTTATACCGCTTATGTTTCAGTGGATGCAACAAGTTTCTAATTCAGTTCAGTTTAGCAATTATTATTCTTCCTTCGAATAAAGTCAACTTGTTACAATATATCGTGCGAACATTCAATTTTCACAGTATTAAGATTAGGGTGTCAATTCACATATACACACACACATGTATGTGCAAGTTTCTTGGAAATTTGAGACGTTTATTCTCGCGAGAGTAGTTAAAACAATCGAAAAACAATTGATAATTGACAAACGCTAAAGGGGAAGGCTAAATGTTATTGGCGTAATAAGTAAACGTTATTAGATATTATTGGAAAGTTTGAGATAGTTGGCGAGACTCGTGGTAACGCGAATTTCCAGGGAGCAATTTTGATGATATTTCAGTTCGAAAACCGCGGAGCATCGTCCGTTTCGAAAATTGCCACGGCTGCCCGTCCGAGTTCCATTTGGTTCGCGTAATCTCTTTAATTCTTGACAAATTGCACCGCCAAAACTGCGAGATTGCATCCCTAAGGTGAAACAAGCAAGGTTCCTAATCCACCGTGCTAAAATTGTTTACTTTTCACGAAATTCGAAAGACTATACTCGTATACCAATTGCAGTCGCTTTTAAATGACAAGAGAAAACGCGAGAACAGCCGATAAAAGTCGATGGCCGATGGTGTTCGATTCGACGAAATTTCAAAATTTAAGGACAAAGAGGGGACGTTTACTGATTCTTCCGAACGATCGCAGCTCTGATTAAAAGCGGCACGCGGCGTGAAAAATCGAATTTCCCTGGCATCGCCCGTCAAAATTACAGCCGCGCGGACTTTAGTCACCCGACGCTTTTCAATTTCGCTTCCTCTTTCATTAGTAACGCTAAACCGACGCTGGCCAAGGGGGATTTCTCCTAATTTTAAATTTCACTTAATTAGCCCCGCGCGAGAAATTCTAACAGTTGCGAAACGAAATATAATCCGAGATGTTTAAACAGAAGTTGAAAGTTCGAACGTAGCTTTTTATTTGTAAAAAGAAAAATTCAAATAAAAGTTGAAGATTAGCTCGTTATTCGTAAAGAAAGAGTTATTCAAGAATATTCAATTACGAGACAGAGTATAATCTGGGTTCAAATTCGAGCGTAGTAAAGTTCAAGAGAGCTTCAACTTTTAGTTTCAAAAAAATTGCACGCCAGTACGAAGCAACTGTTCCGACTAGGAAACGAAGACGACTTTTTTGCCATAAAAAAAGGCACAATGCCATTCCTGCTCGAGGTCTACGCCACGCTCCCTCACGAATCACGTGATCCAAATCAACCAATCGCTAATTTTCGTTGCATTTTAGCGTTGCACCTGAAGAAGCCCGACTTTCTGGGTTACCCCCGCTAAAATCACTTTCAGTGATAGAACGAAAGAGGCTGTAAAGTTCTAAAGGAGGGACCGATCGTATCCAAGAGACGAACAATACGAATTGACTGTGACCCTCTTTGCTCAACCGACTAATTGCCACATGCTTCGTTAAAACAAAAGACGAACGAAGGGGAGAAGAGGACAAACTGGAAAGTGGCTAGACGCAACAATGCCGGGCAGGATATCGTAACGAGGAATAATGGAATAATGAAAACGATAGAGTAAAAAGCGTGTCACGACAGGTTGTAGACTCCCTGGTCTACTGGCGCAACGAGCGCCGGTACGGCACAACGATTACCGAGGACAATAGAGCGGCGGAGACAAAGGACGGGTGGCATGTTGCTTAAGGAAAGCGTTAAAAATAACCGGCGAAGCGTATACGCGGCGACGACAGAGGCAACAGTCGAAATTTGTACACGGCCCGGGCACAAAAGAACGCCGAGACGAGCTTGCAACCGTGACATGACGAATCACACTGGAAACACCAAAAACAAGTCAGACGTAGACGATGATCATCAACGTCTGATCCACGTCCGCTGGATTTTGGACACGTTGAATCTCCTAAGAAATGTTTCTGGAACGAGCTCGAAGCGAGCGTTCCTTTCGTCCAAGATCAATACGAAGATGACCAATTATTTCAAATTAACCGACGCGATCTGACTTTTGTTCTTCGCGTCGAATCGAGCGTGTCGTTTCACTGGCGTTCGTAAGAGTTTGGCCGAGTTCTCGATGACGTTTCGACGATGGTCGATCGAAGAAAATCAATCGGAGAGCCTATTCTCGTGGGCGCCGACTCGCCTAATTTCATCGCTCCGTCGGAAGAGCGAAGCAAGACGGCTAGTGACCTTCGACTTGGACGAGGAAACAGCCTAGACCGGGGGCTAGGCCTAGGTTAAGCTGCCGTCGTTAACGAGGCGGTGGGTAGGCTCTCGCGAGAGCTTTCGAGCTTTCGCCGCGCCCCGCCGTGGCGAGACGAATCGAGAACTTGACCTATAAAAGCCTCGCGATGAACCTGACGATGGCTCGTGGCGCACGCGAGAATTCGCGCCGCCAATTTTCACACGGCTCGATAATGGTTCCGTGCGTTTCCACCTGTGCCGTATCATCGCCTTCTCCGGTATTTTAAGACCTATTGATCACGCCGTTGGATACCTTGGAACCTTTGGCGGTTATACGCTGACTGAAGAATTACGTTCGAGCACTGGGATACCTTTTTACCTTCGAATTTTCGTGTTTTAGAAATAATATTGGGAAACTGCTTGATCATTTAGTCCAGTGTAGTTATTGATCGTAATTGCTCTGTGCAGAGATACTTGTTGATCACGCTCTGTGATACTTTGCGACTTGGGTATTAGGGTTTTTATTTTAAGAACTTTAAACAGTTTATTTTTGAAAATGTTTCGGTTATTTTAGAGTACATTTAATTTGTCGTACACGCTTTTCAAGAGTGAAGGAAAAAGTCTGTTTTTCGATGAACGGTTAGACAAAAAGCAAATTCGAGAGCTCTGAAATTAACTTTGGCGCCACGTTACGCGTTCCTCGTTACGATGGAAAATTCATTGAAATTTCTCTCAGTGATCACACTACTTGGATCATCGGAACAATTTATTAATAAAAAAGGAAAATGTAGCGTGGCAAAGGAGGAAAAGTCAAACGGAAATAGATGTTCGATTTTATAATTTCGACGGAAATTTCTTCGTTCCGCGCCTTTCGCGCGGTAGAATCAATTTCCCCTTTCGACATTCCGACTTCCGCTTAAAATCGAAGTCGATCCACTCGACTTCACTTTCTTCCTAAACCCGCCTCCGTTCAAATTTAATCGAACGATGAAAAAAACGCCAGAGTTAAAAAGTAGGAAACTAATCGCCGAGCAAACAAAGTCTCTCGCAATTTGCCCGAGTGGTTAAAGAAACATTAAGAGCGGCAAAAGTATCGTTAACGTATTTAAACACAACGCGAATTTGACCAAGAAATTCTTGTAACTGAAGCTCTACGAGCAGCGAGCGAAATTGTCTTTTTACGTTTCTTAAGTTTCCGGTATAAAATCGCCAACGATGAAACTCCCAAGAAAGCCAAACTTCCTTTTTCGCCCCTGAAGATACGTTACGGAACACATGCTGGGTGGGAGTGACTGGAAAGTAATTTCAAAGGACGTTTAACCCCTTTTTTGGCATATCGTTTTCCCGTATACGGCGATCCCAGTGGATCGTGTCGCCATTTGGAGCGCACTTTTGCAGCGTGGGTAGAAATTTGCATGATGGCATGGCTAGTAGTGGCTTCCCGCGTTGGTCGTTTCGTTGAACCTCGACCAGTCGCCGCGAGAACTTGGCTCCTTCAGCCTGGCTGCGTTCGAATGCACGGCTGATAAGGGATGGCTTGTTCCCCTTTAACGCCCTGTCGGCCACGAAATCGAGGGTACGCGGCTACATTGCTAGATGGAACGGAAGAAATCACTCCCTTCAGACGCGATATCCACGAATTTCGGCTGTCTATGGACTATTGCGCGGTAGAAACTGTGCAGAAAGTGAGGCGTTTGGATAGTACGCTACTCAGAGCGTCTATTTTTCTCAGACATCGATTCAGATTGCACTTTGTCCATCTGTTTTATTGTTTATTTCTACGAGAATTTTATCTGTTTTTCGACCACTATTTTTTCACCTTGAATTATAAATTATTCCCAATTTTTTCCTATTTTTCGACGATCGTTCCGAACAATTTCCAAATCCTTTCTTCTTCTCTTGTAAATTATGCGCAATTTTCCGCTCATTGTCCGAAAGATTCTTCTGAAAAATTTACATTTGCTTTCTCTCCCCAATTTGTTCCTCCCTTTTCTCTAAAAGGAACACCATCCTTAAAAGAATCCCGAGAAGGAATGATTAATTTATTCGTCCACTCATCGAGACGAATTCCTTCGGAAAAATGTTCAACCCAATTCACTCGACTGTTCCTAATATTCCCCTCCGATTCTCACGAAGAAATTATCATCCCGTTGCACATTCGTCGAATATTTCACGATGAAAGATCACCAGAGGAGGAGGGGATCTTCTTTCCAGGCGGTGAAAAAAAAAAAAGCGTTCGGTTTAAGGTCGGGGTGGTAATATCGGGGATGCTCGACTAAGGGGGGTGTAGTTATTCGGCGGTGTGAGGGAAAGAGGTTGGGGCCAGGACACGTTTCGGGGGCGGTCGATATCACCGGTCGTCAAAGCGCCACCGCGCTGCTACACAATCAAATTTTACCGGGTTCAAATTGCATTTTGACTCCCGACCGATGCACACCGTGCAGACACTGCACGCCAAACGTTTGTCTTTTTCACGGCGAGAAGAAACAACTGCGGGCAGACTCTTGTTTGTCGTTTCGCGGCAGCAAATTGACAGTTTATGTTTAATTGGGAGATTGAAATTCTTGAAATCGAAGAGTTTTACACGTACTTTGCGAGAATATTAGAAACGTCGCAATAATAATCCAAATCACGTGAAACATTTTCAACCGTTGACAAACGGAATTTTATCTCGTGTTATAAGCACGCAGAGTTACGTAACACGCCGTGCAAGCTTGTAAATATCAAGATATATTATTCAGAAGCTCGTGCACACGAGCACACGCTAGTCAAACATCGTGAGACCAGCTGAAACGGTTCCTACGAGGCAGTTGAATTTCAACCCCATTTCGTAGGAATGCTCATACATGATTAACCAAACGTTCAAGCTTTCGTATATTGGCGTGCGGTATTGAAAAGCATCTAAATATTAATTCACAGCACATAATGGCAGCCAAACAGCATTACACGGGACTCAACAATTTCAATTCGCCATCATGCAAATTTCATCGCTTCCTACGAATATTTAATCTCGTACAGTTGACCGGAAAAATATTTCCTTCTTTCGCTCGACGCTTACGGAGTTTTACGGAGAAAATCGAATTTGAGAATTTATTGTCAAACATTGTCAAACATTGTCAAACATTGGTGCGTCAACTCTGTTTTTTTACTGCTTGGAAGCAGTGATTATATTTGATAACGACTCGTTATCGTTTTAATCTATCGCGTAACTTGTGTTGTTTTCGTAACATAATTTCATTTTTTGACACGTCAAAATTATCAAAAAAAAAAAATTTTTAGAGATTTAAAGATAAATTTTTAATAAAACGCTTGTCTGTTGCATTCCAAAATTTTTCTATCGTGCATTTTCTAAGTTTCATCGTGCAAAGCCCTTCTATTTCTATCCAGTTTGAAACTTTGATAAATCTTTTTAAGAAAGAACGAAAAGTTCATTCAACGTTGAAAAGGTTAATTCAATGTTCAAGCTGAACGAACCGCCGGAAATCTGGCGAGCCACACGAAACGTCACGGAAACCCCACTAAAACACCCTCTATCAACCATTCAGTTGAATTTCATCCCCTGCCAGCAATATTCACACATAATTAACCAAACGTTCGAGCTCGCAAACGCGAAACTCGATGCAATTATCTCGAATGTTTGCTCGACGCGTTAGCGCTCGCTTCGCTCGTTCCTGGAAACGAATCGAAGCGAGGCGAGCACCGTCGTCTCGACCCTTTCCTTGAAACTATTTCCAACTACTTCGCGCTACATTGCGCTAAATATATCCCCGAAACAGGGATATTACTCAAAATCCGCTAGTCCGGAAATTTCAGTTCCCTTGGAGAACGATTTCGATTAGCAGTTTATAATTTTCAGTCGCGACTGAAGAGAAGAACGCGTGAAACTAGAGGTTTCTTTCCCCTTGATACGAGCTCGAACGTATCGCGCTGTTTCTTCGCACGGTAAATTACGATCCTTTAATCTCACAGAGAGACCGACGCTCTAGGTTTCCTTCGATCTAGTCGAAGTTTTCCAATTTAGAGTTTACAGAGATTTAACGTGTTTGGGAAAAATTCGTCTGCTCTTAATTGCCTCCTTTCGGGCTAATTCAAAGTTTGGGGACACTGTTGCCTCTTCCCCTCCGTGTCTCGCCACTCGGCCTCCATTTGCATCCTAATGCTCGCGAGCGGTCGCCAAGTGGCTCGGGATCCAAACCCAACGTTTGCCTTTCCTCTTCGCGGCCTTTTTCGCGAGGTGTCACTCGCCTGGAAAAATTTTTCTCCTCGTGGAAAACGCTCTCTACTCGACGTATTTCCGACGTTTCTTCGCGTCGTTTCAAAGACGAATCTGGGACACGGTGGATAATTTTCTTGGTCACGGATCGTTGCTTCTCCTCGCGGCTGCAGGGTGAAATCTCTCTTTGGTTTGCGGTTCGCTGCGAGGATCGTAAAGGACGTGTGCGGGTGGAGGACGGAAGTTGGACTTTCCAAGAGGTGAAGACAGAGATCGATTAGATTTTATCAAGATCGTCGTGTAATAAACAATCTCCTTTTTCATTCGCTCGACTCTCACCCCATTTTCTCTGTTATTTTACTCAAGTACATGCGCGCTTCGTGTCAGTTTGAAACTCGTAAAATGGGACTCGAGGCGCTTTTAAAGTAAAAATTTTTGTCGTTCTACTAACCAGCTAATTTTCTGTGTACAAAATCTTACAAATTTATTATTAATATATTAGTTACAGTTTGTTTAAAAATGATAACGTAGAAATGTAAATATCAAAACAGCTAGCTCAATTTTTGTCATTTCGTTTGCAATTTTCCTTTAATCAGTTTTGCTGAACGAGTCTTTTCCGGAAAGAGGGAAAATTTTCATCGATATTCTCGACACTTGATTCTCAGTTACCCGCGAGACAGTAGAACATGACAGTTCTCTCGGAGTCCACCGATGGCGCCACGCGACTGTTGCACGATTACCGACATTGTACCTCGCAAGAGAAATTTTCAAACGATGATTTATCTTCAACCAAACTATAAAAAAAGAAAAAAAAAACGGAAGAAAGGAAAAGAAATTAAAATTGACAAATTTACTTGCTCACAATTGTTTAAAAATTCGAG